>CM067219.1:137784116-137905468 GCA_034190945.1 Octodonta nipae | reverse complement strand
CTGTGTCCGTTTTTGAAGCCAGTACTACTTCGGATTTTTACTGCCACATTTCGGAGATTTTACAGATTCTTCGATCAACTGTTAAAAATTATAGTATGGAAAACTGGTAACCCTTAACATGATCAAGAATATCCTAACTGGTTTCTTAATATTAGAGGAATTCGTTAATAATATTACATCACATTGAAATCTCCCTATCGTTGTTCAAGCGATATATTCGACATGTTAGTTACCTCTATTTTTTAGTTTTATATCTTCTCCTATTACAAAGGCTTCCCGCTCCATGTGAACTCTCATCGTGATAGGTTCGCCTGCCTCCACCAACCACCTATTGTTTTTTTCGTCTGCAATGTTACTGAAGCTATTAAATTATTTTAGGAATACTATTAAAATCATAAAAAATATATCATTAGAATAAGTTAGTTTAGGCTAGAATTTCTACTAGATAACACAAGGCTACATGGTTTTCCATGAATACTTTCTGCTTTCAGAACTGCTCCCTAACCTTTCAGTCTTCCGAAAATGGCTGAAATTCTTCATTTTCAGCTTGTGCTAGTTTTTAGCAACAACTAACTCTCGTTTATTAGCTGTTGAATCACTACATTTTCGCTATCTAGTCCTTTGCAATTCACCAATGTACTACTGAACTGCTGTCGATCCAACGTTTATATATTTATCTCTGTCGGTTCCAGAACATTTGGACCAAGGTACACGTTTGCTCTACGAAAGCACCTACAGTTTGATCAGACAGACATTTCTGTTGACCGAAGTTGCATGGTAATTACCGCTTGGAAAGGATTGTTCTTAGTAGCACAGAAATGAGAGAGATCGGATTCATTTTGTTCCTGATGGGGAGCCAGTCGATCCAAATAAGCCACCTACACTTTGGCCCTCAAATTTCGACCAATTTCATAAACAACATCATTGATTCACTTCACCACTTCGTATGGAAAATCCCAAGCTGGTATGAGTTTGGAAACTGGCCTTTCCTCCTCTGGGGGTTGTATAACCACACCTCATCTCCGACTGATTTTGCCATTTTCCTCCAAATAGTTCATGTGTGGCCAACAAGTTTGTAGGAATTGGTCGGCATAATCGTTAACTTAATTGGTCGGTTCCTATGATGAGCCAAAACCAAATTACACAGTAGACTCCTTTCCTTTCCAAACAGTACTCTGGCTGGAGTCAATCCTTGTACTGTTGTGAACAGATAAGCGATAAGCCAGCAGGAATAGAGGAATATGATCATCCCAATCACGCTGGTTCTTGCTTACGAAAGACTTTGGATATATGTTGTTGCAAGGTCTTGTTCAATGTTTGGTTTTAGTTTTAGTTGATGCGGAACATCGCACAGAACTTTTGGAATACGTTAGGTTGGAAGTTCCTACCTTGGGCCGAATACAACTCTAACGATACACTGAACTGCTTAAAAACTGTTCCACCGGCATCGTTGCCACCGTAGTTGCCTCCTGATTAGGTATGGCATATTATTCAGGTCCTTTAATAAAATAATCTATCGCAACCAGATATATGTCTTACCATTTAGTAGACAAAACTCACGACGGATTATAGTAGAGGAAGATCCACCAGTATCGACCATTGCAATCTACTCTCACTTAATGATAAACGACGACTGAATCAAAACAACAACTGCATTAGTTTCTTAAGGAGTTGGTAGATGACGATATATGCGTGAAACTTTATGGAATATCTCGTCACGGCTAAACCAGTGTTTGTTAAAGATAAGCAGAAAAAAATTAAGAAATCCTACAATATAAACCTTTGAGATGTATGTATTACCTAGAAAAACAATTTGTGGATATCATTTACACTTTTTTTGTCTGGGAAAATGGAAACTGAAATTGCCTATTAACTGTCTCTGCTACAAAAACATTCTTCATGAATTTGAAGTCAGAGCAAAGTAGGTCCATTATTCCAGTTAATTTAGTAGAGACAAAGTTACTTTTGTCAATAAAGTTAGTTAGGCAACTTGAAAGGGGTTTTAACTTACCAATGATACGGGTACCTCATTTAAATCTATAAGAGATCACGTGCAAAGTTTTTTCAACCTTAGCATCGAAAGCCATTGGTACATCTACTGTGGCCTTTAAGGAATATTTATATATCCATTAGTACCTTGATAAGAGCTCGGTATGTTTTTAGGAAGTAAAAATTTAAAGGGAAATTCGTAGGTTCCAACATTTTGAGTACCTGAAAGCAAAAAAATGATCTTTTTTCATGATCATAAAAAATTCTGAAAAGGAAGAAAAAGTAAGAAAGTTTCAGTGGTTTTTAAATTCGTGTAGTCATTCGTTGTAGTTTTAAATAAATTTTGCTTTAATTCAGAACTTTTGTATGATTACAGAATTAGTTAGGGTCGCTTTGTATTGTATAAGTTTCTAACATTTTTGTAAGAAATCCTACACCACTGCTTCATTTATTCTATCAAATTAGTAATGTTTGTTTTTATTGATTAATTGTGTCATTACCAGCATCTGCTATATGATTAATTAATGTGCTTGTATATTTGATATTTTAGGCATCAAGGCGAACTATATACAGTGGCGGACTAAGGCTAAAGCGGCCCCTAGGCAACAATGTAATTCCGGCCTATTTTTTCAGTAATGAAACATACTTGCGTTTGGTAGTTTTGTAAAACATAGATGCTATAAAAATGAGTGAGATTTTAAGATTTAAGTTTGGGTGGATGTTTTTTCATATAAGCTTTTTTCTTATCAATTAATATTGTATTGTAGTCCTTTTTTGATTATTTTTAATTTACCGAAATTCAACCCTTGGATGGGATCCAAATTGACGTTTAGTAATGTTAAAATCTCTAGAGTTCGTGTACGCCGAATGTATCGTGAGCTAATGTCAAGCGTGGTTTAATAATATCCAAAATCGGAGAATAGTAGGCACTGGACGTCCAAGGGCACGAATGAAGTTCAAGATCGACTTTTAAGACTTATGGCCTTTAGAAACCGATTTTCAAAAACTCCAAATTTCGCTGATGACTGATTAGGAAAACAAGGCTATCTTGTAAATGTAACTAATAAATGTAAACAATGTGCTTATTTTTCACAATTAATTACCTGCCTATACAGTATATTTCTGAAGTTTATGCCAAATAAAAATACCTCCGCCTCCGGCATTGCTAACATATCTACTGCTTAATCTAACCTGAATGTTGGAATTAGTAGAGTAAACAACATCGTTACCATCCATTTACCACAAACCTACATAATCATTCACATTACCTCCTGGCTTCCTTATCAATAAAATATGCATGCATGCAAATATGTATGGTTCATAAACATTTCGAAAAAGAATTAAATTTCATGAAACAAAAAACAATACTTACATAATAGTTTCGTTGACTAACTTACTGACAACTTAATTTAAAAAAAATGTTTGAGAAGGTGTTTAATTTAATGTATATAACTACTAAAAACCCATAGGATTCATTCCAAGCTTTGACATTCCTGGGGAAAGAAGTATTAAAGTTAATATATATTTAGTAAAACAGGATTTACATATTTGTCATAAAACCGCAAATAATATATCAAAGATATGAGGAATAGCAAATCAAGAGTAGGCAATAAATGTAAATCCTGGGTTTAGAAGATTTATTTTATTATTGATAAATTATATACAGTGAGGAGGCGTGGGTTGGAACAAATTCATGTAAAATTCAGGTGTTGGTTTTTCGGAAAAACGCTCGGACACTTTGTTTTTTTTTGGGACTGCGGTTTTTATGATGATAAACTTATTATACAGAGTGAGCCAGGAATAAATTGCTACTATCAACTTAATTTTTTCAAATGAAAACATTTATTTAGTTTATTTATTAAGTATTTTCATATAAAATTTCCTATACCGAAAATAACAGTTATTAAAAAAAATTGTTTCAAAATTGAAGAAAAAAAATATCAACATATCAATTAAATGTTCAAATTGTTAACCATTAACTAAGAAGGTTTTCAAATTCTGGTAACATCACCATTCGGGTTCAGTTCTGTTAAACAGGTATTATGTCATTTTGTAATAGGTGTAAGTGTAAATACTTTACCGAGTTAAGTGTTCCCTCAATAAAAAAGGACCAACAATTAACAATAATCCAATGTGGGTTTTCTGATGCCCAATATCCAAAATAATTAATTAAACGTTTACCCTAGTCCTCTTTTAAATCTTTTTAACGTCTCTGAGTAGTTGGCTATGTATATTTTAATATATATACAAAGTGTCTCAAAAGTATGGAAACACCTGAATAATTCGCCATGAATACTTTTTTTTGAAAAATGATAATATACAAATTTCAGGGTTATTTTCTAATTATTCAATGGTAACTTTAGATTTGACCGCGACCTGGACCTTCATGGTCATTTCTATGTCATAGTAAATTATTCAAATTGCAAACCTTATTTTTTATTACAGATTTGTATAACTATTAAATTTTATGTTCAAATATGACCTTGACCATGTCCTTAATAATTCAAGATTATTCCAAGTACAAAGTTCTGTTTTCAAATAGTAACCGCTGTTTCTTAAGGCTGCCCTAAACGTAGCAGAAAGTTTGCCATACTTGTTTGTACATACAAATAATGTTCGTCACCTATAATGTCATACAAATGACATCCAACAAGTTTTCTAAAATATATATGTGGCAACATTATTTTATCCCTACATTATTCATCATGTTTGAAAGTTATGTTTGTACAATCAAGTTTAAGTACGAAAATTAACTGCAACATGTATGAATTGATTTTATGAAAATGCATTTGTTTGTACAAACATATTGCATCACTACATGCTACAACATCTTTATAATTTAGTTTGGGCAAATACGTTTGTGCATACCGTGAAAGACGTGTAGTTCAAGGGAATGTTTGCGCAAACAAGCATTCAAACAAAAATTCTGAAATCTGCGGCGTTTGATTTTTTGTTTGTACGATACGTTTGTACACACAACTAGCAGCGTCTAGGGATAGGAGACGAGTAAACACATTTAGGTTAAAGGGTAGTGACATTAAGACGAATGACTTAAGAAATTATTCTAAATAATTTATAACCGAATTTCTTGAATTGTACAGAGAGTTTCCTTGTTGTTCGAAAATAAAAGCTAAAGAATATAGTAATAAACATGTTTCAGGAATAATTATTTCGTAGGACTTTGGTGATATGGCACAACTGAATTTCAAATAAATAAGATCTTCCAATAGCCAGAAAATGTAATGTTACAGTTAACCTTTCCCCGGTACTAATTGCTTCTCTCATTGTATCCTATTTTTTAATTTGTGAGTCCATACATTTCAAAATCATATTAAATTAGTTATCATCCATACGTAAATAATTTTTCAAATGTGAATTTTCTGAAACTCGTAATTCGGTTAGTAAATTCATATCTGCAAACTGCCCTCTCTTCGTGTACCAATAGCTGCACATTTTATTTTCCTGTACATAGCTACAAACGATTTGTATGCATGTCTAGGCAGCACACTTGTGTATGATATATCTTTTTAAAAACATCTCGAAGAGATATTTGGCAGTTGCACTACACCTTCATACATAGTTGAAGAAACATGTCACACAATCTTATTAGTGAAAACAAATCCTTACGTCTAAACTACCTATTTTGTATTTTGAACAAGTTTGACTAGAATGTTTAAATCAAATACCTACGCGTTCAAATAAGTGTGGCAAACTTATAGATATTTGTATCGGTTATCAACAAAACACACACTTGTACAATTAAATTGTTTGTATAAACAAGTTTCAACAACTTGAAGGTACGTTTAGGGGCCGCTTTATTTAAGATTCAGTAAGGGCAGGAAATTCTCATGCATTTCACGGACCTTAAATCGTTTAAAAAAATTCGGAATCCAAGATGCGGATCCACAATGACGGAATTTCTTCAAAATCTTGACAAAATCTTTTCAAATTGACCTTCAAAGTGTGGTTCAAGGTCAAGAACAAGAAGCATATTCGTACATATGATTTTCTGTACTTCCCCCTAAAATTTATGCTCTTTGCAAATCAACGAGATCATATGGGTATGATAGAAAAATAACCGTGATCTTAGAATGACGTTGAAGGACGTGGTCTAGAACATGCTTAAACTTGAAAGTCCTAACCTAATCCGCAATAACAAATAGAGGTTCCCACTGAAAAAACACAGAACATTAAATAACGGACAGAATTACGTAAACACCTGTTAAACCTTACCTGCACCAGTCAATTTTTCTTGACGCTCCAGGAATGTGTTATCGCCAATATACAACTGAGTCTTGTCGCTTTCACTTCCTAAGTGGGTGTTATTGCCTTGAATTTCCGTCCAAGAAGTATGTTCTTTGCCACTTAATTTCAAAATTATTCCTAGAAATGCGTGCAGGTAGTTTTACGTCATACAATGCGTAAATATTTATTTACCTCGAATATTTTTGCTCGATTTAAAAACGCACACACTTGCCCCTCAACAATCTGTCCTGGATAATACGCCTTATTATGGTCTACAACTATTTCTATAATTATGTTATTGCTAAACATTTCAAATAAAGTCGTGGTAAAAACCCGATCGTATAATAACAAATTGATAATATATGGCTTAGTAGTAACAGATTTACTTATCCTTAACTTGATAAATGATAATAGCGATAAGACAATATTGTTGCTTTTAAGTAACGTAGTTTTTAATATCAGTAACTTTTTCAGTAGAATGATAAAGGATGTAGGTAAAATACACTATTATATTTTTAAGTTTTAATGCCATAAATTCAGATCTGGTCAATTCAGAGCAAGTTTTTTTCTCTGAAGTTAAGTTATTAAATGCAAAAAATGTGACGAATATTCATTGGACGAGTTGAAGAGTTAATCAACTAACCAATGTGGCAAAGGATTCGGAAAATTCTTATTCTACAAAATAAGACAAACTAATGCGGGTCGCAAAAACTAACCGTAATTTATACTAACCACTTTTATAACTCTAATTGCACTCCACTCTATATTTTACACAATTGTATATGCAACTGCATATCAGCTTCTGTAACTCTTTTTGTTTCTAAACTTTTTTGACTACCTTCTGTAAACATTAAATCTACTCCGCCCCATATTTCATTCACCATATAGACACGCAACTCATAGTGACTCTACTCTTTAAATCATTTCTTTTTCTAACATATTTTACAATCACCCGATATAATATAATTATGTGCTCCGAAACCTTGCATTTTTTTCTAAAATTTTTTAAACCACACTGTATAAGTAAAATTCTACTCCAGTACACATTTCCACTACCTTGTATATGACTCCCTATATAATATTTTTTGCACCACCCTGTATGCGACTGCGCCTAAGTACACTTTAAATGCTACCGCTAATGGCCTACCCTATGTAATTTTTTTCCTTGCCATCCTATATTACTATAATTGCACTCTGCTCTATATTTCAAAACACTCTGTATATGCAACTGCTTATAAGCCATCCAATAAAATAATCGGTTTCTTTCTCAGTCAATTATATGCATATGTAACTGCCCAAGAAATGTGTGCCTCCAATTAACATGAACTCGCACTCGACCAAATTATTTTTTTGCAAGAAGCTATTTATGAGTGCAACCGATAACTTCCCTTAGAGCATGTTTGTGATCAATGGTGCTGAAGCCAATGCCGAATTAGTCAAGTTCTCGTCGTTGAATTAATTCATCACTAAATTCATTAATCTATATATAAATAGCAAAGACAAAACGATTAGGTACCATTTACTCCTCTGTCTCTCAACCGATTTTCTTCATTTTTGTTTTGTTTAGTAGCTATTGACGACCGTCAGTTATTAATTTATAATATTGGTTCCTTCATTAAATAAAATATAATAAAAATCATTATTTAGGTCCATACTGTCAACGCCAAACAACTGACAGTGCCGCCGCCGCCAGACGGTCAAAACTTCAAATATTGAGTAATTATATATGGAGCGATCGTTAGATGCCGTTGTATTCTTAGAGCATGTACTTCTGGAAGTGCAAGCGTTGTTATTGTTTGGTGGTCAATGTAGGATCAGTATTGATTTTTCGAAAGCGTTGCAGTAACTTTCATATTAAATATTCTATTTTCAATGTGAATTTAATTATTTGATTAATATATTATTATCACAACCTTCCCGAAGGTGTTGTGTAAAAAATTGTCATACAGCGGACAATAGAGAATGTATTAAATATTTAAGTTCTCCTAGGGTTGTGGGTCCTCTCTTTTCTTTAGTATTCCTCAACATGATGGACGAAAACTTTTAGGTTGCAATTATTATATCGAATATTTTGCCAGGAGCGGTTCTAGTCAAAATGTGGGGTCATTCATTTGTCAAAAATATTTCAAATACCGACATTTGATTATATTTTTATTTTCTTTTTATTTCAATAGAGTGTCAATATGAGAACAATTGGTCATTACATCTACTTCTCTACTTCTCCGATTTCTCCACAACTCTGTTTCTTATAAAAATATACTTTTTACAATTTCATGAAATAGCGTCGAATTTCGACCACTGGACGATCACTAGTTATTAATAATATGATATCGTTATTCCATTGTTCTTGTATGTGTCCAGTTCGGCCGTTTCACCGATCTTTCCTGCTCCCCCCCCTCTTCATGTTCTTGACTGCTGACTGCATTTATTTCACGCGAACCTCTGGTGATTCTCCTTCCATTATCTGTATTTGAAGAGTTTCTGGGGTTTATATAGAATTTGATGACATATTCTATTATTTTGTCAGATATAAAAACACAATTTTTATACATGAAACAGTTTTTCTCACAAATATAATCAATAGAGAAAGCAATATAAATACATTGTTCATTGACTGTCTAGAGACTGGGAAATACTACTAATAGGTTTGTTCATAGTAGCCAGTTGCCAACGATTCCAACGGTTTGAGAAATTCTACTCCAATCGAGCATTCGCCCAGTTAACTACCGAGCGCGCTGGTTGGCGCGCATATATATATATAGACATATATATATATATATATATATATATATATATATTATATGTCTAGTCGTAGGCTTTCACGGATGGAACAATGTGAAGAAATATTTATCCGGGAATACATCCGTTCGTTAGATTGATTCATCTTTGAATCCTGCAGACGTTTCGCCAAGGTCTCACGTGGCATTCTCAATACGTAGTTACGGTGAACTGAGAGGTGATAGGTGATCTGCCTGAGCTGTTTATTTTATGTCTCCGTCGGAGGTCGTATGGCGCCTGATTGGTCGGAGTTGACTCCGCCCCCTTCGCTGCCATGTCGGGTGTTTTGCTTGTTGACGGGTTTATATTTTGCGTAGCTAATTGTGTTTTATTTTGATGTTTTGATATAATTGTCTTCCATTTGTTAGAGAGGTGCAGGGCGTCGTCTCTTTTATTTAGTTGTCCAGTTTTCTCAATTTCAATAGCTTCTCGTATTAGTCTAGTTTTCTAGTGAGGAGTTTGTGAGATCTGTTTACAACTATTGAAATTGATTTTGTGGCCCGATTGTTGCTGGTGTTGAAACAGGGCCGATGTCGTTTGTTTATTTTTGACAGCTAATTTGTGTTCCTCTAAACGGGCTGAAATTCTCCTGTTCGTTTGTCCGACGTTTACCTTATCGCACATTCCGCAAGTTATACTATATACCCCTTGGTTTTTAAGCTTTACTTTTGATTTGGGATTTCCTAAACTGGTGCCTATAGTCTGGTGCGGTTTGTATGCTGTCGCTATGTTATGCCTTCGAAGAATTCGGCCAATTCTGTCCGTTGTCCCTTTGATGTATGGTAAGACTACTTTTGGTTTTTCGGTGAGGTCATCTTTTGGTCTTGTTGTGCTATTGCTTTTTTGATAGTGTGGTTTGTGTATCCGTTTTGTCGTAGAGCGGTAGTTATCTGTTTTAATTCGTGTGTATTGTTATTGTCGTCTGTCAGTCGTATGGATCTGGAAATTAGCGTGTTGGCAACTCCCTGTATTTGAGATGGGTGGTGGTGAGATTTGTAGTTTAAATATATGTTCGTGTGTGTCGGCTTTCTATATACGGTGTGGTCGAAATGTCCATTTTGGGGGTTTTTTCTTACGAGAACGTCGAGGAAAGGCAGCTAGTTGTTTTCTTCAAGTTCTAATGTAAAATGAATCCTGTGGTGTATAGAGTTTAGGTGCTCCAGGAACTTGAGGATTTCTTGTTTACCGAAAGGCCATATGACAAATACGTCATCGACGTATCTTATCCATAACTTTGGTTTCAGGTTTGCTGTTTGTAGTGCCTTTTTCTCGAAATAGGTCATAAAGAGATTTGCCACAGCTGGTGATAGTGGGGACCCCATTGCGGCTCCGTCGGTTTGTTTATATATGCGGTTGTCATACATAAAATAGGCACTTTTTAGGTAGTGTCGTGACAAATCTATTATGAATTGCGGGAGGTCTTCATTTTCAGATATTTGTTGAAGTACTTCTTCCACCGGTATGCTTGGATATAAGGACTTGACATCGATATTAGCTATGATATCTTCTGGTTCTATGGAAATGCTGTTGAGAAGGCGTGTGAAATGTTCTGAGTTTTTAATGTAGGAACCTGCTTTTTCCACAATTGGTTGTAGGGTACTGGCTAGATATTTTTCCAAGTTGTATACCGGCGAGTTGAAATTACTAACTATAGTTTGAAGTGGTACTCCGTCTTTATGGATTTTAGGCAAACCGTAGAGCTTTGGGCATCCACTTGATTTTTCTCTGGGGATCAGTTTTTTCTGTAGTTCTTCTTCTATGGGTGAAGCTTTAATTTTGGATTCCATTGTCTTTTTCTAGGTACGTGGACGGGTCTCTGGGCGATGGTTTGTAAGTTGAGTCATTGTCGAGAAGTTGCTTTATTTTGTCCTGGTACTCTATAGTGTTCATTACGACGGTTGAGAGTCTTGAGGGCTTTCATTTCCTGTCGACTTATCTGCTCTGGCGTTTGTTTATCGCAATTTGCGAGGCTCGTTTCGACATTGGAGATGATTTCCTCGATCGGAATTTTCTTCGGAGCTATAACAAAGTTGAAACCTTTACTAAAAACACTAATTTCTGTGGTAGATAGTGGGTAGCTCGAGATGTTGTGGACACTGCGGATATTGTCGTCGGCTGTGGGTTGTTCGTATTTCCGAGACTTTGTTTTTTCACTTAACATTCTTTTGAAGTCGGTTTTTGTTTTTTTTTTAATGTAGTTATTCTATTGGCATATGATTCTTCTAAATGTGCTTCTTACTGCTGGCAAAGCCTTGACGTAGCTTCACATGAAACTCTATTATTCTTCGTCCTTTCGACTTCTTTCTTTCATAAGACTCCTACTAAATCATACCTCTTTGGTCTTGGCCTTCATATATCCTCTCTTAGCTTCTCTCTTCACTTCTGATGCACTGGAGACCAGTGGTGTACCCAGAGAGATAAATCACAACATTTTTCACTACGTCTGAGTTTTCAGTTGTTAATAAATATTCATAATGGAGGGAGGGAATTCTAATCCTTATAATTTAGTACTACTATGCAAGAGATTATTAATAAAATTTTACTAAGAAGACCCCGCCAAAAAACCGAGGAATGAACCCCCCTCCCGAAACACTAGCCCGGGCACGCCTATGCTGGGGACCAAAACAAAAATCAAAGATATGAAGGAAAAATATTTTATTATATAAAATAGCATTATAACATTCCTATTCAATTAATTTTTAACAAATATCCATAATGATTTTAGCAAATAACTAATTATTATTTATGAACTTGTTTATTTGATAGGACGTTGACAGAATGAGATTCTAATATTGAGTAATACTCATCCAAATCCTGATTATGGCATGCAGAAGTCGTAATATATATCATATCCCATACTATTCCCAAACAAATTGGATGGGTAACAAATCAGGTGATCTTTATGTACAGTCCAAAGTCTCTATACCGTACTCTTATATGAAAGCCATTGTGTAAGCTGCATTTTGTTGAAAGATTACAATTGGTATGGTTTGTAGGTAAGTACGTAAACCTTATTAATATGCTACCGAGCCGTCACAGTACCAATGATGCGATATAGAGGTGATTTGCTTACCATACAAATGGCGCTCCACACCAAAACACTTTGCTGCCAAATCGATATTTTAACTCATATCGCAAATTATCCTGAACCTCAAGGGCCCAAACAAAACTATATATATATATATATATATATATATATCTTATAAATTTCTTGCTTTCCTCCCCTAGGGAGATACTGACTCCAATAGTACGCTGTTAAATATATATAAACACACACACATATATATATATATATATATATATATATATATATATATGTTGTAGGTGGTATCCGGGAATTCATTCGCGTAGTTGATAACCGATCCCTGCCGGGATCGATGGTAAAATGACGACGTTTCGGCAGAGTCACATCTGCCCTCTTCAGGTCGGTTCGCATAATTCTTTTAGCCTTCTGCTTTCGCTTCTAGTTACTCGAATACTAAGATTTTCAGAAGCGCTCGCACTGTTATATTGTCGCGGCTCGGCGCCTATTGGTTGGCACCGTGAACGGCTGCGTGTGATTGGCCTTGTAGACTTAACAAGGCACTGTCTGATGAACACCTATTTTGTTTACGAGAACCAACGATACAAACAAGTGGAAGGAGCTCCAATGGGATCGCCACTCTCACCAGTTATATCGAACCTTTTTATGGAGAGCTTTGAGGAGTTGGCACTAAGAACAACAACTCTTAAACCCAGTTTGGTTGCGATATCTGGATGATACATTTGTGATTTGGCCTCGATATTATTTTCAATACAGACAGAAAAATAAGCACGATGTTGAGGACTCCGAAGACGAGGATCCCTTTAGAACAACACGGAGTGTACGAGATTTCATGTGCAGACTGTCATAAAACCTATGTGGGGCAAACTAATAGAAGAATTCAAGCTAGAGGTGATTAACAACAGAACGCTGTAAGAAAGCAGGAAAAAACAATATCCATTGCGGAACACGCCACCACGATGTCACACCGAATAGACTTTGAGAACACCAGACTACTGGCAAATATAGAACACCCGAAATCAAGACTCGTAATAGAGGCAATTGAAAAAGCGAAGAGACCTCACAGTCTAAACGCACGCAATGAAATTCAGAACTTATCGAATTATTGGAAAATTCTATTAAAAACCGGACCCGTCCAATAACAACTCAACCGGTGATAAAAAATTAGCAGGCGGGAGGCATGCCCACTGAGCGCCCAGGGCCAATCACATGCAGTCGTTCACGGTGCCAACCAATAGGCGCCGAGCCGCGACTATATAACAGCGCGAGCGCTTCTGAAAATCTTAGTATTCGGTAACTAGAAACGAAAGCAGAAAGCTACGAGAATTATGCGAACCGACCTAAAGAGGGCAGATGTGACTCTGCCGAAACGTCGTCATTTTACCATCGATCCCGGCAGGGAATATATATATATATATATATATATATATATATGTTTGTCTAGTCGTAGGCTTTCACGGATGGAACAATTGTGAAGACAGACGTTTCGCCAAGTTCACCGTAACTACGCATTGAGAATGCCAAGTGAGACTTTGGCAAAACGTATGCAGGATTCAAAGATGAATCAATGTAACGAACGGATGTATTCCCGGATAAATATTTCTTCATATATAAGTTTATATATATTTAACAGCATACTATTGGAGTCAGTATCTCCCTAGGGGAGGAAAGCAAGAAATTTATAAGAAATTAAAATAATTAACAATTTAACATTTTTTGTATTGTAACCTTAATTAAGATATTGCCCACATATTCTACGAGACCTTGTATAAACAAAATATATGAGTTATGACCTTAGAATTCTCGGAGCAATATATGTTGTAACTCCTTCATGAATTTGATCAAAACATGGCTTATCAAGTGAATATACAATACAACAATCAAATCAAAGCCTATGTTTTGCAACTTGTATATTCTTAATCAAAAATATATTTATATAAAAAAATCTCAAAGGCACTAATTTTATGTAAGCAGTCTTTCAATATTTTTTGTTCATCACATCATTGTAGGAAGGATGTGAATTTGGCGATGGATTCGAAGCAGCTAGCTCCTATTTCCTTGGTGCCGAAGGTCTGTCTTCGTCCATAGGTGCAGATTCTGGGAACGTCACCCATGGTGAAGAGGGTGGGTAACGTGGTGAATTCGCTGGTGGTACTTGGGAATTTGTTGGAATACCTTAAACAATCATTTGATAAATGTGTTGCCATCAAAATTACATATATAAACCTATCAAATAGAGTATATATAGATTTAATCTATCTGCATCTACATAAAAGAAGATGGTCCTGACACACTTATTGACTTACTTATAATCTACGCAGAGCGAAAATTATTGTAGGGTCAGGTGGGGCATACTGTGACAAGGGGTACAGTGTTACAGTATCAATATCTCCGTCTCTTTCTTTTTGCTACAACAATGTGCTATTTTGACAAGCAGATTAGCCGCCATTACAAATCCATGTAGACCAATCAATAGAGCATAAATTAACTTATAATGTGTAAAAAATACTATCAGGATACCGACTGTGCTATCACATTAACAAAGATTCCTAGCGATATTTTGCTTTGTTTTCCACTCGCAACTACGGTTTTTTACTTTGTTATAAACAATTGAAGCAAGAAAATTGGTTTTTTTTTTCTTAGCATGTTTATAAAATCAAAAATAATAAACTAATCTCAATGGTGTCAACAGGTCAATTGTAAAGCATTAAAATACCAATGAAATGAGCCCAGGCTCGATCCGATTGGATCATTAGAAACAGGGAAAAACAAAAAATACTGAAAAATGTAGGATTTTTTTTTAAATCGTGTCTTCGTTAGAAGCTGTAGAAATGGGCTTGTAGGAACTGATAGCAATTTACATCTATTTTATGTATGCCAAAACCTGGCGCTACCGATTTCTTAGTTTTTGAACACTTGTGATATAAAGTTTTCTGTTCACTATTTTTGCATTGTGCCCCATGCGCCATAGATAATCAAATTTCAATTTTGAAAAAAGTTGTTGAAAGTACAGGTGTCATTCTACAAAGCCTCTATTCTCATTTTTCACTAAATGTCTGTGAAATATCTGATGAAAAAATCAGCTAGCTCCGCAAGCGAAATACTAATTCTCAGAACAGCCCCTCCAAGAATTTTAGCTAACCTAACGTTTTCTCCTGATGAGAAAATCAGCTAGCTCCGCAAGCGAAATAATAATTCTCAGAACAGCCTCTCCAAGAATTTTAGCTAACCTAACGTTTTCGTCTGATGAAAAAATCAGCTAGCTCAGCAAAAGAAATAATAATTCTCAGAACAGCCCCTCCAAGAATTTAAGATAACCCAACGTTTTCTCCTGATGAAAAAATCAGCTAGCTCCGCAAGCGAAATAATAATTCTCAGAACAGCCCCTCCAAGAATTTAAGATAACCCAACGTTTTCTCCTGATGAGAAAATCAGCTAGCTCCGCAAGCGAAATAATAATTCTCAGAACTGCCCCTCCAAAAATTTCAACTAACCTAACGTTTTCTCCTGATGAGAAAATCAACTAGCTCCGCAAACGAAATAATAATTCTCAGAACAGCCATTCCAAGAATTTTAGCTAACCTAACGTTTTCTCCTGATGAGAAAGCAAACATGACAAAAAATGGGCGAGCGTATGAATGTATCCAAGGAGTGGGGGAAACACGGTTGTTGAGGGGAAGCGTATAGTAATATATAGTAGAGGCACATACATAGATCGTTTTAATATTTAAATTACAATTACAATTCACCTGTAGACACCATTGACATTAGTTTATTATTTTTCATTTTATAAACATACAACGAAAAAAAAAACGCAATTTTCTTGTTTCAATTGTTTATAATAAAGTAAAAAACCATAGTTGCGAGTGGAAAAGGTAGCAAAATATCACTACAAATTATTCTTAATGTGATGGCACAGGCAGTATCCTGATAGTATTTTTTGCACGAAAAAATCTCTAACGATTTCCACTCGTCGAAAAGGTTATGATAAAAAAAGTGTTTTAAAGTGTGTTTTTTGTTGAAAAATACTATTGTTTTTGATTTAGTGCCTTGCTCGAAAGATTTCGGTAAGTGTTATCTTTTCTATATAAAACTACTATTATATTAATCGTTGATAACGCATTAACATTTTGCCGGTTTTCCTAATTTATAACTTTGATTTCAAGGATTGGTTCCTTTTTAGATCTCTGAGGCACTGCGTGATTCAATTCAAAAATCAAAATTAATCGTAAGTAATCGAGTTCAGAAGACCCCCATGGGTCAACATAGTGAATAACATATGCAAGAAGCTATAGCACTCATAGCAAGTGGTTCCAGCTTGAGGATTGTTGTTAGTGAAAAATAAATTGACATTGAGTCGCTAGGTGAATAAAAATAAAACTGAAGAAGAAATAGAAAATGTAGCCTGTCCCAGAGTGCCCCATAGTATGTAACATTGTACCCTAGATACGGGGTAGTTTGTGACAGTTGACGAATTTCGGAAAAGTGACGTTTACAAATATTTATTGTTAAATTTGTTATGATTCCCCTTTATTTATTAAAAGTCGAAAGCTTGATGATTATTGTAAGTCCAATAAAAACGTTATTAATTAAACATTTTTGATTTTATATCACAACAAGACTTTTTTTCACGCTGTGTCCTACCTTACCCTACAGAGGGACTTGAAAGGACCAAGCACCTTTCTTTCGAATTTTTGGAAATGTTGGTATGTTGTAGAAGTTGATGACAAAAATAGTCCATGGGCTCAAACAAATTCTATTACTTGTTTTCGAGGTATATCGAAAATGTCTCATTTTTGACATCAGATTTCGCATGTTATTAAAGAAATCATAATTTGTACATTATTGGACAAAAATTTTTCACATAGCAATTGCCATTGGTGGATTACAAGACCATTCAAAAATACGTTTTTTTGGAAAAATATTTTTTTTTATTACAACTTTGAAAACATAAGAAGATGTTATTGCACAATTAATATATCGTTAAGTTATAATTTCTTGGATGAGCTTTGTATAATATACAGTGTGAACCATAAATATTTACTATTAATGCGTCATCTTGTGCAAACCATTCGTGCTGCAATTTTTATATCGCATTAAACATATATAGACTCTGTACTCCGCAGGATATTACACTTATTGCAAAAACTGTAAATATTTAAAAAAAGTTAGTTTTACACCACCTTGTAGTTCTAAATTTTGTGAACACCTCCAAAAGTTAATTTCTTTAACATTATATTAATTGTGCAATAAGATCTTCTTATGTATGTAACGTTAAAATAACAAATTTGTTTCTTGAAAAAACATGTTACGTATATCGGAAATACATAAAAAATAATTAATAGTAATTGTTTTGTGCAATATTTATGCCAAATAATATGAAAATCACGTTTTCTGCAACAAACGGAAATAAAACACGTCTATTATGAGAAATTTGATAAGAAAAAGGAGACATTTTCGATGTTTATCACTCTATATCTCGAAAACTAGTCATACATTATATTCTGCTCAGTTAAAGAGTTGTTAACGTAAAAATGAAATAACATACAAAGTTAATGGAGAAAAGTTAGAATTACAGGGTAGCATAAAAAACTACCTTTTTGAATAAATACAGTTTTTACAATCAGTTTAACATCCTGTTGAGTATAAAGAACCGGATCGTATATATGTTTAATGTAATATTAAAATTGAAAAATAATATATGCCATCTCTAGCTATATTTATGACTCACCCTGTATATTATATGAAGCACATCCAAGGAATAATTACTTTAACAATATATTAATTGTGCAATAACATCTTGTTATTAAGAAACATGTTACGTATTTTCGAAACACCACCACCAAAATTTATGGCAATTGTTTTGTGAAATATTGATGTCCAATATTCACAATGTCCAAATCACAATTTCTGCAATAACCGGAAAGAAAACTCGTCTATCATGCGAAATCCGATGACAAAAATGAGGTATTTTCGTTGTTTAACAACCTGTATCTCGAAATTCAGTCATAGAATCTGTTTTAGCCCATGGACTCTTTTTGTCAGAACATCAATTCCAACAACAACATTTCAAAAATTTTGAAGGAAGTCAATTTTTCCATAAGAAAGGTGCCTGGTCCTTTATAGGATACCTTCGTACCTCAGTGCAGAGGTTAACTAAGAGAGAATTTTGCAAGAACAACAACAGTTTTCCAGAAAACCCACAAGTTGTTTAACATCTTGTAATTCTTGCATTTACGAAATACATAGAAAAGTTCAATGAAAGAATCATCCTTGCAATAATGATCATGGACGCTAAGAAAAGTACGGAAAAGTACAGAATAATTTCAACTTTCAACTGCAACATTGATATATGTCGTATGCTACAAGAAACCCTCATAGAACATTTAAAGAGTGTTCATTGTTCATAAAACTAGGTGCACTTGAGGTTATTTTCATATTTCAATCCTTAGAGCTTGTACCTTCTGAAGATGGCCAGAAGTGCACAAATGTCGTGGTAAGACTAAAGAGAGAGAGAGGACAATAGTGAGAGAGCAAGGAGCTATTTCACTCGGTTGGGAGCTGCTTCCAATGAAATGCGTTCAGTATATTTTTCATTGGCTGCTTCCACCTACTAAGTGAAATAGCTTCTCACTGTCTCGATTGTCCTCTCATTCTAGCGTTGCCACGATTTTATGCATGACAAGCTATATCTAGAAGGTAAATGATCTAAGATTGCAATCATACTAGAACGTGTAACAGGTACAGAGGTATTATACGCAGAACACGTGAAATAGCGAAATTCATGTAATACCAATAGAAAGAGAGAGAGAATAAGCGGCTCGTTCCTAATTGGTCAGTGTCAGTGGTGACGCCTACTATTGGTAGGGTAGAGACATAGCAAGCGCACCCTGATATTGTCTTTCTCTTTCTATTGTTATTACTTTACCACTTACAGTAACGCCCATACCTAATTCACCCTACGTATAATACCTCTATGGTAACAGGTGATTTGGGACCAGTGTATTTACAATCATTCAACAGTTATTACAAAAAATTGCATTCCATATTTTTTACATTCATTATCTTATTTCAATAAGGTAGTAAACCAACTGTTTCCATTATTAAACAGTAAATATTCAGTATTGAAAAGCCGAGCCATGCAAGATTTAGCTCACAGAATTAAAAAATTCAAAATATATATGGGCGAAATCACTTCATTATGCCAGTTATCTAATTCTATAATACGAGCAATGTTTATATATATATATATATATATATATATATATATATATACATATATTTAACTTTTCGCGGGCACTAAATGTTTTAGGTGATTTCCGGGAATTCATCCGCAAGTTGATAACTGGTCCCTGCCGGGATCGATGGTTAAATGACGACGTTTCGTCAGAGTCACATTTGCCCTCTTCAGGTATTCGAGTAACTAGAAGCGAAAGCAGAAGGCTACGAGAATTATGCGAACCGACCTGAAGAGGGCAAATGTGACTCTGCCGAATAATTGATAAAATTGAGTTAGTTATTGTCATTTTCTTTTACCTCTAGGGAAATTATGACCAAACTTCACGAGTTGTTCCATCTCCATATTTATATGAGGACCAGGAATGACTGCTTGAATCTAAAAAAAATACTTTATTTAACAGTCACTTCTGAAATGTTTTAATACCTTCAGTATGCAATCCTGCTGAAACAATTTACATATTTCAAAATTTGGGATGCTCTTGTCAGGAGTGATTTGTACATTAAAATCATACGTTCGGTGTCCATGGGCTCCAACCCCTGTTGCTAATTCTGTCGTTAGTGTTGTTGAAGTGACTTTTTCGCGTGTATCTGGTGAAGTTACTTTTTCTGTGATCACCTACAAAATAGCAAACAGTAGTACACACAGTTTTGCACCCTAAGGCCAAACCTTTATTTCTACAACCAACGTGTTTCGACAGCAAAGGTGTCATCTTCATGGCGTAAACCAAAAGACTATATAATAGGGTGGGTCATTCCATGTCAAATCGACAAATAGTTGGACGCGACCCCCACCGATTCGGATGAATTTTGCTGGAGAGTTTTGTCTCATCATAAAACGAGAAGTTTTGCGAAAGAAAAAAATTTAAAAAAATTTTTCCTAAGAGATATTCAAAATTAAAAATTTCACTGTTTTTCCGATTTTATGAGTTTACTTATTTCATATTTCAGAAACTACTAAACATTAAAAAAACTCCGGTACATTTTTAGAAGACACTTAGAGGTATGAGAAAAAATTTAAAAGAAAAATAAAAATTATCAAAATTAAAAAATTTTGAATTCCTCAAAATTGTGGAAAGTAACCATCGCGGGAAAATTCTGGTCTCAAAATTTTTTATATTATACCTCTAACATGTCTAAAGAAATTCTGAAATTTTCAGCGGGGTGTTCTTTTTCTTTTCAAAGATATGAATTTTTGAATTTTGGCAAAATATTTTTTTTCTATTTTTTCACCTTCTTTTGTTGAATATCATTATTCTACCACATGATTACCGAAATTTGAGGTCTAAAATATTTTTCTTATGTTAATGGGATGCAAAAACAAAAATATCTCAAAATTGTATGTAATTATCTGTTTATTTAGGATCCCATAGGGTAGCACATTAGCGATTGTATTTACAAGGTGGTTACAATATAGGATGTACTGAAATTATAATTATGCATGGTGGTTCAAAAAATATTACAATAAGCAAATGCATATACAGGGTAGTTAAAAACATATGGTGGTGTAATATTATAGTTATACAGTGTCTTATAAAATATGTTAACACAAAAATGTTGTATTGGGTAGCTTATAAAAAGTTTCACATATAGGGTGTATCGGAATTATAATTATACGAAGTGGTTAAGAAAATATTTGAACATAAATGTATTATAGAGTAGCTTGCTTGTAGAGTGGCCTAAAAGCGGTCGCATATACAGGATGGATTATGGAATCAAGTGGAATTTTAATTATACAGGGTGATTAAAAAATGTTTGAATGGGTTATCCATAAGCAGTTGCATATATAGGGTGCTTGAAATACAGGAGAGAGCAGAATTGTAGGATTACACACTGTAATTTGAAAAATGTAAGAACAACATATTCTATTAGGTAGTTCAAAATAAGTTTACATAGCAAATGTCCGATTATTTTGATATATGTATATTTATGATGGAACTTTGAATTTACAAGTGAAGCTCGGTCACCCAGGTAATAGTAATAATAACCATAAGAAATAGGGCCCTCTAGGGAATTCTGGGATGGGTTTTATCGATAATAGTGATTTTACTGATAGGAACATAGATGGCAGAGTGTGACACTTTTAACATTATTTAAGTTTTGATTTAAAGTTAAATCTATAATATATTTTGAGATATTTATGGTTTTACATGCCATTAATATAAGAAAAATATTTTAGAACTCAAATTTTAGTAATCATATGGTAGAATAATGATATTCAAAAAAAAGTTGAATAAATAGAAAAAAACTATTTTGCCAAAATTCAAAAATTCATATCTTTGAAACAAAAAAGAACACCCCTGTGAAAATTTCAGAATTTCTTTAGATATGTTAGAGGTATATTACAAAAAATTTTGAGGCCAGAATTTTCCCGCGATGGTTACTTTCCACAATTTTGAAAAAATCAAAATTTTTCAATTTTGATAATTTTCAAAATTTTTTTTCAAAAATTTTTTTTCTCATACCTAAATGTCTTCTAAAAATGTACCAGAATTTTTTTAAATTTTTCCTTTGGCAAAACTTAGTTTTATGATGAGACACCAAAATTCATCCAAATCGGTGGGGGTCGCGTCCAACTACTTGTCGATTTGACATAGAATGACCCGGGTTCAAAACTTCAAATTTATACATCTGGGACACACCAAAGGTTCCATAGATTTTCCACTAACTAGCTTCTTATTTGAATGTAGTTTGATAATATATATAGGGCTTTCTGAATAAAATCAAAATTTCATAAATTTGCTCAAATTTGGCTTAACTTTGATTCAACTTTTTCTCATTTAGTAATAGGAAATATGGAAATGGATTGAAAGAGGATAAAAGGAAGAATCTATTTTTTCTGTAAAGCCCCGCAAGATAAATTCGAGTCTAGTGTAAGCCTTAAGACCCAACTAAAGTTAGTAAATACTTCAAAATTCTATGCCATTTTATTTGGTAGTTCTAATTTTTTATATTTTGGGTTGATTTGTATTTTTTTCCTATAAGGTGTGGAGCAGCCAAATGGAATAAATTCGATAACGAATAAAGAAGGGCGTGTTGGGAAAAACATTTGGACACGTCCATTTGTATTTTTAAATACGCATTTTTTCAACAAAAAAAATTATATAGGGTCTGTCATGTGACAGTGGCCAATACCAAGTTTCTTTATTTAAATGCAAGCCCCTGTATATTATTTATTTTTTTGATTCTCCAGAAAATTCTAGACATCATGTACAGTGTCCTACACCTATCTTCAACTGTTTCGGAAATATTAAGTGTTTTCATATTTATTACAAAAATTAACATTAAAAAAAGAAAATTATTTTATTTCACAAATTCACTACATTACTAAAACCTAATAAGCAATACTGATTATTTCTTAATAATAAAAACAAAAACAAAAATCCCTCAATGTCAATGTAGCAAATGTTCAAAATGCTCGCCGAGAATGTCTTGATAACATGGTAATCTGGTATAGAAAAATCTTCTAATGTTACTCAACATCTCAGGCGTGACTGATCTAATCGCCAGAGTGATTCGTCTTTTTAGGTCATCTAAGTTGAGGGGTTTAGTTTTGTATACAGTACTTGTGACATATCCCCACAAAAAGTAGTACAATGGCATCAAATCAGGAGATCGTGCTGGCCATTCTATCGATCCGCGCCTCCCAATCCACCGATTTGGAAAAATTTGGTTTAAGTAACTGACGAACATTGATTTCGTAATGGGGCGGTGCTCCTCTTGCTGAAAAAATATTGTATTGGCAGGAACTTGTGGGTTTACTGGATCAGGATATAAGTTTGTCAAAGCTGGCACGACATTATTTTGGAGCATTTCTAAATATTTATCTACATTCAACGTGCCATCAATGAAAATGATTTCCAACAATTCCTGCCAAACATTAAGTTTTTCAGGATATTGCATATATTTCTCTGTCATCCAGTGAGGATTCTCATTAGAGTAATCGTGGCAATTTTGACGATTAACATGACCGTAAAATGTAAATGTGCTCTCATCAGATAACAAAACATCTTCTAATTGGTTTACATTGTTATCTAACCTTACCGTCATTTGTTCACAGAAATACGTTCTCATATCGAAATCGTCTTCCATGAGCCCCTGAGTCGGCATCATTTTATAGGGATGCATTTTACTGTCCTTTAATAGTCGAAAAATTGATGCTAACTTTGAACAGCTTTTCGACCACAATAATGTTGGTTTTCTTGAAACTCAAGCATAATATCCAATTTCGTATTATCACTTAGAGCATTGGCAGCTATTTTTTTATCTGTTTTTGATTTTTGTTCCTTGGGATACAGGCGGCAAATTTGGAAAATTTTCGTAAAATAAGCTAGAAACTTCCAATTGTGTTCGGTGTTATCTCCATAGCTAATCATTTGTAGAATGGTTATTTTGTGCATTTCCGTTAAATTAGCTGTCGCCCAGTGGTCGAAATTCGACCACTTGTGTCAATATCTCTGGCAGGTTAAGTAACCTGAAAATTTTATCGAGACATTCTATCCTAGGACTTTAGGGAGAACAGCAATTACACGGAACGGATCCAGATTCGGAACCTCTGTGTGAAAATCCTAAATGTCGGTCTTACATCTCGCTTCTAAAAATAACTATTCTTTTTTGTTTCAGATATAATTAATAGGACTGTATTTGTTCAAAGTCGTAATTCTTATTTTAATATGACAACAATTCAACCGCTAATGGGCTATCCTACATAATTGTTTTTTCTAACCACCCTGTATAACTATAATTGCACTCAATTCTCTAACATTTATATATAATTTATTTATAAATACTCATTATAATAATTCAATCTCATTATATATTTCCACCACCCTGTATATGCATAATATTTTTTTAACATTTTTGAACCACCCGGTAAACCATTCTGTATAAGCGACTGCCTATAAGTCACCGTATTTACTCTTTTTGTTTATGAAAACTACCTTCTGTAACTATAATTCTACTCCGTTCTATATTTCAATCATCATATATATGGAACTCATCGTGGGCTACTCCATAAATCATTTCATTTTCTAACATTTTTTATAATCATCCTGTATATCTATAATTCCTATATTTCATCTAACCTATATATACTACTGCTTATGGGATACGAAATGTTGCATTTCCATTTCCGCCACTCTGTATATGTATCTCTGTATATTTTTTGCACCACCCTGTATAACTGTAATTATGTTGCGCCCTCGATTCCAAAAACCCTGTAAATTCAACCGCTAATGGGCTTCCTTATATAATTATTTTATTAGTTATAATTGCACTCTACTCTATATTTTAAACACCCTATATATGCAACTGCTTGTGTGTCACCCACGAAAAAAAATATTTCTAAGATATCTGGAATCGCCTTGTGTAATTATAATATACAAGGTCTTATATCTCAGTCAATTTAGAACATGAGAACACATAACTTTTTACTCAAAAATCGCCCAAACAGCAATTTTTACTTTAAAAAATATTAAATAGCGATAAAATTCTTATAAGATTCTACACATCAATTTGTATTGGAATTTTTTTTAAGTATGTTACCAAATCATCCTGTATTGAAACTTTTGTAATTTCAAAACTCAGCTGTCACAATTATTGTCACAATTTCGTTCTTTCTCGGTAATACGATTTTTCCCGTGCAATGAATTTGTAGACGCCAAAACCACGAAATGAAATTTCGACAGTCATAGTGCAGTTTGCGAGAATTAAGTATAATAAGATTTATGTAAATAAACAAAACATTATATGTATTATATTGTTAGATAAATAAGTAAAAATATATTTGCAGCATATCATATCTCGTTAAAAGAACATTTAACACTTTTTGACTGACTGCTAATATTTTAGACATGTTAAAATTAATTTAAAAGATTACCTTATATCGAATAAAACAGCAATATATTACTAATACTTATTCAATTTTCATTTCCACATGGCATAAAATAAAAGAAAATATATTCAACTTGAGTGGATCTGAAATCAAATGTATCAATTAGCTTTATAATCTCTCAATAGTTAGTTTACTTACGTAAAAGTTTTCATCGGGGGATTATATTAAGACATTGAGGAATACAATGCACCACCTGTTAATTTATGTTAATTAACACCTTTATATGTTGACAATTTTTGTAAGTTCATTAGAATTGCAATATTGAAAATTATACATTGATAATTCTCTGATTGCATTAAGAAGGTACCTTAACCTAGCGCTTATCTTTGTCAAGAAATGTCAAATTGAAATTCAATCTGCTACAATGTGGTTGGCCGTGAACTCGTCGAGAAATTAGAACCATTGCCATGATGTCAGATCTAACTATTTATCTTCAATTTCACTATTTCTATTTATACCATAGGCTTTGTAATCTTAGTTAAACTGTATGAAACTATTATCCTTTAAAATAGAAACAATATAAATTAATAGTACAAAGTTAAAATAATAAAATATTATCGGAAAAACATTGTTCAGTTGCCACGCAATACAAATTTCTGATTTTAGTAGACAAACTATATTTAGAAAAACTTGCGAGTACAAAATAAATTGTCATTATCATACAATATAAATTTTTGTGGGTGAGTTCTCAATAGCATGATCATGTAGAATAACTTTCAGAACCAAACAAAATTTGTTAGTTTTTCGTTTAATTTAGTTTGTTCTTCTCATTCGAGTCAATCCGTCTTAGGATTTTCTCTCCACGCAATCTGGCGGCACTGTGGACGTAAATTATGAATTTTTTATTTTACTTTATTTAATGAATGAATCAATATTATAAATATATTTTAGCATTCTGCACTGAAGGTTGTCAATAGCCACTAAACAAAACAAAAATCAAATAAATCGGTTGAGGGACAGAGGAGAAAATGGTACCTAACCGTTTTGTCTTTGCCTATTTATATATAGATGAACCATCTTTATGATATTATTACGTAGAGATAACGAAATTCAAACGACAATAGCCCTGGCACTGATCACCACTATCATGCACGCAGATAACAAGATGCTAAGGTTATGAGTTTTGACGCAAATAAACAAAACTGTTTTTTTTTTCAAATCAGTAAAAAGGAACGCAGGAATGGTTTTTGCTTACTATCTCAATGTCAAGAGCTAAATGGGAATTTAATATTGAGTGTAATGTAGCGAATTTGTGATATAAAATAATTTTTTTTTTTTAATGTTAATTTTTGTAATAAATCTGAAAACACTTAATATTTCCGAAACAGTTAAAGATAGGTGTAGCACACCGTACATGATTTATGTCTATAATTTTCTGGAGAATCCAAAAAAAAGAATATACATTTAAAATAAGAAAGTTGGTATTGGCCACTGTCACATGACACATCCTATATAAATTTTATTTGAAAAAATCCGCATTTAAAAATACAAATCGATATTCCAAGTGTTTTCCCTACACGCCCTCCTTTATTCGTTATCGAATTTATTCCATTTGGCTGTTCCACACTGTATATAAATTATCGCAGAAACTGTTCATATAAATTCGTTATGAAATTTACCTGAAATTCTTGACTAACCTATCATATTTTTCTGGGATTACATTTTACAACTGAACCCGTCAAATTTTTAAAGCGGAAAAGTGGCAAATTAGGGGATTTTTGAATGGTAAAACATAAATAAATGTTTTATTGGGTGGCCCATAAGCAGTTGCACATACAGAGAGGAATGGAAATGTAATTATACAGGGAAGCTAGAAAAACAATAATAATAAGCAGACGGATATTTATATTTAAAATTATGACAGTTATATAGAGTTTTTCTCAAAAATGTTAGAACAAAAATGTTATCTTTAGTCGGCCTTAAGCAATTGCATATATAGGGTGTTCCTAAGTTGGAGGTACAAACGAAAAGAGGAGATTCCTTGAATAGTTTTAGGAAGAAAAAGTCCCATAAACATGGGTCCGCAAACGTTTCGTTTTCAAGATACAGAGTGTTAAAGTTTGAATTTTTTTCAAGTTTTTTTTTCATAGTATCTGCACTTCACAAGATATTCAA
This sequence comes from Octodonta nipae, assembly GCA_034190945.1. Lineage (NCBI taxonomy): Eukaryota > Metazoa > Arthropoda > Insecta > Coleoptera > Chrysomelidae > Octodonta > Octodonta nipae. The sequence goes on along the minus strand of CM067219.1, from coordinate 137,878,169 downwards.
ATGAAATTTGGCATAGATATTACAATTAAAAGTTCACACCTTGTGACATGCCAATTTCCATTGCAAATCTACAGGGTGATATTTTTTCGGGAACACTGTCCACTGTTGTCCTTCAGAACTTTTTTTTGGTGAGCCACTGGTACTTTCAAAAATTGTAAAGAAAAGCTTTGTTGTTATACCAAACTTTATGTTCTCTTGTAGTTTTGTCGTATCTACTACCGGTTTCGAGAAAAAAATTTTGAATGATTCTCTTGAAATCCTCAGAAAGTTCCGAATTGTCATAGAAATCTAGTTACCTACCTAGTAGGCTGTGGTGAATGAATAAATTTATTGTTAGTTTTGACACATCAAATTAAACTCCTGTGTTTTGAAAATTAAAGATGGTTGCATTTTAATATCAAAACATGCCGAATTTTACGAATTCCGAAATAGCTGACATGCATTTCATTTATGGTCTTGCAAATGGTAATTCAAGAGAAGCTAAGCAATAGAGTGATGCCTGGTCATCGGATGTTCTCTAATATTCACAGGCGTCTTTCAGAAACTGGATCTGTTTCTGCGAAAAATATTAATGCAGGTAGACCACGAAGTGTGAGAACACCACGACTCGAAGAGGCAGTGCTGAACGAAATAGAAAAACATCCAGGAACCAGTACAAGAAAAATTAGTGTTACCTTAAATACAAGTCATCAAATTGTTTGGCGGATCTTGCGGGATACTTTGCTATATCCTTATCACATTCAGAGGGTGCAGGCGCTCTTGCCTCGAGATTGTCATCCAAGAATTATTTTTTGTCAGTGGTACCTCAACGGACTATTGAACAAACCTCATTTTGATTGCCAAATCCTATTCACTGATGAAGCCTGTTTCTCAAGGACTTCAATCATAAATTTTCATAATGAACACATATGGGCTGAGAAGAATCCACATGAAATTGCAGGAGCTTATTTTCAAGAGGAATTTTCATTAAATGTGTAGGGTGGTAATATTGACGATTATTTGATTGGTTCTTTCTTCTTGCCAGGGCGACTTACTAGTCAATCATACAGACATTTTTTAGAGAACGATTTGCCCTTGTTATTGGATGATATACCTCTTATAATGCGACATGAAATGTGGTTCATGCACGACGGTGCTCCTGCTCATTTTTCACTTTTGGCTAGGGAGTATTTGAACGAAAATTATGTAAACAGGTGGATTGGACGAGGTGGACATCAGCCATGGCCCGCCAGATCCCCAGATTTAAATAGTTTAGATTTCTTTCTATGGGGCGATCTGAAATCTCTAGTGTACATAACGCCAGTGAATACCGTAGACAAACTGAGAAATCGTACAATAGGCGCGTTTGATACAATTAGGAATACTCCAGGAGTGTTTGAAAGAGTTCGATCGTCTATGAGAAAAAGAACAGAAGCTTGTATAAGGGTTGCGGGAGGACATTTTCAACAATTGCTGTAGTTTAGTTCCTTTGTTGTTATTTAGTTTTTTTATTATGATTAATTTTTGAGTTGTACGTTTCTTGCAGTAATACATTTTTTTGATGATTATACCAGTTTATCGGATCGTTAAGAATCATTGCTAGTTTAATAATTCAATTTTTTTTTCTCGAAATCGGTAGTATACGACAAAACTACAAGAGAACATAAAGTTTGGTATAACAACAAAGCTTTTCTGTACAATTTTTGAAAGTAACAGTGGCTCACCAAAAAAAAGTTCTGAAGGACAACAGTGGACAGTGTTCCCGAAAAAATATCACCCTGTAGATTTTCAAGCGAAATTGGCATGTCACAAGGTGTAAACTCTTAATTGTAATATCTATGCCAAATTTCATTTGAATATCTTGTGAAGTGCAGATACTATGAGAAAATAACTTGAAAAAAATTCAAAGTCTAACACTCTGTATCTTGAAAACGAAACGTTTGCGGACCCATGTTTATGGGACTTTTTCTTCCTAAAACTATTCAAGGAATCTCCCCTTTTCGTTTGTACCTCCAATTTAGGAACACCCTGTATAGGATGGTTGTTTAGAAACAAAAAATGTTTTTAAGGTGGTATATGGGTGATACTTAGATAACTGTGATTTTTACAAATCAACATTTAAAAAAAATCAAAAATGCTTTAAAACTTGTGCTCTGGATGCTATTGGTCTTTTATTATGCTCAAAATTAAGCCTGTAGCGTAGTTCTAGAGTGATGGGCAAATGTGTGTAACCAAGTAAATATCTCTGGAATTATTAGAGATATCAAAATGAAATTTGGAAGGTGGATACTGCGGTAGATTGCCTATTTGTTTCCAATTTTTGTTACAATTTTGAACTTCCTGTTTTACCGGAAGTAATGTCGATTTTAAAATTTGCAATGAAACACCCTGTATAGTATTTTAGTTTCTGATGAAACATTTTATTGCGAATACAAAAATATCGGGTTTGATATTGTTTACTTCAATACCTACCGAGATATTAACAGAAAAGTAACTAAGGAAAGGAAAAATTCGATGGTAGCTAAACTCGGTTCAAATTTCATTTACGTCCGATATAAACAAACCGCTCGGTAAGGATTAGTATTTCTATTGGCCAATGGGTGGCATTATACCGTCAGAGCCAACAGCACTGCTTGTTCCATAGTCGAATACACGTACGTTTGTTTAAATCAGGCGCAAATTAAATCTGAATCAAGTTTAGTAGTCTATGAAATTCATTGCAGAAGTGACAGTAGTTGTCCAAATAAGTTATTAGTTTTTTTTAATTGAACTTAAAAAGATTGTATTGTTTTAATTTGATCGTAAAATGGCCGAATTAAGTGAAAGAGAAAGAATAGAAATATTAATGATGATTGGGTATGGGGAGAGGAAAAGGACGCATCAAGAAGTTTATGCACTTTTTAACATTGTTCATCCGAATACACAAATATCCCGTTCAGTAGTGACAAAAACTTTGAGAAGGTACGACACAAGTGGAACAGTTAGCAACTTACCAAAAAGTGGACGGTTAAAAAGTGCAAGTAATGAAGGTGTAGCTCAAAATGTTGCTATATCTTTGGAAGAAAATCCTCACTTATCCACTACCGACCTCGCCAATATGCATGGAATTAGCCGTCGTTCATTAGGAAGGATATTGAGGCGAGAAGAATATCATCCATACAAAATTCGCCTCGTTCAAGAACTCTCCGAAGACGATTTCGACAGACGTTTGCAATTTTGTGAAACGACGATGGATATTTGTAACCGTGATAATAATTTTATAAGAAATGTGGTGTTTTCAGACGAGGCTACATTTTGTTTAAATAGTACGGTTAATCGACATAACTGCCGCTACTGGTCGCAAAGGAATCCTAATTGGGTACAAGAGGCTCATACACAACATCACCAAAAATTGAACGTTTGGGCCGGCAGTTATAACAACAGAATCATGGGATCCTTCTTCCTACAAGAAACTGTAAACGGAGATAGGTATTTACAGCTCTTGGAGACACAAGATATTCCGGCATTGGAGGTAAATGGACAATTACCAAATAATATCTGGTTTCAGCAGAATGTAGCACCACCCCATTACGCTCGCATTGTTCGAGATCATTTAGATAGGACATTTCATCACAGATGGATTGGAAGAAGGGGTACTTATGAATGGCCTGCACGAAGTCCTGACCTTAATCCACTAGACTATTTTCTGTGGGGTTACTTAAAGTCTAAGGTTTATGTTAATAGACCAAATAATTTGCAAGAATTACCTGCAAGAATAACTCAATACATCCAGAGAATTACACCAGAAGTAATAGCTAATGTTACTGGAGAATTTAAAAACCGAATTGCTTATTGTCAAGAAGTAAACGGTGCTCAGTTTGAACATCTAATACATTAAGTTTAGTTAAGTTTCAATGTTTTGAAAATCACTTAGATATTTCTTTAATGGATATTAGATTTTTCCTTTCCTTAATTACTTTTCTGTTAATATCTCGGTAGTTATTGAAGTAAACAATATCAAACTCGATATTTTTGTATTCACAATAAAATATTTTAAAATCGACATTACTTCCGGTAAAACAAGAAGTTCAAAATTGTAAAAAATTTTGGAAACAAATAGGCAATCTACTGCAGAATGCACCTTCCAAATTACATTTTGATATCTCTAATAATTCCAGAGATATTTACTTGGGTCCACACATTTGCCCATCACTGTATTACAACTTCAATAGAAAAGAAACTAGAACAAAAATTTGAAATTTCACGGCATCGGTACTGACACCAAAATGAAATATTCAAAATACTTGCCTAAGAAATCTCGTTAAATTCTAAAAATAATTAAACAAATGATAAATTATAGGACTTTGATAATCATACAGAGACATTTACGGTATTTTCTTTCTTGATTTTAACAAACTTTAAAATTTGTAGAATTAAAACAACATTTTTTTATAATAGTCTTAGAATAAAACAATATTTCACATTAGTTAAATCTATTATTCCTTTCTATCAATAAATATTGGGGCATAATTGTAGCATAATTTGATGAATTATACAACAGATTTAGTTATAAAAGCTAAACTTTAGACTATAAGACGACTCTATGAAGATATTTATATTTAGTTTGAAAAACTAAAATCAGACATCCCATGGTACTGACATTTTGGGTATATTTTTGTAAGTCATTGATGATCCATGACTACTTATGCTTTAATATACAATATCGACGTTAAAATACTCTCAAGTGTATCATATTTATAATTTTCTGATCAAAGAAAATCCTAGATGTCGGTCTTACATCTCGCGTCTTCAAAGAAAATCATGTTGAACAAAACATAAAGTACTAGATATAAAAAATCACAGTTATTAAGAATCACCCATATATAGGATGGTTGGAATATAGTTGTTATCTACTACTCGTGAAGCTCTGTCAACCAGGTACAGCATCTTAATATGCAGATAAAATTAGAATCGTACTTGTCATATACTCACACTTTTTAACTTAATTTCCATATGCTGAATCGATTGGTTGGACATATTGACTATTTCAACTTTTAACTTTAGCGGTTCTCCGACAACGAAAACTTGTCTTTCCAAGTACGCATCCATTGTTATCGAACCACCTGCACAACAGCAACAACAAATTGTTTTTTCGTCTTGTAAGCGAATTGGATTCTAAAAGGAAAATCTCTAAAAGATTACTAATAAATAGGTAACGAAAACTTTGAAATACAACAAAATTTTGGCGTTTGGTTTGAAATTCAGTCAGTTAGACAAAGAGGGAGTGCTAATTCGATAGAACATATTAGTTTGGGCAACAATGAAAATTGTATTTAAATTTGACAATCCATAACAATCGATTTTACGAGTGGCAATATAGTCATAGGACACGGAAAATTAAGAATTGCAATTTATATAAAAAGAAAAGATCTCAAACAAAATTGAATGTATGGGTGATTAAAAATGAACAATAGAAACGTTATATTTTAAAATAGTAGAAGTTAAAGCTCCGCGTCAACATAAAAAACTATAAAAGCGAGTGAATACAGGAACAGGGGGAGATTCAAAATTCAGCAGTGCAGCAGTAAACTTTGCTCGAGGTTAAGACGTGACAGCTAGTGTCAAAGAATTGTCAAAATTTTTTTAGTGCTTAGGAGCTATATTAAGTATATATTTTAAAGGGTTAACCAACAGATCGTCACACTCCTTATAGATATATGATGGTATATTGTTAGGACCAGTTTTTTGCGCTTAAATTTTTTTATGCTGGGATGAATGTCATCAAAAGCTATTTGAGGAAAACTAAAAGCTCCCTTACAATAACGAGCATGCTGCCCGAGCGTACTTGGTTCAAACTCTGAATTAAAATATTGTGCAAACGCAATTGCAATGCTTTGTTGATCCGTCAAGGTGATTCACTCTACGATATCTTTTGAATGACTAAATAGATCTTTCAATGATTTGACTCTAACTCAATAATTTTGGTTCATTTTGTATTTCAAAATTGTCCCCCACTTCTTTATCGCTCCCAAAAACAGTGCCCCAAGCGTTGAAATTTTGGAAACTCTTGGCATCTTCAATCCTTTACCCAAAAAAAGTTTTGATCAAAGATTAATAAGTGAATGATTTTTATCGTTTTTCAACCACAATTTATGTCTTCGTCTACTGTACTATAAATATTGACTAATGAATCGGAAATTCTTTACTGCTTACCATCGAGTAGTCCGACACAGTGTTTAACTCTATGAAAGGAAGAACAGTTATCAGTGCCATGTCTTTGTAATCAAAACGCATGGGTAAATCTACGTTTGCTTTAAGCTCGTATCTTATGTAGCCGTTGTTACTTTTGTAGGTACTGGGCGAATTGGTCGGGATGGCGAATTGAAATGGAAACTCATGTTGCCCAGCACGAAAAGTGCCTGAAAATAAAAAGTTTTAAGATTTGTAGGAATAAGGAATTTCATAGGCGTCTATTTTGTACTCCAATACTATTTTATTACACCAGTCAGTCGAGTTTTTTAAGTGACATAAATTTCAAGAGCAAACCCCTTACGCCATCACGAAAATAATAGTTTGGAAGCAATATTTGACATAGTTTTAATAGCAAAATCGTAGAAGTAAATTATTTGAGCATTAAGACCCCAAGAATATGGATTTTTTTTATTTGGATTAAACCAAAAAGGATTTTTTTTGTTTATATTGTGAAAAGCTTTGATGCGTTCATATTGCCGTGAATAGACAATCAGTAAATCTTCAAAACGAATGTTTATAAATCGAGATAGCAGCATTTTTCATAAAAAAGCACCTGTTTTTACAAAATTCATATCTTAGTTGTAATACAACCTAGAACATTAAGCTTCCTCCTAATGATAGTTCATAAGGATGAGATTAATTGGACTCCAGATCAATATTGTCCATTAAGTAGATTTTGCAGAAGTGCAATTTGAATAATCTGCAGAAAAATTTGAGACTGTATCGTATTAACAACGATCGTTCGATATACCAAATATACTTTGAAAGTTTATAAAATGCAATTCGTAAATTTTGGATATGTATTATAGTGCCCTAAAACATGTTAATCAAGTTTGTGAATATTGGAATATTATTACTTGCATATTCGTGCTTTTAACACAATATTTACTATTATTTTTAACTAGTTTCCCGGAAATATAAAGAAACTCCAATATAGACAGACTGAAGTGGAATATATACCATTTCAAAGTAGCTTTTAGAATATCCAGTTGGGATTAGCCTGATTAATACGGTGGGCTATGCAAAATATTCAAATGACAGTTTATCAAATTCTACGTATTCGACAATGTTTAAGCACTTTTTGGGAAATGACACCACAATACACGAAATACTGTATATTTCCAAACCTTTCGGTGTCTAGGTCAGGCCCCGTCGTCAATAGCAAAGAAACTATAAAAAACGGCACAATTCTAAAATTTAAAATTAAAATTTTGACAATATTAATCAATTAAAAAATATATTTGCTTTAAGAATTTATATTTATAATTAATTAGTTTTCTTAATAGAAAATGCCCAGTATTAATCTGAATTAAACAACATAAAATTTCCGTATTTAACAGATTGAAGAATAACAAAAAAATTCTATCATTAATTAAGTATTATCAACTTCCATTAGCATTTATTTTTTATATAATTTTTAAATAGGTATATATCATAATTTTAAGAACTAACTGTAATAAACAATGCTATTAAGCCTTGTTTACAAAAACAGATTAAAACAGATAAATAATTAATAAATTATTTTTGCCGAACAACTTGCCCAAACCTAAAAATAGACAATTTCTTTAAACTTCATATTCTGGAAACTGGGGCTAGTAAGAACAACTACGTCCCAACGGTTTCTGAAGGATTTTAGGTCCATCGTCCTTCTATTGTGACCCTGTCATCGTATATTCTAAAGAAATGGGCTTAAATTCCTATAACTTAAAGTTAAAATATATACAATACGTTTAATTTCTTTATAATTAAAAGTAATTTATTTATATATTAAAAGATTACTGAAAGCAGAAGCCAAACTTTAGTTTTTTTTTAATTTAAAATAATACAATTTTATTTGATTAAACTACAAAACAAAATTAAGAACTACTATTATAAAGGGGTCAAATATTGTTCACCAGTTCTACCTTCAGCAATTTCACGAATGACCTCGTCCAAATCTACCGCTCTAGATTAGCCTAATATGTTTAGTAGGTACCTGTATGAAATTTTGGAACTCTGGTTGTCTCAAAGTGGTAATTTTCGTTTGCCATGTATTAGAATAAAGATTCATCCATAAAATTCCATGAAATGGAAAGAAAAACATCAAACCGAAAGTGCGGTGTAGTTGATTGTGCAAAACACACTAGAAAGAACAAAAACCCAAATTACAATTATAGCAGTTTCCTGGATTTCAATATCAATTAGAGAAGAAGAAAAAATGGATTGCAGCAGTTCGGCATCATGGGTATAGATTTTATTTCCATGTTTTTAGTCATTATTGAATACATATAATTAATCATAATTGTTGTTCTATTAACAAAAATGAGATTTTATTTATCAACCAAATTTTCAATTACAGTAGTGGGGCAATCAATCTCAACCAGAAACAAATTCAATCATTTACAATGGTGATATTGTTGGGGAGAAAAACTAAACAATGCACTTAACAAAAGCTACAAACAACTATATTTCCTGCAATATATACATAAAACAGCAAAATCTTCATGCTGGTTTGTGGGCTGAAATATTATGATTACCTATGACAAGAAAAAATTGCAGCTTCAGAAGTCGATGATGCTCCCATTGAAGTTAACGATAGTAGGTAAATAAATAGAAACAAATTAACTTTATTGATTATATATAATTGATAGATTTCACTGAGGATGACGTTTTAATGGAACAAGATAAAAATATTGAAGTTGGAGCAATGATAATGAAGCATTAACACATACAAATATACATGTTAATTCACAAAGAAATGAATATTGCTGATATATTCTTTATAGCTGTTGTATTAGCTAATAATAAAGAACCGCTCATAAAGAAATAAAAATGAGAATAAAAAATGTTATTCATTTAAAAGAGTATAAAAAAATTTATATATTGCAGGAAATATAGTTGGTTTGTAAACTTTATTATGTATCTACATTCTTTGATTTTTCTCTTCCAACAAAATGAGCACAGCAAATCCTTGAATTTGTTCCTGGTTGCCATGGCTTTTCATCCCTCCTGTAAAGTTACTTTTTTTCTTTATTCTTAAAAGAAAATATTAATTAACCTTAAATTCCAATTTCCAATCTATTTTAAAAAGTATTTATTTACATGATTAAATTTTCTGATTACAATAGTTATTTAATCGTATTTTTGTTAACAGAACAACATTTGTGATAATTTTTATATATTTAGTAATGACTAAAAACGTGGAAATTTAATTTAATTGCCCTTAATGACGACCTGCTATAATCAATTTTTTCTTTCTCTCTGATTCATATGGAAATCCAGGAAAACGGTAGAATTGTAATTTTGGATTTTTTTCTTGATGTATTTTCACAATCAACTACACCGCACTTTCCGTTTGATGTTTTTCTTTCCATTTTATGGAATAACAAATTTTTAACACAGCAAAACATAAGTTACGGCTTTGACACAGAGTTCCAAAAATAAAATATTAAATGCATATTGTCAAAGATACTTTACTAGCGTATGAGGAAGATTCACGAAACGTCAACCGCATGGTGGCGCCACTGCATACAAGGGTACAATGGCCACCATGCATGAGAATTTTGTATATGTGGCGGCGAAGGTATAAGCATTACTGTCACAAATGTAGAGATTTCACCAAGTAGCGACATCTATACATCTATAGGTAAATAATAGTACAGAAAAGTTTGTGTCACTCTCACTGCTTGTTGCTGAGGTATTATGAAAATACTCTCATTTAGACTACCTATTTGAACAACATTTCTTACAACTATCTTACCTGCACCAACCAGAACGTGTTGCAATTTGAGGAACTCATTGTCTCCAAAATATTGAACTGCCCGTGGTCTCAAGTGTCCATTTTCCGAGTGCGCTTCGTTTTCGCTCCATGACGTATGTTCTTTACCATTTAATTTTATATAAATCCCTGCAAATGTATCGCGTCTATAAATAGCATATTATTCGATGAAATTAATAAATGAACTTACCTCGAAATTTTTTGTCGTTTTTAAAATAGCATACCACTTTTCCTTTCACAACCTGCCCTGGATAGTAGGTCGCGGTGTTGAATAATATTATTTTTATGCTCATACCTCCCTAACCTATCCCAACAACTAACCGTTAAGAATTTCACGACGGATGGACGGATGTTGTTTATCCAGTGATGCCAATTTAGGGACTTTTCCCTAGTTCTAGGGATTTTTTAGGGAAAAAGGGAATTTAACAAAATATCTAGGGAATTTTTACATTTTTATAAAATTTTTTTAGGGTGTCTCAAATAATTATGTGCTAAATTCGTAATCTGTAAGAAAACTGTAAATTTGGTCGTATGACACATTTATTAGTAAGTAATAATACCGCATTAAATGCTAGGGAACTTTACGTTTCAAACAGTGCATTGTAAAGTTCAGTTTTCTACATAAGTATTTCAAATAAATTATAAATAAAAATTCACAAAAGTTTGTCGCTTCAAATTTGATTAAATTGAATACAGAATGTAATTCTTTCATAGTTAACCTACAAGAAGAAATTGAAAACACTATTTCTTCAAAATCGCCTTCCTCTAACTGATCAATTTTTTGAAAATGTAAAGTTACTAAATCCTGAGATTGCATTAAATTTAAATAAACCAGAACAATTCCATTCCTCTAAGCTAGTTTGGAGCATATTCAATTCTCTCAAATCTGAAGATGGTATTATGATTGATTCAGAGTTGAAGAGGTGAACACATTGAAAAACAATATTTAAAACAACACAAACATTTTCAAGGTGTTTATGAATATGCTAACGTCGTTAACACTTAAAATTAATGAGTGAAAATTCATACATTCATTAAGTACTCTTATTATCTATAGTAAAATGTATACACACTATTTATTTAAGCACATGTTGAAAGTCAATTTTTTTCTTTTTTTTTTCTTTCTTATTGTAGTTTATTGTTAATTTTTATTGTTATCTTTGTTGCAAGGCTTTTTATGGGTAAATGTCCTAAAACTACCTTATATTTTTGTTATATAAACAATTTAAAAATACTGTCCTGACATTTAGGGAATTCTGGGGAATTATGGCTATCAATCTAGGGATTAGTGAACGTCCTCACCTGGCATCACTGTGTTTATCTAAAACACCCGATAATAATTGATTCAAGATGACGCAGCTTTACATGTTAAACATTGTTAAGCTACACATTACATTTTAAGTGGAATAATTATGAAAATGAAGTTGAAGAGAGGTAGTAAACCACTTGGCGAGACGATTCGGTGAAATCAAGGTCATTATAACAATTAATGGCGTAAATTCCTACTAGCTAGAAGATGATTTTATGTGCATTAAAATGAAATATTGCCTAATGTGTTGAAATCAAAGAAAGGTAATAAGAAACATTTCAAAACGGTTGTTAGAAAACATGCATAGTACGAGGAAATAAAGAGCTCACAGGCTGCAAAACGGGGGCAAGTTGAACTTTGAAGTATAGAAAACCTCAATACTTAGGGTATTATTGTTGAACAAAACATTAAAAACTGACGTTTTTATTAACAGAATAAGATAAGGTAATTTAATTCCTAAAAGTGATAAGAAAAGATCAGGATTAAGAACTTCAGAACTAAAAATGAAACTTCTCGTGTATATGAGAATGCAACCTTGGTTTGACAACATTGCTGAAATGCCAAGTTAACACTGCTAATTATAAGTACCTATAAGGTAGCTAGTCAGCTCAAACTCATGTCATTTGTACGCATGGCTGCCAGATCTCACGATTTATCGTGAGATCTCACGATTTTGGATAAAATCTCAGGATCTCACGATAGGTGTCCCTCATTTCACGATTTTTGTAATAGTGTGAAATTACGTACGTACACATATAAAATTTAAAATATAGAATTCATAAGTAATAAAAGGTTATCAGAAATAAACTTAACAACTGTAATACAATCGTGAATTTAGTTGAACAACCACAAAATGTCTTTTTACAGTTACCGGGGAATTACCGATGTTATACAAAAGGGCTGTTCCAAATTGGATACAGGTTCAGTATCATGCATTCATCAGGTTGGAACAACAACAACGGCTTCAATAATTTGTGGGACAGATCTTTTATCCGCAAAGCGCGCTGCTTTTTTCAAGCCGTTCTCTGTTTAAATTAGCGCCACGAGGGAGTCGGGGCTCATTTTTGTTCGTACTTCTGTGTCTATATTTCGATCTATGAGCTGTTGTTATGAGTTTCTTCTTTCTTAGAGCTTATTCGAGTATTACAGTCAATTAATTTTCTCGCTGCAAGTTCTTTAGATTCAATTATTTGAATTTTATTAGATGATTAATTATTGACTAATACGATATGGTTTTACCTACATGTAATTTTCACCCTTTGGTCTTCAGGTAAATCTGAAGAATGTTAAGATATTGAAGAATTTTGTTTACGAGTTATTTTTACATTAGACCAAAGGTTGGTGGACCAATTCTGACCGCGTATTCGTGATCAGCGAGCAAAATATTTCGGACAGCATGTCTCGCATATCTGAATCAGATTTTTTTGTGTGGCGGCGTTATTTTCAATAATGCCCGTTTCTCGCTTTTGAACGTAAACGATTTTTATCTTAGAGTATCTACTTCCTAGAGATAGCCTTCAGTGCATAAATATCGTGCCAATGCTAGAAAGAGAGAGCAACAGAGAGGGTAAGAGGCTATGTCACTCGACTGGGAATTGCAACCAAAGATCTCATTGGCTGCACCAACCAATCGAGTGAAATAGCCTCTTGCTCTCTCTATTACCCCCTCTTTCTATTCTTGGCACGACATTAGCGAATTGCAGGCTAGCTCCAGAAGATGTATGCTCTAAGATTTTAACAGTGAGCCTGATAAATTTCACTTAAAAAACTAAAGTCTTCAACCTCCTATGATCAAAAATTAGAAATAAAAATTGACTATTGTTCGCTTGATAAATTTAAAAATTTAAAATTTAATTTACTTATTTTTATCATTGTGCGGTTAAATCTCCTTTTTTCTAATATAATTCTGACAAAGACCATCAAATTTAATACTAATTAGAAGTTAAAAAGAAACATTACTAATTAAAATTCACTTAAATAAGGTTTTTTAAAAAAATCTCACGATTTTTCACTATTTTTGCCGATCGATCTCACGATTTTAACCCCAACCAATCTGGCAGCCCTGTTTGTACGTACTGAATTTAGTCTGTAAAAACGCAAGGTAACTAATTTAAACTTATGCTTCCAAAAGTAACAAAATATTGTAAGGTATAAACGGATCGATAGGAGCTTAATCATGATGTTAGTTGACACACTACATACCTATAATGCAATGAAAGAAACAAACATAGACCGTTTTCCAATTACGACGCACGAAGAGGCACAGTGCGTACTGCGTGCCTACACAGCATAGGCATAGCATACTGTGTGGTGTGGTGGCCACGTGGTGGCATCTCTTTGTATCATCTGTGCTGATTTCTTTCCAATTACACACACAAGCGCACTGTGTCACACAGTGCACCAGTCTTCACTGTTTCATTAGTACTCCAGCATGACACCGTGTGCGCACAGAGACGCACAAGAAAAATTTGTGTGTATCGGATGTGCAAGAAGTCATAGACTAATATATAGCCATACTAGCCATAGAGTGAGGTGATATACAGTCAAGTGACAACACCACATTTTCTATTTCAGTGATTTTGCAAAAAAAGTTATTTATAATAAATTTAAAAGTGCATTAGTTTATTTAAATGTGCTTTGTTTCCCTATTTTGTGATAACTTTTTTCATTAATGACATTTCTAATGTATTTGAAGAACTAAAGCACGTTCCATTTATCGCCATTTACACAAGCACAGTGTACTTTGTTGTACAGGCACCTTCAATTTTTATGTTTTAAGGTACGCACCGTGCCTCTCTGTGCGTCGTAATTGGCCACGTGGACGTGGTGGCATCTCCTTGTATGATCTGTGGCCTGTGGTGGTTGCTTTTCCAATTACACACACAGATAGTCTTCACTGTTCCATTAGTACTCCAGCATGACACCGTGTGCGCACAGAGACGCACAAGAAAAATTTGTGTGTATCGCACGATACACTTATAACGGCATGCTGATTTGTCAACTCAAATTCGAACGGTTGTGCGCATTACGTCAAAACATTCATTACACGATACCCTTATATTATTATTATTGTTAGTTTTATTAATATTACTAAGAAAAATGCAAACCGAAATCCTAAAGGTACGAACATTAAATATATTGGATTTCCAAAAAATGAGGATTTAGCCAAAACAATGGATAAATGCTTGTTGTCGAAAAGATAAAATTAATTTAAAAAATGGCATGTAAAGAGTTCACTATTACTGTTTTAATACAAATGCTAACCGTATAGTTTTTTATTGTCACTGTCTTTTAAACTTTAGCCCGTATATGTTCTTTACATTTTGAGGAGATTTGTTTTGAAGTTTCTATGCGGCAAAGACTATTGCAATATCTTACAAAAAATATTCAACATTTAAAATCAGATGCAGCCCCATTTTTACAACTTCCTGATACCTGTCGGAAAAAATTGATTTATACCACTCAAAGAGAATTGATAAGAGGAACCAACGAGACCTTGTCGAATAATTGTTACAAAAATCTGATCCGAATGAGTCTTATGATGACAATTCTAGTGAAAATTTTATTGGAAATATCAAACCTCAGTTTATTAGTGAACTCTTAATGATTGAGACAGCACCTAGTAAATGTGCAATTAATGTTGAATGTAGGTAAATTAAATTTATTTAATTTTAATTTGTATTAACAAATTATTATTTATCATTATTTTCCTGAAATCACTGAATTTAAAGAGAAAATGAAAATACTTGAAAAACAGATTAAATTCTACTGCTGCAAGTTATTAATGCTAATTTGCAACTGCCAAAACAAATTGAAAAAAAAACTATATAAATTAACAAATAAAAAATAATTCGCATTTGACGTTGTAGTTTTATTTATTCTATATTTGATTAGTTCTTCCTGTAGTTGTTGAAATATTAGTTCAACAAAAGTCTCAAATCATCCTTCACATTTTAACAGAATATAAATCCACTTGAATACTTTAGTTATTAACAACAATATTAATGTTTTAAAACGAATCAAGTCAAATACAATATAAGTCGATTTTTTTATTGTTAAATGATAATGTTTTTAAATTTTTGGTACATGATATAACATATTTTTCAAAGGTAAATGTTGACCAGAAAAATTTTGGCATCACATCTCCTTCAGCAAATGAATAAAAATAAATATCGCTTTTGTCGAAAACATAAAAATGTTCATTTCATTTTATATGATTGATGATATAATTGAGTGGAAACTAACATTTACATTCAATCATTAACTTTTACACATGATCGATAATATATCCAATTCAGTTGTATTACAAAATAGGTCTTTGAAACTAATTATTGATACGAAAACGCTACTCCCTTATGTGTTTAGCTTTAAGAATTTTAAATTTTGACTCCAACGTGACGTCATACCAGACTGCTGGATGCGCATCGGCATACCGTTATAAGTGTACCGTGTGTGTATCGGACGTGCAAGAACTAGCCATAGAGTGAGGTGATATACAGTCAAGTGACAACACCACATTGTCTATTTCAATGATTTTGCAAAAAAAGTTATTTATAATAAATTTAAAAGCGCAGTGGTTTATTTAAATGTGTTTTGTTTCCCTATTTTGTGATAACTTTTTTTATTAATGACATTTGTAATGTATTTGAAGAACTAAAGTACGTTCCATTTATCGCCATTTACACAAGCACAGTGTGCTTTGTTGTACAGGCACCTTCAATTTTCATGTTTTAAGGTACGCACAGTGCCTCTCTGTGCGTCGTAATTGGAAAACCGGGATAGTTGGTTTCATTTTTTGCTAGATCCTATTTCAGTGTTGGCAACTTAGGAATTTGTCCTTAAATTTAAGGGTATTTATAAAATTTAGGGACCATTTTAGGGTCATAATTTTTTAGGGAATTTTTAAAAATTATTATTGTACATATTTTTTATCGTATGTCTTAGTGTTGATCAGGATGTGACAGGCTTCTTGAATATATGCCATCCTAAAAAAAATAAGTTAAGAAATACATTATCTAGTGAAATGATGCAATAAAATTCTGACTAAATTTCGAAGTCTCGAAATAATCGAAAACAAGTCTGAAGAGTAATTCCACAGATAAAGATCGTAAATTTTATGAGCATATTTTCGACGATGTATAGTATGTACCATTAAATAAACAAAAACATAACAACAGGCAGTAACTACTTGTGTAGATACCTACTAAGAACCTATACAAAAAAGACCTACAGTAATCTAGTATATTTTTGAAGTGGGTGCCAAGATATCCTAAATATTGCATTGCTTACACACAAACACATATATATATATATATATATAATATATATATATATATATTTGAACACAAGTTGGCACGGACGGAACTATGTGTAGCTCTCTTGATGGTCCGGGTGTTCGTCCGTTGAAAGTTTTGTCCCTGTAAAGGAACGGTCGCCTGACATTTCGCCAAAATCTCACTTGGCATTTTCATGAGGCTTTTCCTCTTCTTCCAACACGAAGGGTGGCTGCAGGTTCGGACCTTTCCGGACTACTTCGTATCCGAGATCGTCGGCTAGGTCGTTCTCCGCTTGGTCTGCTCTCCGTGGCGTCTGAAGTGGAAGTGAGCTCCGATATGTGCGCGCCGCACAGCCCCCCTGAAACCCAAAGTCTGGCTACGATACGTAGACGATATCTTGATAGTGTGGCCTCATGGGGATACGGAACTGAGCAATTTCCTACACCTGGCAAACTCTCTACACGAAAGGATCCAATTCACCATGGAGATGGAAGAAGATGGATGCCTTCCTTTTCTGGACATCTACTTAAAAAGGACAACAACAGGGAAGCTAGAACACACAGTCTATAAACACAAACAAGAGGAACTAAACACCATCTCACAGACCTTGAGGAGGAATGGGTACAGCAACAACACCATACGACGAGCCCTGAATCAACAAGAACTACCAAGGCACCAAGAAACCCAACAAGACCCCCCAAAGGCAGCGACCACCCTTCCGTACATACAAGGAGTGACAGATCGGATCGAAAGAATCCTTAGGAAAAACAACATCAAAACTTCCTACAAACCTCATAAGACGATAAAAAGCATTCTAGCCAATCCCAAAGATCAACGTCCATTAGAGAGTCACGGAGTCTACAAGATACCTTGCGGTGGATGCGAGCAAGCATATGTAGGTGAAACAAACCGTAGGATCGAAGCCCGAATCGAAGAGCACAAACTCAGCATACGAAACAAGACCACAACCTCGGCCCTGTTCCAACATCAACAGCAAACAGGAAATAGAATCAACTTTGAGGGCTCTAAGCATCTGGCAACAGAAAACAACTTCAAAAGAAGAACAATTAGGGAAGCTATAGAAATTCAAAAGGAAGGAGAAATCAATAACCGTAACGAAGCTCTACACCTGCATCAAGCCTGGAAGAAAATCTTACGGGAAAAGAAAAACAAATTAAAAGAGAGCGCAACAATACCACAACGTTGCATTCCGTCACTCGTAGCTAACTATCAGGACACCCACCCTTCTAACGAACATCTGCGGCTGCCATCGGTACAAACAGAACCACGTCATCGGTACAATTTGCGACAACGCAATGGTGTCACCCAATCAAAACAAACGGCACCGCCCCCTCAACACAATCGGAGGCGGGGCAAAGAAATAGGAGGGGACTCGGTAGATAGCATAAATAGCGGCGCGCACATATCGGAGCTCACTTCCACTTCAGACGCCACGGAGAGCCGACCAAGCGGAGAACGACCTAGCCGACGATCTCGGATACGAAGTAGTCCGGAAAGGTCCGAACCTGCAGCCACCCTTCGTGTTGGAAGAAGAGGAAAATGGACAGTTTAAAAACAGCCCTGAGACAAAACGGATTTACAGACCGAAATATACAAAGAGCCCTAAAGTCAAAACCGAGAGAAACAGACGAGGAGCATAAGACACCAACAACGAAGGCTTATTTACCGTATGTCAAGGGGACCACGGACAGTATTGCGAGAATTCTACGGAGACACAATATCGATACTATTTTCAATACAGACAGAAAAATTAACACGGTGTTGAGGACTCCGAAGACGAGGATCCCTTTAGAACAACAGGGAGTGTACGAGATTCCATGTGCAGACTGTCATAAAACCTATGTGGGGCAAACTAATAGAAGAATTCAAGCTAGACGTGATGAACACCGGAACGCTGCAAGAAAGCGGGAAAAAACAACATCCATTGCGGAACACGCCACCACGATGTCACACCGAATAGACTTTGAGGACACCAGAGTGCTGGCAAATATAGAACACCCGAAATCAAGACTCGTAAGAGAGGCAATTGAAATAGCGAAGAGACCTCACAGTCTAAACGCACGCAATGAAATTCAGAACTTATCGAATTGTTGGAAAATCCTATTAAACACCGTACCGGCCCGTACCCGTCCAATAATAACTCAACCGGAAATAACAAATCAGCAGGATGGAGCCGTGCCCAGTGAACGCCAAGGGCCAATCACACGCAGCCGTTCACGGTGTCAACCGATAGGCGACGAGCCGCGACTATATAACAGCGCGCTCGCTTCAGAAAATCTTAGTATTCGAGTAACTAGAAGCGAAAGCAGAAGGCTACGAGAATTATGCGAACCGACCTGAAGAGGGCAGATGTGATTCTGCCGAAACGTCGTCATTTTACCATCGATCCCGGCAGGATCAGTTATCAACTACGCGGATGAATTCCCGGAAACCACTAAAACATATATATATATATATATATATATATATATATATGTGTGTGTGTGTGTGTGTGTGTGTGTTTTTAATTCCGGAAACAACCTAAAACATATATATATATATATATATATATATATATATATATATGTTATGTATGCTTCCGGGAATTCATCCGCGTAATTGATAACTGATCCCTGCCGGGATCGATGGTAAAATGACGACGTTTCGGCAGAGTCACATCTGCCCTCTTCAGGTCGGTTCGCATAATTCTCTTAGCCTTCTGCTTTCGCTTCTAGTTACTCGAATACTAAGATTTTCAGAAGCGCTCGCACTGTTATATAGTCGCGGCGCCTATTGGTTGGCACCGTGAACGGCTGCGTGTGATTGGCCTTGTAGACTTAACAAGGCACTGTCTGATTTTGTCCTATTTTGTTTACGAGAACCAACTATACAAACAAGCGGAAGGTGCTCCAATGGGATCGCCACTCTCACCAGTTATAGCGAACCTTTTTATGGAGAGCTTTGAGGAGTTGGCACTAAGAACAACAACTCTTAAACCCAGTTTATGGTTGCGATATCTGGATGATACATTTGTGATTTGGCCTCAGGGGAGGGAACACCTCAATACTTTTTGGACCACCTTAATGGCATCCATCACAAAATAAAATTTACCATGGAGGTTGAAGCCAACAATCAACTGCCATTCCTTGCCGTTCTCATAAATAGGAACGAAGATGAAACCCTTGGCCATAGAGTATATAGGAAAGCAACTCACACCAACAAATACTTTCATGCTAATTCTCATCACCACCCAGCCCAACTTCAAGCCGTCGTCAAGACTTTAGTAACCAGAAAGACTAGCTCACCAGCATAACATCAAACAGGAAATGGACAGTTTAAAAATAGCTCTGAGACAAAACGGATTTACAGACCGAAATATACAAAGAGCCCTAAAGTCAAAACCGAGACAAACAGACAAGGAGCATGAGACACCAATAACCAAGGCTTATTTACCGTATGTCAAGGGGAACACGGACAGTATTGCAAAAATTCTACGGAGACACAATATCGATACTATTATCAATACAGACAGAAAAATAAACACGGTGTTGAGGACTCCGAAGGCGAGGATCTCTTTAGAACAAAACGGAGTGTACGAGATTTCATTTGCAGACTGTCATAAAACCTATGTGGGGCAAACTAATAGAAGAATTCAAGCTGGACGTGATAAACACCAGAACGCTGTAAGAAAGCAGGAAAAAATGACATCCATTGCGGAACACGCCACCACGATGTCACACCGAATAGACTTTGAGAACACCAGAGTACTGGCAAATATAGAACACCCGAAATCAAGACTCGGAAGAGAGGCAATTGAAATAGCGAAGAGGCCTCACAGTCTAAACGCACGCAATGAAATTCAGAACTTATCGAATTGTTGGAAAATTCTATTAAAAACCGTACCGGCCCAGACCCGTCCAATAACAACTCAACCGGAGATAAAAACGTCGTCATTTTACTATCGATCCCGGCAGGGATCAGTTATCAACTACGCGGATGAATTCCCGGAAACCACCTAAAACATTTAGTGCCCGCGAAAACTTAAAAACATATATTATATATATATATATATATATATATATATATATATATATGTTTATATATACTTAACAGCGTACTATTGGAGTCAGTATCTCCCTAGGGGAGGAAAGCAAGAAATTTATAAGAAATTAAAATAATTAACAATTTAACATTTTCTGTATTGTAACCTAAATTAAGATATTGTCCACATATTCTACGAGACCCTGTACAAACAAAATATATGAGTTATGACCTTAGAATTCTCGGTGCAATATATGTTGTAACTCCTTCATGAATTTGATCAAAACATGGCTTATAAAGTGAATATACAATACAACAATCAAATCAAAGCCTATTTTTTGCAACTTGTATATTCTTAATCAAAAATATATTTATATAAAAAAATCTCAAAGGCACTAATTTTATGTAAGCAGTTTTTCAATATTTTTTGTTCATCACATCATCGTAGGAAGGAGGTGAATTTGGCGACGGATTCGAAGCAGCTAGCTCTTCTTTCCTTGGTGCTGAAGGTCTGTCTTCGTCCATAGGAGCAGATTCTGGGAATGTCATCCATGGTGAAGAGGGTGGGCAAGGTGGTGAATACGCTGGTGGTACTTGGGAATTTGTTGGAATACCTGAAACCATCATTTGATAAATATGTTGCCATCAAAAAAACATATAAACTTATCAAATAGAGTATATATAGATTTAATCTATCTACATCCACATAAAAGAAGATGGTCCTGACTCACATATTGACTTACTTATAATCTACGCAGAGCCAAAATTATTTTGTACGGTCAGGTACTGTGACAAGGGGGGTACAGTGTTACAGTATCAATATCTCCGTCTCTTTCTTTTTGCTACAACAATGTGCTATTTTGACAAGCAGATTAGCCGCCATTACAAATCCATGTAGATCAATCAATAGAGCAAAAATTAACTGATAATGTGTAAAAAATACTATCAGGATACCGACTGTGCCATCACATTAACAAAGATTCCTAGCGATATTTTGCTACGTTTCCCACTCGCAACTACGATTTTTTACTTTGTTATAAACAACTGATGCAAGAAAATTACGTTTTTTTTCTTAGCATGTTTATAAAATAAAAAATAATTAACTAATCTCAATGGTGACAACAGGTCAATTGTAAAGCATGAAAATACCAATGAAATGAGCCCAGGATCGATCCGATTGGATCATTAGTAACAGGGAAAAATAAAAAATACTGAAAAATGTAGGATTTTTATTTAAATCGTATCTTCGTCACTTTAGAAGCTGTAGAACTGGGCGTGTAGGAACTGATAGCAATTTACATTTTATGTATGCCAAAACCAGGCGCTACCGGTTTATTAGTTTTTGAAAACTTGTGATATAAAGTTTTCTGTTCACTATTTTTGCATTGTGCCCGCATGCGTCATAAATAATCAAATTTCAATTTTGAAAAAAGTTATTGAAAGTAGAGGTGTCATTCTACAAAGCCTCTATTCTCATTTTTCACTAAATGTCTGTGAAATATCTGAAAAATGTTAGCGAACATGACAAAAAATGGGCGAGCGTATGAATGTATTCAAGGAGTGGGGGAAACACGGTTGTTGAGGGGAAGCGTATAGTAATATATATTAGAGGCACATACATAGATCGTTTTAATATTTAAAATCCTCACAAGTAAGAATTTTTTTAATGATCACTCTCCTTCGATGTTCCGTAAATCCAAAATCCACAAATTAAAGCAAAAACATTTCCGAGAAACCATTTACATATAAATTTATTAATAAACAAACAGTTCTCATTTGATATAATAAAATCGAACAAGTCACTCTGTATAGAAGTTTTTTTAACGATTAAATTCTGTCACCATCTGTCAGAGTGGCAGTTACTATCGATAATAATTATTGTTAGCAGTTCCCCTCAACAACCGTGTTCCCCCCACTTCTCGAACACATTCATACGCTAACCAAATTTTGGTCATTTTTGCTAACATTTTTCGTATATTTCACAGACATTTAATGAAAAATGAAAATAGAGGCATTATAGAATGATACCTCTACTTTCAACATCTCTATTCTGAATTGATATTTGACGATCCATGTCGCATGGAGACACACTGCAAGAATAGTGGACTAAAAACTTCAGATAGCAATTATTCAAAAACTAATAAACCGATAGCGCCTGGTTTAGTCACGCATAAGGTAGATATCAATTACTATCAATTCCCACAAGCCCAGTTCGAAAACTTCGATAGTGACGGAGTTATAATAATATAAAGAAAACCGCGTATATTTTGTTTATCTCTGTTACTAAATATCTTATGGGATCGATCCTGGGCTCATTTCATTGGTATTTCCTTGCTTCCCAATCACCTGTTGACATTGAGATTAGTTTATAATTTTTCATTTTATAAACATGCAACGAAAAAAAAAAACGAAATTTTCTTGTTTCAATCGTTTATAATAACGTAAAAAACCATAGTTGCGAGTGGAAAAGGTAGCAAAACATCACTACAAATAATTCTTAATGTGATGGCACAGGCAGTATCCTGATAGTATTTTTTGCACGAAAAAATCTCTATTGATTGGTCTAATGATAACTGATTTGATTTCCACTCGTCGAAAAGGTTATAATAAAAAAGTGTTTTAAGGTGTGGTGTTTGTTGAAAAATACTGGAATTGTTTTTGATTTAGTGCCTTGCTCGCAGGATTTCGGTAAGTGTTACCTTTTCTATATAAAACTACTATTATATTAATCGTTGATAACACATAAACATTTTGCCGGTTTTCCTAATTTATAACTTTGATTTCAAGGATTGGTTCCGTTTTTGGATCTCTGGGGCACTGCGTGATTCAATTCAAAAATCAAAATTAATCGTAAGTAATCGAGTTCAGAAGACCCCAATGGGTCAACATAGTGAATAAAATATGCAAGAAGCTATAGCACTCATAGAAAGTGGTTCCAGCTTGAGGAATGTTGTTAGTGAAAAATAAATTGACATTGAGTCGCTAGGTGAATAAAATAAAAATAAAAATAAAAATGAAGAAGAAATAGAAAATGTAGCCTGTCCCAGAGTGCCCCATAGTTTGTAACATTGTACCCCAGATACGGGGCAGTTTGTGACAGTTGACGAATTTCGGAAAAATGACGTTTACAAAGATTTATTGTTAAATTTGTTATGATTCTCCTTTATTTATTAAAAGTCGAAAGCTTGATGATTATTGTAAGTCCAATAAAAACGTTATTTATTAAACATTTTTGATTTTATATCACAATAAGTCTTTTTTTCACGCTATGCCCCACCTTACACTACAGAGGGACTTGAAAGGACCAAGCACCTTTATTTCAATTTTTGGAATTGTTGGTATGTTGTAGAAGTTGATGACAAAAAGAGTCCAAGGGCTCAACCAAATTCTATTACTTGTTTTCGAGATACATCGCAAATGTCTCATTTTTGACATCAGATTTCGCATGTTATTACAAAAATCATAATTTGTACATTATTGGACAAAAATTTTTCACTTAACAATTGCCATTGGTGGATTACAAGGCTATTCAAAAATACTTTTTTTGGAAAAATCTTTTTTTTATTACAACTTTGAAAACATAAGAAGATGTTATTGCACAATTAATATATCAATAAGTTATAATTTCTTGGATGAGCTTTGTATAATATACAGTGTGAACCATAAATATTAACTTTTAATGCGTCATCTTGTGCAAACCATTTGTGCTGCAATTTTTATATGGCATTAAACATATATAGACTCTGTACTCCGTAGATTACTAAACTTATTGCAAAAACTGTAAATATTTAAAAAAGTTCTAAATTTTGTGAACACCTCCAAAAATTAATTTCTTTAACATTATATTAATTGTGCAATAAGATCTTCTTATGTATGTAACGTTAAAATAAAAAAATTGTTTCTTGAAAAAACATGTTACGTATATCGGAAATACATAAAAAATAATTAATAGTAATTGTTTTGTGGAATATTTATGCCAAATAATGTGAAAATCACGTTTTCTGCAACAAACGGCAATAAAACACGTCTATTATGAGAAATTTGATAAGAAACCCATATCTCGAAAACTAGTAATACAATTTTAATTATAATCTGCTCAGTTAAACAGTTGTTAACGTAAAAATGAAATAACATACAAAGTTAATGGAGAAAAGTTAGAATTACAGGGTAGCATAAAAAACTACCTTTTTGAATAAATACAGTTTTTGCAATCAGTTTAACATCCTGTTGAGTATAAAGAAACGATCATATATCTGTTTAATGTAATATTAAAATTGACTCATTAATAGTAAAAATAATATATGCCATCTCTAGCTATATTTATGACTCACCCTGTATATTATATGAAGCACATCCAAGGAATAATTACTTTAACGATTGTGCAATAACATCTTGTTATGCTTTCAACGTTGTAATAATTTTTTTTCCAAAAAAAACATGTTACATATTTTCGAAACACCCCGTAATCCACCAAAATTTATGGCAATTGTTTTGTGAAATATTGATGTCCAATAATGTACAAATCACAATTTCTGCAATAACCGGAAAGAAAACTCGTCTATCATGCGAAATCCGATGTCAAAAATGAAGTATTTTCGTTGTTTAACAACCCGTATCTCGAAATTCAGTCATAGAATCTGTTTTAGCCCATGGACTCTTTTTGGCAGAACATCAACTCCAACAACAACATTTCAAAAATTTTTAAGGAATCAATTTTTCCATAAGAAAGGTGTCTGGTCCTTTACAGGATACCTTTGTACCTCAGTGCAGAGGTTCACTAAGATAGAATTTTGCAAAAACAACAACAGTTTTCCAGAAAACCCACAAGTTGTTTAACATCTTGTAATTCTTGCATTTACGAAATACATAGAAAAGTTCAGTGAAGGAATCATCCTTGCAATAATGATCATGGACGCTAAGAAAAGTACGGAAAAGTACAGAATGATTTCAACTGCAGCATTGATATATGTCGTATGCTACAGGAAACCCTCATACAGTGCTGCCACAACCCAAAGTACAGAAATCGGTAGCATTCAAGGATAAATTTCGGTAGATTTCGGTAGTCATCGGAAAGTTGTTGTAATTACATGTTGGATTAACTGTGTTATATAATCATATGAGACATATTTGCTAGGAAAATAAATAGTATGAAATGTTCTCAAACAAATAAAAGAAGAATCAAAACGCCTAATAAACTCTCACTTCACCAGTAGTAAACGACAGAGTTCCGTGAATGGAACGAAATCAGTAAATGACAACCTAAATTGTCATTTTGTAGCCTCTCAATAGTCATAAATTATAAAGGGCAACAGCTGTTCAGTTATTTAGAGATATCCAAGAATTGGTTTATGTTATGGCCCTTTCTTTAACATACCTTGGATTAAGATTAATGTACTTGATTAGCAAATGGGTTTTCCCATTCATATTATCTGAAATTATATTTAATTTACCTGACCCCTTATTGATGTTTCATTTTCCATTTTCTTGCCCAATGAATGTCTTGTTTAGTAAATACATTCAGTAGCACATTGTCCTTAAATGTGCCTATTCTACTCATTTTTTCAAATAATAAAATATCTAGAAATAATATAACCTTCTGTCCTTTACGTTTACATCTCCATTTCGTTGTTTAAGAGTCATGCTTAAGTAGTTTTTAAAATAGTATAATATTTATTAAATTTTTAACTATAGATATATATAAATACTTGATAAAAAACCTCTTCCCATCCTTATATAAGAGTTTTTACAGACTTCATTGACAAAAATAGACACTTATTTGACATTTGGTGGTTACTCTAAAAAATCGTAAAATTTCATATAGGTAGATCGGTAGAATAATTTGAAAATGGTAAAAAATCGGTAGACTACCCAAAAATCGGTAGAAACGGCAGCACTGCCCTCATAGAACATCTAAAGAGTGTTCATAAAACTAGGTGCACTTGAGGTTATTTTCATATTTCAATCCTTAGAGCTTGTACCTTCTGGAGATGGCCAGAAGTGCACAAGTGTCGTGGTAAGACTAAAGAGAGAGAGCAAGGAGCTATTTCACTCGGTTGGGAGCTGCTTACAATGAAATGCATTCAGTATGTTGTTCATTGGTTGCTTCCACCTACTAAGTGAAATAGCTTCTCACTGTCTCGATTGTCCTCTCATTCTAGCGTTGCCACGATTTTATGCATGACAAGCTATATCTAGAAGGTAAATGATCTAAGATTTCAATCATACTAGAACGTGTATCAGGCACAAAGGTATTATACGTAGAACACGTGAAGTAGCGAAATTCATGTAATACCAATAGAAAGAGAGAGAGAGAGAGAGAGAATAAGCGGTTCGTTCCTGATTGGTCAGTATCAGTGGTGGCCCCTACTATTGGTAGGGTAGAGACATAGCAAGCGCACCCTGATATTGTCTTTCTCTTTCTATTGTTATTACTTTACCACTTACAGTAACGCCCATACCTAATTCACCCTACGTATAATACCTCTATGGTAACAGGTGATTTGGGTACCAGTGTATTTACAATCATTCAACAGTTATTACAATAATTTTCATTCCATATTTTTTACATTCATTATCTTATTTCATTAAGGTAGTAAACCAACTGTTTCCATTATTAAACAGTAAATATTCAGTATTGAAAAGCCGAGCCATGCAAGATCTAGCTCAGAATTAAAAAATTGAAAATATATATGGACCAGATTACTTCAATATGCCAGTTATCTAAACCTATAATACGAGCAATATTTGTATATATATATATATATATATATATATATATATATATATACATACATATATATACATCCGTTCGTCTGTATTCGTTTGAAAAATCACTTGACGTTTCGCCAAAATCATATTTGGCTTTCTCAAAAGATACTAAGTAACAGTTACTTAGTATTAGAGTTACAGAGGGTAGTTGAAAGATTTTGGAAACAAATGTGTTTGTAGTTTGGCCAAAAGCGGTCGCATATACAGGGTTGTTGGAATATGGAATCGAGTGAAATTGTAGCGTGATTTAAAAAATGTTAGGAAAAAATATTTGAATGGGTTTTTCGTAAGAAGTTGCAAATACAGGTTGGTTGAAATATAGGGGGGAGTAGAATTGTAGTAACACCATGTAAATATAAAATGTAAGGTAAAAATATTATGTTAGGGAGTTTAAATTAGTTTACATAGCAAATGTTCGATTATTTGGATATGTGTACGTTTATGATGAAACCTTGAATTTACGAGTGAAGCTCGGTCACACAGGTACCTACTTTTTATTAAAGCAGTTTTTTAAACAATAAAGAAATGCAAACTAATTAGGTTTTTTCATTATGAAACTTTAACTTAACAAATTTCTAATATTCCTTAAAACTTCCCCGGACATAATAATTTCTTGTAGTGACCAAAAGCTGCTTGAATAAAATGAAATTTCTGACACTTGCCCCTATTTGTTGTAACAAGGCAGGGGAGGTGCTTTGTAGGAGCCTTAATTATCAGTTTTTAATTGATAAAATTGAGTTAGTTATTATCATTTTCTTTTACCTCTAGGGAAATTATGACCAAACTTTACGAGTTGTTCCATCTTCAGATTTGTATGAGGAGCAGGAATGACTGCTTGAATCTAAAAAAAAATACTTTATTCAACAGTCACTTCTGAAATGTTTAATACCTTCAGTATGCAAACTTGCTGAAATAATTTACATATTTCAAAATTTGGAATAGTCTTGTCAGGAGGGATGTGTACATTAAACTCATACGTTCGGTGTCCATGGGCTCCAACCCCTGTTGCTAATTCTGTCGTTAGTGTTGTTGAAGTGACTTTTTTGCGTGTAGCTGGTGAAGTTACTTTTTCTGTGATCACCTACAAAATAGCAAACAGTAGTACACACAGTTTTGCACCCTAAGGCCAAACCTTTATTTCTACAACCAACGTGTTTCGACAGCAAAGGTGTCATCTTCATGGCGTAAACCAAAAGACTAGATAGGGTTCAAAACTTCAAATTTATACATCTGGGACACGCCAAAGATTCCACAGATTTTCCTCTAACTAGCTTCTTATTTGAATGTAGTTTGATAATATATATAGGGCTTTCTGAAGAAAATCAAAATTTCAAAAATTTGCACAAATTTGGCTTAACTTTGATTCAACTTTTTCTCATTTAGTAATAGGAAATATGGAAATGGATTGAAAGAGGATAAAAGGAAGAATGTATTAGCAAAATATATTCAGTAGGTGCAAGTTTTGGTGTTCGAAATTTTTGAAATTTGGATTTTTTCCTGAAAAGCCCCGTCTAAATTCGCAAACTAAATTCGAGTCTAGTGTAAGCCTTAAGTACCAACTAAAGTTGGTAAATACTTCAAAATTCTATGCCATTTTATTTGGTAGTTCTGATTTTTTATATTTTGGGTTGATTTGTATTTTTTTCCTATAAGGTGTGGAACAGCCAAATGGAATAAATTCGATAACGAATAAAGAAGGGCGTGTTGGGAAAAACACTTGGACACGTCCATTTGTATTTTTAAATGCGCATTTTTTCAACAAAAAAAATTATATAGGGTGTGTCATGTGACAGTGACCAATACCAACTTTCTTATTTTAAATGCAAGCCCCTGTATATTATTTATTTTTTTGATTCTCCAGAAAATTCTAGATATAATTCATGTACAATATCATTCACCTATCTTCAACTGTTTCGGAAATATTAAGTGTTTTCAGATTTATTACAAAAATTAACATTAAAAAAAGAAAAATATTTTATTTCACAAATTCACTACATTACTAAAACCTAATAAGTAATACTGATTATTTCTTAATAATAGAAAAAAAAAACAAAAATCCCTTAATGTCAATGTAGGAAATGTTCAAAATGCTCGCCGCGAACGTCTTGCCAACATGATAATCTGGTATACAAAATGTCTTCTAACGTTACTCAACATCTCAGCGTGATTCGTCTTTTTAGGTCATCTAAGTTGAGGGGTTTAGTTTTGTATACAGTACTTTTGTCATATCCCCACAAAAAGTAGTCCAATGGCGTTAAATCAGGTGATCGTGCTGGCCATTTTACCGATCCGCGCCTCCCAATCCACCGATTTGGAAAAATTTGGTTCACGTACTGACGAACATTGATTTCGTAATGGGGCGGTGCTCCTCTTGCTGAAAACAATATTGTATTGGCAGGAACTTGTGGGTTTACTGGATCAGGATATAAGTTTGTCAAAGTTGGCACGACATTATTTTGGAGCAGTTCTAAATATTTATCTACTTTCAACATGCCATCAATGAAAATGATTTCCAACAATCCTGCCACCAATTAAGTTTTTCAGGATATTCTCTGTCATCCAGTGAGGATTCTCATTAGAATAGTCCTGGCAATTTTGACACGATTAACATGACCGTGAAGTGTATATGTGCTGTCATCAGAAAACAAAACATCTTCTAATTGGTTCACATTATTATCACCGTCATTTGTTCACAGAAATACGTTCTCCCATCGAAATCGTCTTCCATGAGCCCCTGAGTCGGCATCATTTTATAGGGATGCATTTTACTTTCCTTTAATAGTCGAAAAATTGATGTGTGGTTAACATTGAACAGTGGGTCTGCTTTTCGACCAGAATTATGTTGGTTTTCTTGAAACTCAAGCATAATATCCAATTTCGTATTATCACTTAGAGCATTGGCAGCTACTTTTTTATCTGTTTTACAGGACCAAGCTCGCGAAACTGCTTTTCTATTTTGCTAATTGTTCCTTGGGATACAGGCGGCAAATTTGGAAAATTTTCGTGAAATAAGCTAGAAACTTCCATTTGTGTCCGTGTGTTATCTCCATAACTAATTATTTGTAGAATGGTTATTTTGTGCAGTTCCGTTAAATGAACCATCTTTATGATATTATTACGTAGAGATAACGAAATTCAAACGACAATAGCCCTGACACTGATCACCACTATCATGCAGTCAAATAACAAGATTATGAGTATTGACGCAAATTAACAAAACTGTTTTTTTTTCAAATCAGTAAAAAGGAACGCAGGAATGGAAGGAACGTTAATTTTTATAGTAAATTTGAAAACACTTAATATTTCCGAAACAGTTAAAGATAGGTGTAGCACACCGTACATGAATTATATCTAGAATTTTCTGGAGAATCCAAAAAAAGAATATACAGGGGCTTTTTCCCAACACGCCCTCCTTTATTCGTTATCGAATTTATTCCATTTGGCTGTTCCACACTGTATATAAATTATCTCAGAAACTGTTCGACGTAGTCATATAAATTCGTTATGAAATTTACCTGAAATTCTTGACTAAGCTATTATATTTTTCTGGGATTACATTTTACAACTGAACCCGTCAAATTTTTAAAGCGGAAAAGTGGCAGATTAGGGGATTTTTGAATGGTAAAAACTTATAAATAAATGTTTTATTGGGTGGCCCATAAGCAGTTGCACATATAGAGAGGAATGGAATTGTAATTATACAGGGTAGCTAGAAAAACAATAATAATAAGCAGACGGATATTTATATTTGAAATTATAACAGTTATGCAAAGTTTTTCTCAAAAATGTTAGAACTAAAATGTTATCTTTAGTCGACCTTAAGCAGTTGCATATATAGGATGGTTGCTTAGAAACAAAAAATGTTTTTAAGGTGGTATATGGGTGATACTTAGATAACTGTGATTTCTACAAATCAACATTTAAAAAATCAAAAATGCTTTAAAACTTGTGCTCTAGATGCTATTGGTCTATTATTATGCCTATAACGTAGTTCTATTACAACTTCAATAGAAAAGAAACTAGAACAAAAATTTAAAATTTCACGGCAACGGTACTGACACCAAAATGAAATATTCAAAATACTTGCCTAAGAAATCTCTTTAAATTCTTAAAATAATTAAACAAATAATAAATTATAGAATTTTGATAATCATTCAGAGACATTTACGGTATTTTCTTTCTTGATTTTAGCAATTTTTAAAATTTGTAGAATTAAAATAACATTTTTTTATCATAGTCTTAGAATAAAACAATGGTTAACATTAGTTAAATCTATTATTCCTTCCTATCAATCAGTATTGGGGAATAATTGTGGCATAATTTGATGAATTGAATTTTTATTTTGCAATTTACATCAATAAATATAAAGCCATTGACAACGAAGTCAGAATAGACTTTGAAACGTTTGGTATTCCTGCAATATACGTAGTTTTATTTCTATTGTGGTGTTATTCCCCAAAGAAACACAAAAATTATACAACAGATTTTAGTTATAAAAGCTAAAGTTTAGACTATAAGACGACTCTATAGAAATATTTATATTTAGTTTGAAAAACTAAAATCAGATATCCCACGGTACTGACATTTTGGGTATATTTTTGTAAGTCATTGATGATCCATGACTACTTATGCTTTAATACACAATATTGACGTTAAAATACTATTAAATTTATTATATTTATAATTTTCTGAGCAAAGAAAATCAGGTTGAACAATACATAAAGTACTAGATATAAAAAGTCACAGTTATCTAAGAACCCATATACAGGATGGTTGGAATATAGTTGTTATCTACTACTAGTGAAGCTCTGTCAACCAGGTACAGCATCTTAATATGCAGATAAAATTAGAATCGTACTTGTCATATACTCACACTTTTTAACTTAATTTCCATGTGCTGAATCGATTGGTTGGACATATTGACTATTTCAACTTTTAACTTTAGCGGTTCTCCGACAATGAAAACTTCTCTTTCCAAGTACGCATCCATTGTTATGGAACCACCTGCACAACAGCAACAACAAATTGTTTTCTCGTCTTGTAAACGAATTGGATTCTAAAAGGAAAATCTCAAAAAGATTACTAATAAATAGGTAACGAAAACTTTGAAATACAACAAAATTCATTCATTTATTACACTTTAGTCAAAACTTCGTTGGAGGTACAGCATTGTAGAATCGAAGAGTCTCCAAAATTTCATATACCAGTCAGGGTATTTCTCCTAGTACTCAAAGAACACAGATGGAATGTTACCAACATTGATCTATAACATACAATCAACACGTTTTCATTGCTGTGGGTGCAACAATTTGGCGACCAGATGTTGAAGGCATAATCAAGATGGGGCTTCTCCATAGAAGTATAATGTATTATGGTTGATTTACGTTCAAATATTTGCTACAAAGTAAGATCAATTCAAGTCATTTGTATGCCTTGTTTATCAAGTAGTTGAAATAGGTATTGAATTTAAAATTGTCTTGAAAGACCACCCCAGATCTTTAACATTCTTATAACTCTTAACCTTAAATTTCCAATGTAATTGTCTTTAATAGCTACATTGACTTTCGGGAGAAAGAAACAACATAATATTATTATTATTAACAAACATTTTATTTTCTCTAAACCAGTTTAGGGCCAAATTCAAGTCATTCTGAAGTCCAATAACATCATTTATGCTATTAACAACCCAATGCAGGTCCTCAGGCTAAGTCATTAATAAAAATCAAAAACAAGAGAGGACCCAAGATGTTACCCTGGAGTACACCTGATGTGATAATATATTGGTGGGAGAAGGCAGAACCCTTTGGGTTTATGCGAGTAAATATGACGTTAAGAACAAAAATATTTCACTTGAGAACAGTCAAACATAAATATGCCATTCAGAGACAATGATCGTATAGAAATGATTTAATTATGAAGCTAAATAATGAAATGATGATTTGTAGAAAAACATTATCTAGCCAAATATAGTATTTGGAAATTGAACACATTCGACCTTTATTGAAAATTTTAAAACAGAACATGTAGGAGTTTTAATAGTTATATAACAAGAGTCTATTCACTCGACACAACATAATGAAAACATACAAAAGTTACCTTAAAATTTGATACACAAGCAGGGAAGCGAATTTTCACAATTTCATATTTTAGGCACAATAGGGGTAACACATCACAACTTTAGACTTTTATAAACACATTTTAGGACAAATAACATATAAAAACTTAATATATCCACATCAAAATCAATAAAGAAAATTTTCATCTGTCAAAATCTTTGGAACAAAATTGTGAAATAATCTACGAAGAGTTTGGTTTGAAATTCAATCAGTTAGACAAAGAGGGAGCGCTAATTCAATAGAACACATTAGTTTGGGCAACAAAGAAAATTTTATTTAAATTTGACAATCCATCACAATCGATTTTACGAGTGGCAGTATAGTCATAGGACATGGAAAAATAAGGAATTGCAATTTATATAAAAAGAAAAGATCTCAAGCAAAATTGAATGTATGGGTGATTAAAAATGAACAATAGAAACGTTATATTTTAAAATAGTAGAAGTTAAAGCTCCAGGTCAACATAAAAAACTATAAAAGCGAGTGAATACAGGACCAGGGGGAGATTCAAAATTCAGCAGTGCAGCAGTAAACTTTATTCGAGGTTAAGACGTGACAGCAAATGTCAAAGAATTGTCAAAATTTTTAGTGCTTAGGAGCTATATTAAGTATACATTTTAAAGGGTTAACCAACAGATCGTCACACTCCTTATATATATATATGATGGTATATTGTCAGGACCAGTTTTTTGCGCTACAATTTTTTTATACAGGGATGAATGTCATCAAAAGCTATTTGAGGAAAACTAAAAGCTCCCTTACAATACTTGGTTCAAACACTGAATTAAAATATTGTGCAAACGCAATTGCAATCCTTTGTTGATCCGTCAAGGTGATTCACTCTACGATATCTTTTGAATGACTAAATAGATCTTACAATGATTTTACTTTAACTCATCAATTTTGGTTCATTTTGTATTTCAAAATTTTCCCCCCTCCTTCTTTATCGCTCCCAAAAACAGTGCCCCAAGCGTTGAAATTTTGGAGACTCTTTGCATATTCAAAAGTTTTGATTAAAGATTAATAAGTGAATGATTTTTGTCGTTTTTCAACCACATTTTACGTCTTCGGCGACTGTACTATAAATATTAACTGATGAATCGGAAATTCTTTACTGCTTACCATCAAGTAGTCCGACACAGTGTTTAACTGTATGAAAGGAAGAACAGTTAGCGGTGCCATGTCTTTGTAATCAAAACGCATGGGTAAATCTACGTTTGCTTTTAGCTCGTATCTTATGTAGCCGTTGTTACTTTTGTAGGTACTGGGCGAATTGGTCGGTATGGTGAATTGAAATGGAAACTCATGTTGTCCAGCACGAAAAGTGCCTGAAAATAAAAAGTTTTAAGATTTGTAGGAATAAGAAATTTCATAGGCGTCTATTTTGTACTCCAATACTATTTTATTACACCAGTCAGTCGAGTTTTTTAAGTGACATAAAATTCAAGAGGAAACCACTGTAGCCATCACGAAAATAATAGTTTGGAAGCAATATTTGACATATTGTGAAAAGCGTTGATGCGTTCATATTGCCGTCAATAGACAATCAGTAAATCTTCAAAGCATTTTTCATAAAAAAATCACTTCTTCTAATTTGAAAGCCCGATTCTCGAAACCATTCGACATCTCTACCACTCAAAAGATGGCGTCAAACTAATGAATTTTGACATAAATAACGTTTATTTGGTATTCCCGAAGGTCGTGAACTCCCTGGTGCCTCGAGCTGTATCCATTTCCGAACCCAAAAGTTTGAGAAGGGAATTAGCTTGGGTTGAGGGTAGTCTACTAAACAACGGCTACAGCAAACGAGAGATTCGCAATTCCATTTCGCGTCACCAACATCCCCTTCCTAAGAAAGAATTGTCACCTAATAAATCAGTAGCATTTTTGCCATATATCAGCAAGGTCACGGATAGGATTGAGAAGCTTCTCCATAAGCACAAGGTGAAAACAGTCTACAAACCACTATCCAAAATCTCACAAATGTTACGCTCTCCAAAGGATAAACAAAATCCTCTTTCATTTAAAGGTGTTTATTCCATTCCATGCTCGTGTGGGGCAGTATACATCGGTGAAACAGGTCGATCTATAAACACTCGTCTGGGTGAATTCCAGGAATGTCTTGCAATAAGGAGATAAAAATTTCTTCAGGAAAAGATGCACTTAAAAAACTTAGCATTTCAGAAAAATATAAAAACGCAGGCGAACATTTCTTTTTTTTAATCCGAAACGATGATGAAATGGTAAAACAAGGTAAGAACCTTTAAAAAAAATTTGAGTATTTATTAAGATTACTTAAAAACAACAAACACTTGTTTAAATTTTCACTTTTTATTTTTTTAAATTTGCAATATGCTTCGCCAAGTCTGACTTCATCAGAAATAGGAAACACTATTTTATTATTTTTACCATAATTTTGTTTTATTATTTATTATTATCGTATATTCTTAAATAAAATATATTTAATTTACCAATTTATAGTTTATTTATTAAATATAAATACCAAACAAGGTCATGTTGGATTTTAGTCGTTATAAGATATACCGATTTTGAGCAGTAATCTACCGATTTTGAATCCCCATTTCTACCGATTTAGCATTTTGACATTCGACAACACTGGTGTCACTGTCACAGTGTCACTGCTTGTTGCTGAAGTATTATGAAAATACTCTCATTTAGACTACCCATTTGAACAAAATTTCTTACAACTTTCTTACCTGCACCAACGAGAACGTGTTGCAATTTGAGGAACTCATTGTCTCCAGTATATTGAACTGCCCGTGTTTTCGACTCTCCATTTTCCGTGTACGATTCGTTTTCGCTCCATGACGTATGTTCTTTACCCTTTAATTTTATATAAATCCCTGCAAATGTATCGCGTCTATAAACAGCATATTAATCGATGAAATTAATAAATGGACTTACCTCGAAAATTTTTGTCGTTTTTAAAATAGCATACCACTTTTCCTTCCACAACCTGCCCTGGATAGTAGGTCGCGGTATTGAATAATATTATTTTTATGGTCATACCTCCCTAACCTATCCAAACAACTAACCGTCAAGAATTTCACGACGGATGGACGGATATTGTTTATCTAAAACACTCCCGATAATAATTGATTCAAGATGACGCAGCTTTACATGTTTAGGCACTTAAATTTCCCCAAGTAGTGTTATTCTAATCGATAAGACAGATAAACATATTAGAATTTTTTTATTGTTAAGCTACACATTACATTTTAAGTGGAATAATTATGAAAATGAAGTTGAAGAGAGTTAGTAAAACCACTTGGCGAGACGATTCGGTGAAATCAAGGTCATTATAACAATTAATGGCGTAAATTCCTACTAGCTAGAAGATGATTTTATGTGCATTAAAATGAAATATTGCCTAATGTGTTGAAATCATAGAAAAGTAATAAGAAACATTTCAAAACGGTTGTTAGAAAACATGCATAGTAGGAGGAAATAAAGAGCTTACAGGCTGCAAAATGGGGGCAAGTTGAACTTTGAAGTAAAGCAAACCTCAATACTAAGAGTATTATTGTTGAACAAAACATTAAGAACTGACTTTTTTTATTCACAGAATAAGATAAGGTAATTGAATTCCTAAAAGTGATAAGAAAAGGTCAGGATTAAGAACTTCAGAACTTAAAATGAAAGTTCTCCTGTATATGAGAATGCAACGTTGGTTTGACAACATTGCTAAAATGCCAAGTTAACACTGCGAATATAAGGTATATAAATCAGTCAGCTCAAAGCTCAAACTCATGTCATTTGTACGTACTGAATTTAGTCTGTAAAAACGCAAGGTAACTAATTTAAACGTATGCTTCCAAAAGTAATAAAATATTGTAAGACATAAACGGATCGATAGGAGCTTAATCTTGATGTTAGTTGACACACTACACACCTATAATGCAATGAAAGAAACAAACGTAGTTGGTTTCATTTTTTGCTAGATCTTAGTCCAGTGGTGGCAACTTAGGGATTTGTCCTTAAATTTAAGGGTATGGTAGGGTAGGGTATATATATGTAAGCAATGCAATATTTAGGATATCTTGGCACCCCCTTCAGAAAATATACTAGATAATATAAAATATAAATATATATACATATATATATATATATATATATATATATATATATATAATACTTGATCAAACTTGAGTAGATAGGGAATATATTTGCATATAAGCATCTTTTATTGTTTACGCTTAATTATTTTGTATGGAGTGTAGAGCTAAGGAGGACAAACTTATATGGGAATAAAACTGAAAAAGTGTCCAGCGGACGCTTTCAAATAAGAAGTTCAAGAAATGGCCAGATTGGCGCAAGTGCGACGACAGGGTATATTATAAAGTTAACAATTGTCAACGCATTGACATGTACAAATCCTACATTGAAAAGTGAAGTGGCTGAAAAAGTGAGAATGATGTAATTATTCGGAAAATCGTAAATATAACGTAACGTAGAATATCTGTTATGTGAATTTTTTTGTAAATGGTTGTCTGTGTTGTTTGTAATCTCTGCAAGTGATATGAGTTTATAGTGTGTTAATTGTGATAAAAAATAATAAGTTTTAACTTTTTATAAAACTCATTGATTTTATAGTTGTTATTTTGTAATAAAACTTTTTGGAATAGTTAAAGAATGGAAAAAATGTATATATTTTGTAATATTTCTATACTTATTAACAAATAGATGTTGGTGAATTAGATGTAAATAAAAATTATATATTTTTTTTACATTCTTGTGTTCATATTACATATTTATTTTGTCCCTTTACCAAGTTGGTGTTTCTACTTCCTTGTTCACCTCTCTCTGGATATAAGGTAATTAACATTTCTTTTCATCACTGAATAAACTGCTATTATTATGGTACAAAATTCACTTGCATTTTATTCTAGAATGTTTCTTTTCAAGGATTTTCACACACTGGTTTTCCATATATTTTTTCTTGTCTAGTTGGACAAAAAGCTCCATTAGCTACAATTAAAAGACTATTTTTGGTATCTGTCTGCTGTAATTGTATTTTAAATATTTCCAAAGGTACGCCTGGTGAATACCCCTGGGAAAATATCTTGAGAAGTTTGTTGAACTTCTAAAGTTAGTGGACAATGCCATAATCAGTTTAGTAATTATATAATAATGGTTTCTTCAGAGTTTGACTTATATAGGATATTTATCTTAACTCATAAAAAATGTGCAAATAAAATTTTGCTTGCAAGTCATTTTTATCTCTGTACAAGGTATTTCATTGACTTAACACTTTATTAATGTTAAATACAATTCTGGTTGTTTAATTGTGATTAAATTTGCATTTTTTTGATGTGAATTCTTCATAGGGATGCTCGATATGTATCGATATATCATAATATATCGATATATGCTGTCGATATATCGAATCAATCCGATATTATCGAATCAAATGATATCGATATATAATATCGATATATTTTATCCGATATATGAACATCGTACAAAATTAAAAGCATTTCACAATGACAATTTTCAATTATTCTCTATTTAGTACTTCATATAGACCGTTACAAACTTTATAACGCGCGTGCGCGTTCGCTATGTTGACAAGGCGGTAATTTGAATGTTTCGGACTTTTTTCAAATTTGAATACCGAACAGACTTCATTGCCCTTATTAACTATGAAATTGAGTGAGAAATTAATTGATGGTGCTTCATTAGTGCATTCTACAGTAGATACTTGTATTCAATTAGGACGATGGTTAAAGTGCTATGGTCGTTCACAAGGTAGAAATAAGGCAGAATTAGTTGACTGGTTAAAAAAAACATATTAGGTTTAAAATAATCCTTCAAAATAAATCAATATATTGATAATTACAAAAAATACAAATTATTTGTAGCTAACCTTTAAAAAGTCAATTTCAAAATTTGGGAAATTTTTATTTACATGCCAATGATGAGAAAACCGTCCGAAAAAAATGACAGAAGTTGACGTACACGCACAAATAATTTTCGAATATGAAAAGGCCTCTTGTATGAGGGCAGCACTTGTAGGACATACCCATAGTGCGTATAAGAAGAATATTGCCAAGGTACAGGCTAAATGCTGACTGGTTCTGCCATTTTTTGCACTAATGTCCGATTTACTATAGGTTTGTTCATAGTAGCCAGTTGCCAACGATTCCAACGGTTTGAGAAATTCTACGCGAATCGAGTGTTGGCAGAGCCAACTGCCAAGATCTCTCTGATTGGCGTACAATATTTCAAACCGTTGGAATTATCAGCAACTAGTCTCTACGAACAAATATTATACCAACGGGAGAATAGATGTTTAGTGTTTGTGTTGCTGTGTGCTGTGTTGCCAGATCTGATGATTTAAAGTCAATCTCGCGATATCTGTATAATTTTATCAAGTTGGTATTTAAATTTTATTAACTTTAAGCGGTAAAAATAAAAACCACCTAAAGTATAAAATGTTGACAACAGTATTCAATAGTTATCAGAAGATTGCAACATCAACCCACTTTTAGTAGACAAATTGGATATTACAAAGTATTGAAAGTTGCTGTTTGCGTACTTAGATAGTCGTGGAATCTAAAAATGAAACTCACTGCCCCCATAAAGGTATTCAGAAAATTTTTAATAACTCTTATCAATATTTTATTTTTAAGATTAAATTGGTAGGTTCACGAACTTGTTTATTAGCATTTTATTTTGTAGGTAATTAATTTTAATATCAATTTTTTATATCAATGGCTGATCTCTTGAATGATATTTTTCGATATATCGAATGCGTAAAAGTTATTGATATTTTAGGAATTTTCTCTTCAAGCAATCTGGCAACCCTGCATGATTTTTAAAAATGAGTGGGATATGTAAATAAAGTTGATTCATTTCTTAAACCCGCTGTTCCTTATTTACACATGAACTCTTCCTTTTCTTTATTACATTCTAGTTAAATACAAATTACATACGATATATCGAAAATATCGATATATTTCATCGATATATCAGAAAATATCGATACAACATTCCGATATATTATATCGAAAAAAATATCGGCTAGGTTCCGGGTGAAAACCGCGTCTGAATTTATTATATACTCAACGTTTCGACTCCTGCTTTGAAGCCATTCTCAAGAGACACTTTTGTCTTCCTTTATTTCGATATTTTTGGCTCATGAACATCTCTAATTCTTCACATTAACCTAATTTTATTCAGGTACGTCAGTTCGTAGAAAACTGATTTCTACGAACAAATCTGTCGACAAATTAAAACCTTACCTTATTAAACGTTTCTGAAATTTACTATGTCTTATGATATTTACAGATTATATATATAACTTTAAAAATCTCTAGTTAGAACATAGCTCCAAACGTAGAACAACTCACCATAAAACAGGATTCAAAACGTGGAAAAATCCACCGTAAACAGTATTCAAAACGTGGAAAAATCCACCGTGAGCAGGATTCAAAACATGGAAAAATCCCGGTTGGTCAAATCCACGGTAACTCAAACTTTACCGTAATTTCCTTAAGGAAAATCCTCTCTAGGACCCCAAAATAAAATTTTGACGTGACGAATTTGTTTCGCTAAAATTGCTCTGCTTACCTTCACAAAGAAGGGCTAATCATATCCAAAGAAATCTCAACCATCGACGCCTCTTTATAATGCTATTCTTCACCAAATAATACCATCAATCAGCCATCATTTCCTAACGAGGAAGAATGGAACAACTAACTTAAGGGAACGCCATTTTTATAGTAGCCTACAGAAATCGCACACGGAGAGGCATAACTTCACCCTCTTCGAATCAAAAAATCTCCCTACTCAAATGAACCAAACATGCGTAAATCTTTACAGCACAGGAGCGGTTTCAGATAAATTACGAATTAGAAGATATGAATTAATCTAACAGATTTTTAAGAAGAAATGTATTTTATGGATGGCATCTAACTTAACTGACATTGTACTGTGCTAACAAAAAAGTATTGTCCTGAATACAGCCGGCTTGGCGAAAAGTCGAACAAGGTACTCAAGGAGACACCAGAACACCAAGTGATTCGGAGAGCCTACAAAAAAACAACTCTAGCCATAGCAACTCCACCGTACTAGAGGTACATAATCTCCATCAACTAAATCATAAGACTAGTCAAGAGGCTACAATTTTTTACACGTTACAACACTCCCCAACACATCTTCACATTGTTTCAATAAACTGGTCTATTTCTTCTTGGGGAACACTACCTCAAGCTACCTGTATTTCATGTGTTACAATTCCAAAGTCCGTGGAGCTGGGATAAATTTCGGAGCCTTTTACGCATCATATTCCAAGCCTGTTCTATGGGCGAAAGATCATGGAATATGGGCAATAGGTCTCTTTAAAAAAGCTTATACTAAGCAAAGCAAATTAGGCTGGGCATTATCTTGTTGAAATTTGGAATCCATGAGCAGATTAAGCTAAGAGAGTACATAGGGCTCCACTACTTCCTGAAGATAACGTAAAAGCAGCCCACACCATAACGCCTACTGTTCGGTGAACATCAAACTGAGGTTGACGTCTTTCTCCTCGACATCGCCATTAAATCCACCCAAGCAGAATTGTTCGCCACTTACACGATGGCCTGGTTCTCTTAACCAGTCATCAGCCAAATTCCGAGTTGTCGAATATCGGTTCTCTAAGGGCCATATGTCTTAGACGTCGATCTTGAACTTCATTTGTGCCCTGCGACGTCCTATGCCTACTCTTCTCAGATTTTGGGTATTATCAAACCACGCTTCACAACATCTCATAACAGTAGTTGGATTTCTGTTCGTGCGGTTACCGATTTCTCGAAATGAAAAACCGGCCTACCGTAAACCAATAATACAAATTCACTTGGCTAGCGATACATTCGGCGTACACGTACTCTACACATTTCGACACTACCAATGTAAAAACAAATAAAAAACAACTAACCGAATATTCAGTTCTTTATTTATAAAAATATCATAAAACAACAAATATTTAATCAAAAATAATAATTATTACAAGGCATTTTCAATACTAATATAGTACCAGTACTAACTTAATTCTTAAAAATACATTATTCACCAGAGCTTGGCTTCAATACTATTTCTTGTCATTCATATTTACAAATACATTCGAGACGTTTAAGCTGCCTATTGAGAAATTATGGTTGCCAGGATCATCCAAAATAACAATTGCTTCGGGCTACTCAATCACCTGTGAATTTAATT
The DNA here is from genome assembly GCA_034190945.1 of Octodonta nipae. Lineage (NCBI taxonomy): Eukaryota > Metazoa > Arthropoda > Insecta > Coleoptera > Chrysomelidae > Octodonta > Octodonta nipae. The sequence continues at coordinate 137,835,470 of CM067219.1, read as the reverse complement.
ATTAACAACGTCGTTATAGGCGGGAGGTGGTGGCTCTACATTGGAACCTGCAATTTCGTAAAACACAAAATGAGAAATTTTTGATATCTTCACAGAAAACTATAAATTTAAATTAATTTAACATATACCAGAAAACGTGAAGTAATATACGTAAAATTTTAACCGGAACACCCTGTATATTATATCAATGTCTGAACGAGAGCGGAGGTTTACTCAGATGTAAATTACTCTTTGTAGAGATGTTTGTTCATTTTCGATATTTCGAACTGTTGTTTTTTATACAATTTTTATGCTCACTTATTCAACACTAACAGGAGAGGGATTTTGCTCCAATATCGATTTCAGTTTATATTTTCTTTTACACCAAGATACATGGTTGGGATAGTTTCTAAGGTTTTCCCTAGGTTTTGCCTCTGAACTTTAAGGGATCACTGAAACAAGGGAACTCTCTGATCGCATTTCTTCTTTAAAGTCGGAGTTTTTTCCTGTCCGTATATCTTAAACAACTGATTATAATTCCTTTAAATACGAGGTCAGTCCAGACCTCAAATTAAATTTATATTTCGTTGTTTAGAATACTGGTTTCACAAACGTATGTTCACCCTGGTAGAACATATTGTTCAGATACTTGTTTCTTGAAACTAATGGGTTCTTTCCTTCTTTTTACTTTTGATAGTACCGAATTTGATGACTGGAAATCCAATTTTTCTAAATAGTATTTTCATATTCATCATGTCAAGTTCAAAACCTCCAGTTGATTTGCCCTACTCATTTTCGGGAACATAACGCACAAGAAATTCAATACAGTTTATCATAAATCGTCAATTCAAGTTGAAGAATGCACCAATGATAACCACTTATTTGTTTGGTTATTTAATAAAAAACAGCAATACTAACTAACCTGAGCTGTTTTGAGAACCCTGGCCACCATACCCCGCAGCTAACTCAGCTTTACTAGGAGCAGATGGAGCATAAGCATCTCCAGGTGGTCTAACCCAACCAGGACCTGTTGGGTAGGGAGGTTGATCTGAATTTGGTCCACTGGGATATGAAGGAATTTGATCTGATGGATACAGTGGTTGAGATTGTGGAATTCCTAAAACAGCAAAAAACATTCAAAGTTCAACTCATTTACACACACATTTTACACAAGCAATTAGGGCAAAATGGATTGACCCATTACCTAAATTTCTTGGAGGAATGTGACCCAGCCTTAATTTCTGTTCCACTCTCATGTTCGTATGCGGTCCTGGTAATTTACCTTCAATCTAAAACAAAGTATATATTTAGAGCTCTACCAATAACAGTGTTAGTTTTACCTCAAGACTACAATAATGTAGAAATAATTCACAAGTGTCGAAATTTGGTACTATGACATCAGTTGGGATTCGCACTTCGAAATTATATGTTCTATTCCCATGTGCACCTACTCCGGTATCAATTTCAGACGCTAAATGAGTTTCGTTGGACATTCTGTCGATACTTGGACTGTTTACTTTTTCTACGATTACCTAAAATATTTAGTTGCATCAGTACAGTGATGAAGAAATTTTATTAAAATATCTATAGCACTGTGTGTAATGCCGTTTCCCGGTAATTCCTAGGGAAAAGGCATTACACACAGTACGACTCCCGATTTGAAGTCTCTGTGAGCTAGATTTTCCTGAAACACCTGGATGCTGGAATACACTTAGCGATAAAATATTAAATTCATCTATATGTACTGTATACATAAATAACACAGGTGAACATGATTTTGCCCTAAGAAGGTGAAGGGTCATTTCCGAAGTATTTTTTCATGTAGAATCCGAATCTAGGATCCAAATTGCTCTATCACGTCAGAATTTTGAGATATTCTAACCTAAAGGCGCAAAAATGCGATTTTCGGCTATATTTGAGGTTATATAGCCTTGCGATAATCTTTCTTATAAAAAAAAACAACCGATGACACCTCAAAGTGTAAGTCTTGTACTTTCAAATGCCGTTGAGTTTGCTCAAATAGCTTAATTCTGCATTGAGATATTTCATTTTGAAGTTTTCGAGTTTCATCAATTTTGCTATTCTCAAAATCCACATGATTCTTCAGTCTTTGATTCCCAAATTCGAAACTTATGTTCAATTGTAAGTTTTCACATTTGTATCAAGTTTTCTTTTGCAACAATAGAATCTTTGAAACAAAATTTAATATATATCAAGTTGCACGACCCAAAACCACCGCTGTGAAGGGAGCAAAAAGTTAATTTTAAGTCACTTTATGTCAATGAACGTTATTTTAAAAAACTTCAAAATGAAATATCTCAATGCAGAATTAAGCTATTTGTCGGTTGTTTTTTTGGAAGAAACAATATCGCGAGGCTACATAACCTCAAATATAGTTGAGGATATCTCAAAATTCTGACGTGTTAGAGCAATTTAGATCCTGGATTCGGATTCTACATGAAAAATTACTTCGGAAATGACTCTTCACTTCCTTAGAACAGTTCAAAAAAAATTTTGCATACCTGTGTAATTATTGGAGAATTCAATCAGTTGAGGGGAGGGCAACTGATGAAGGTTCTCGACTAGAAACAATATATTGTCTTGCTTTCAATGGATTGAAAAATCTCAAAAAGTTAGTATAAGAATTTTATATTGTTCAAAAAATACTGGTTATTCTTGAACGAAGAAATTGAATGTTTATAGCTTTTTTGAATACAAGTACAAATTCGAAAGGTCAAATATGCATAATACAGGATGAAATACTTCTTAAATATTTTTTTTACTATAAAATCGGTTCGAATATTTCAAGTAATATTACTATAATATTTCATGGAACATTGCAAAATATTTTGTGACATGGACAACTTTAAAAATATTTATTAATTCAAAACGATTTTTTTTGTCAGTAAAATAAGAAAAATTATGTTTGAGTAGAAATATTCTCAAATTATTTCAGAAAAAAATCAGTCCTCAGCAAATAGCTGAAAAGCTTCATAAAAATGAAAACTTATGGACTAGTCGAATCTGCATATGTGATGTTCTTTCTGCACGTGTTTTTGCTATCAAAACCGCTCCATGTCCCGTCAATCTTCAGAAAATCGCTAAAAACCTTCAGAAAATTGAAGACTTTAGAAGATTGGTCAAACCCATAGAGGTACTATACGTAGAGCACGTGAAGAAGCGAAATTCATGTAATAACAATAGAAAGAGAGAGAGAGAATGAGCGGCTCGTTTCTGATTGGTCAGGGTCAGTGGAGACGTGGTAGGGTAGAGATATAGCAAGCGCACCCTGATATTGTCTTTTTCTTTCTATTGTTATTACACTGCCACTTACAGTAACGCCCATACCTAATTCACTCTACGTATAATACCTCTATGGTCAAACCTGCACTTGCGACATATGGTTTTTGACGTGATTTTGAGCAATGTTTTGTTGCTAAAATTGTTTCATTCCCTGTTTGTCTTCAGAAATCTTTTCAGTTTTCGCAAAACCACTAAAAACCTCCAGAGAAATAAAGAATCCTCAGGAGTAGTTCAATGTGCGCCATATTCATGAACAGGTTTTGTGTTTTTTTTTTGGCTTCTCAATGTTATATCAGAAGTTAAAAGATATTAATCCTTTAATTGCCCCCGAGGCACCTCCACGTGTTGACGGTGGGCAACTAACTAAAGGAAATTTTAGATTTTAGTTTTACGATGCAAGGTCGCGTACGTAAAGTACGATACCCAGTATCGGTGGCTGGTCAGGGTGGGAAAGCGGGCCCGCAGTCATCGTCATCATGCGACCGTAGTCCTTTTATCTAGTCTTATGTCTACTTTTTTATCTAGTCTCGCGTTGAGCGTTATAAATGATCATATTATATTAATATATTGTATCCAATGTTTAATCGTTTATATATAAACTGAAATCCGAAGTCATTAATTAATTTCTTAGGCAATGAAAATTTGCAGGTTTTGATCAGTCTTTCAAAGTCTTGACGAGAGATGGAGCGATTTTGATAGCAAAAACATGTTCACCATGTGAAAATACACCACAAGTCTTAATTTTTCTGAAGCATTTCAGCTATTTGATGAAGACTGAAGGGTGATAGACCAAATCTGACGGCAGATTCGTGTTCAGGAGGCAAAAATACTTCGGATATCATGTCACATGTAAAGTACAGAAAACTTTTTTTTTGTAGACCTGTGTTATTGTTGCTTTGATTGTTAAGCATATTAAAAAAAACTGCATTAAATGACACATTTTGAGCGTGTCAAATATGAATACGACAGCAATAACTGTTGATAATGTAAATAGATTTAATTGTAATAGATGATAGGTTTGTGTAGTAATAAAATTTATTACAATGTTGGGCGAACAGGTCATACGAAATTTTTTTAGAGAAAAGCATATTGTTACCAAAATTAGTTAAAACTCACGCCTCTACTTAAGAAAGTGATCCAAGCTGTATTATGAATATTAATTCTAGCAAGCTACTACGATTCTCCAAATAAGTCAACTAGATGCTTTCTAAATGCCACACAAAACAAGTTCAGGTTAAAAGAAACAACTGTTTGTGATGGAAAACAATTTCCTTTGCGGCAATTTTATGGGATCGAACACTAGAAGTGTTTGTTAGACAAAAAAACAATCTTCATTATGGAACAAGGATGGGATGATATAACACACATATATAAATCTCTTATCTATGGATATACCTAGCAGTCATAGTTTGGTGTCCAAATTGTTAACAAATAGAGATCGTTTTTTGGGGATTAAAATTGCATTTGTCGAATCCAAAGTACGTTACAATTTTAACGTAACTTTTTTTAATAATGCTGTAACATGTAAAGAACGAAACTTCTGTTAAAAATGTATATTTACCGAAAATTCTGGTGGGAAATGGCTTCAGAATTTCCCTTTCGAGTGACAAAAATGTAGAAATCAACAACTCAAGAACTAGAAGATACTGCTCAAAATTCCGAGTGATACAAATTGTTTAACTGCTTATAAACAAAATATACTGAATTAAAGAACACTATCACGCTCTTGATCGATAAAAGTTCAAGAGCAACAGACCGGATGCCAAAGTAGGTTAGATGCTTCAAGCATGAATCGTATTATGTACATAAATAAGACTAAATTGTATAGTAAGAGAGTCGTAAGTCGAAAGTTTTGTACAACATATTGCCGAATGTATGTCAAAATCTTACGTTTTTCAACTCAACTTTGATTTGTTCGAGAGATTCGTTAGCCAGATTCGAAACTTCAACTCTTAACTTTATAGATTCTCCAATAACAAAAGCACCCCGCTCTAGGTAGACGTCCATTGTTATTGGCCCATCTGCACAGCACCAACAGCATATTGTTTTTTCGTCTTGCAGTTGGATTGGAGTCTGAAAATTATTTAGTAAACGTCAAATTTATACAACGACATTTAAGATATTTAGCCAAGAAATCAGGAACTTCAAATTCAATGATATTAAATTTAAGTAAAATTATTAGAGACCCCACTGCCCCCCATCGCGTAAAAAGACATTTTTAAAAATAAAATATAAACAATGTAACTCGCGTAGTTTTCTATTAGTGAAAGAATTGTTAAAATCAGTTCACAACTTCCAGAGAATTGCCCCCTACAAAAACAAACAAACACATTTTACCTATTTATATATTAGTATTAGATAATGGCTTATAGTTGAAGAGCTAGTCACCCATTTTTCATGAAGTGTTTGATTCACGTAAATATTTTACAAAGAGGTCTAGATAGGATAGATGAGTGGGTAATCGGTAGTCTGCCTTACCTACGTAGGGCCAGTAGATACTGGGCATGAAAGAAAGGTGGACAGGGTATACCACGATAAGCTAAGTCGATATGTATATGGGAAACTACTTTTTTTATTTTTTATTTTTTATTTTTTTATTTTATTTTTTTTATGTATTTCTCAACGGTTAAACCATTTTTACAAAGTACATATATGTAAAAACTACAAAAAATATTACAACAAAACCCGCTAGAACACTAAATTAAATTACAAACGAAGCATCACAATTATCTTCTCAAAGTTAAAACAGCTTTTTAATATCACATTTATATTTCTGATAAGAGATTCCAAAAATACCAATACGGTCCTGAAATAAGTTAAAAGTTCTTGTGATTCTAGTTAGTGATTCGTTTGAACCATAGTTAGTCATATGAAATGGCACTTTAAACAGCTCAGTATGCCTATTGCACCTGTCCGGCACATTTAAATGAATCAAATTCAGTGGGCATATTATACATGAGTTAACTAGTTTATGCAAAAGATATAAATCTGCATAAATTCTCCTGCTCTCCAAGGATAACAATCCGAACTCTGTTCTAAAGAGATCATATGAGTAATCATCTCTATGAAGTCCCATTTTATATGCAGTAATAAATAATAATAAAAGATAGCTTACGATAAAAGGTAATTCCCAGATCCTAGATTTCTGAAGAATTATTAAGATTACTGTTTTCTATTTGGAATTGGAAGGTGATGGGGTTTAGTCATCTTTCGAATGATATTTGGCAACATTTTTTATGTTTAGGTTCATTTTATTAACTTTGCACCAATAAAAAAAGAGATTTATAGCTTCTTGGAGAAGTAAAGCATCTTCTAAGGTATTAGCCGATCTGAACAACTTGACGTCATCAGCGAACATCAGGAAAGGGCTCTTATTTGGTAGACAGAAGAGACTGAAAAGAATAGGGTCACAGTTGGACCTCTGTGGTACCCAGACAGGGCAAGTATTTCTCTTGAGACTGAACTACCGATCTTCACCATGGGAGATCTACCTGTAATAAAGGTTTTAAACCCAGATAGCATCCCTAATACTCAAGGCTTTCAGTTTTAAAATGAGGAGATCGTGGTCAACTCGGTCAAATGCCTTCGAATAGACAGACTCAACCTGTCTTCACTTTGCCAGTTGACACAATATAAAATTTTTATATAACACTAGATTGGGTTCAGTCGACCTTCCCTTGACGAATCCAAATTGTTCTAGGTTGATTATTTGATTGACATCCCATGGCAACCGTTGGCATACAAGCTTGTCAAAAAGTTTAGGGATCTCGGGTTGATTGCAGACTGTCCGGTAGTTTTTGACCTCTGTTTTAGAGCCAGTTTTATAAATACTGGGAGTATTAATCTGAAAATTGGTATACGGGGTGTTTTCGAGGAGCTGGTTTCAGTTGAGATATTTTCAGTTATCTACGACTTCTGATTCTACAGGATGTGGACCCAAACTTTGTTTTTTTAAATAGAATACCATGTTTTTATACCATTTTAAAATCTGTAATGACTTTTAATACGACTTTACTGAAAACATCATATGTCTGAAGGGCTCCAGTTGAAAATTATATAATATATTTTGAAAGTTTTGACAGCCATTAACAAAAAAAATATATTTGGAAACAAAGGGGACCGGGTCAAAAATATCCAGAATTTGCCTGAATAAAACTTGTAGCGTCCTAAATCTTTGGAAACTGGAAAAATTATATTGCGTACTCAGAAATTGGCGCCGAACTTTTTTCACATCGCTACTCCTTTTTTGTCAACGCCAGTGAATTCTACCCTAAAAAATAGGGGTAGGTGGGGATTATCTTTACAACCACATATATAAATTAAACGTTTTTTTATAAACTTGGAAATACTACAACAATCTAAATTATCATCAGCCTTTTTTGACAGAATCGAGAAAAAAACACATGCTAAAGTGTCAACAAAAAATATTTGCTAAGTATTTGACATTAAAACATAATTATATCGAAAGCATTTATCATCTCCCGGCTAGGATTTAGTAACGAAGTTTACTTCAATTTATAGGGTGTGCTTGAGGTGCATTTATCATTGTCTACAACAGATTTTTTTGCTTTTTAACAAACTGCCTGTGTTCTTTGTACTTGGGAATGACCTGCGTGATGGTGTCATGAGTATGTTTTGGTCTATTCGGATATCGCGGAAGAAAGGTTACTCAGACTCTTTCAATATCAAATTCTCCATAAATGATTAAGAAATGAAAGTAATGTACATTTGTTTCTTGTCGATTTTTTCAAAAAGACTATTGATAATTCAGATATCTCGCACAGAAATTTTATACAAAAATCGTTTAATGTAGGTAAGCATAAACTACCAATATTTTTAGCGTATAATCCACTGTCGTTGAGAAAAAAAAATCTGGGCACTCAGTATATATTTTTTTAACAGTTTCAAAGATTTACGAAGCTTCAAGTTTTATTCAGCTAAATTCTGGAAATGTTTGACCTGGCTCTCTTTGTTTCCAAAAATATATTTTTTTGTAAAGGGCTGCATCTGTCAAAATTTTCCAAGATGAAATAGCTTTCACCTGGAGCTCTTCAGACATATTATATTTCGAATAACATCATAGATTCAAAAAATGCTATAAAAACTGGGTATTCCATTTTAGAAGCAAAGCTTCCAGTAGAACCGGTACTCATAGACAACTGAAAATATTTTATCTGAAACCAGCTCCTCGAAAAAACCCCGTATGCCCATTTTCAGACAAATACTCCCAGTAGTTTTCCATATTCATATCTTTATACATACATACCTTTCTTGCATGCGCAGTAGCTACCGTCTCCAGGTAGGTAAAGTAGACTACCGATTAACCACTCATCTATCCTTTATCTATACCTCCATGTAAAATATTTACGTGAATCAAACACTTCATGAAATGAGGGTAACTAGCCCTTTGTTTATTAGTATAATAAGATATTTTCTTTAAAAATATTTTACTCTCCAATATATCGTCACTGTAAGCATAATTTGAAGCTCAAATATAAGGGTATGTATTTAAAACTACTTGTTACTTAAGCTTTTTTATCTCCCTTATTCGATGATAGAATCCCGCTTTTTCCCTCAAATGGTTTTTAAATCCCGTTTTTAACAAATTTGGCTTGGCACCGACTTCAACACACCCATTTAATTGTTGCATAAAATATTATTTTTTGCATTTTCAATTAATTATTTTCGCATTTTTTAAATCGTTCTTTAACTATTTATTTTACAAATTTTAGGGATATACTGAATGCAACGAGCAACGAGAGCTCGACGAATTAATTTTATCTTAAAATTAGAAGATGACTTATTTCATTATTGTGGTTTTGGCGAATGCGCTAGAAACAAATTATTATAATAACAATGAGTTCCGTTGTGTATCCTCGAAGCCCTAGATCTAACGCTAATGAACTTAAGCTGACACCACCTTGAAGCACAGATCTTGTACAACATTTGATGATATACTTCTAAAACCACAGTTTTAGAAATTTAAAAGTTTTCAACTTACCAAAAGTTGGTTAGGGATTTCGTTTAAATCTACGGGGCACATAACTGTGAAAATCTGTTCTCTTTCATGATCAAAACCCATCGGTATATCAACATTTGCTTTTAACGCATAATATATACGTCCATTAGCACCAGTATAGCTTCCTGGTAAAATTTTAGGTAAAATAAATTTGTATGGAAATTCGTATCTTCCAGGATTTTGAGTACCTATGAAAAGAAAACAACATCTTGCGTCAAATTTGACAATAATAACAAAATTTGTCTTAAAGACTTAAACCCTACCTTGTCCTGTTAATGTTTCTTGGTATTCGAGAAACGTATTATCTCCAGAGTATTGCACAGTTCTATACCTTGTTTCTTTAGTGTCATCATCGGTGTATGATTCTTCTTTATTCCAAGCTGTGTGTTCTCTGCCTACTAACTTGAGTCTTATACCTTAAAATAACTTACTCTATTAAATTAGTCCTTAGAACGGAAAAAGTCAGCTTCTTTAAAATATATATCAGTCAATACAAAAGAAAAAGATACCTCGTATGTTTGTACTGGAAGTTGAAAATACACACTACTTTTCCTTCTACAGTTTGTCCTGGATGAAAGGCACCAGTATTGAACAGAACAATATCTAGACTCATCTTGTCCTAAAAATTTAAAAGCACTCTGTTACATTAAAATTACAGTTTTTAAAGGAGGAAACTCCATCATAGTTTACATTGTAACGAATTCATATGTATAATCGAAGAATAACTTCAATATTTTCACATCGAAACACAATAATTAATGTAATAAAATTTATAAAATTATGTATCTTCGAATAAAATAATTTTTATTTATATTTGTGATGGCAAAATTATTATAAACATATTAAACAAGTCCAGTTTAAAAAGTCGCAACTGTCCCGATAACAGGTGAAATAAAAAGTCTAACTGATGTTTTCAAAAATTACTTATTTAATTGCTTCATATATTTTAGTTAATATCGAGGCTTTGTAAAAACTACCATGCCAACCTGGTAGCAATTACTCAATATATCACAAGAAGCACTGGTCACCAACACATAAGTCTCCTACGAGATCTATACAGATTTCAGTAAGGCATTCGACAGATCATAGAATTCTGTTAATCCAGAGTGCGAACTATCAGAGAATTTGGATTTTGCTATCCAAGCAGTACGGCTAATTTCGCTCAAGTCTTACTTATCAGACAGTTACATCTTTAAAATCGATGAAGCCTGTATATTATGGCTTCAAATCGGCCTCATGTAGCTAAATCAGGAAGTTGCCTAAGAGTGCGATTTAGAGAAAAACCTCTGCTATTTCTTTTGTTTAGCTTAACGAAAATATCATTAATGTAATCAACAATATCGACATGATATTAAAATTCATGCTTCGCTTATGACTTCAAGATCTTTTCTACAATAGAAGGTGTAAATTATTGTCATAATATTCAGAGCCAATTATTATCTATAGAAAACTGGTGCAATAGAAATAATCTAAATCTAAATGCGAAAAAATGCAAAGTAGTGACATATACCCGGAAAACGTCAGCCATCAAATTTCCTTATTCAAGTCAAGCTACAATGTTGGAGCAAAATATCAAGGATTTGGGAGTTATCTTTGACGATAAATTAGCTTTTGTAGAGCACATATCTGTAAAAACATTTGAAGCCTTAAAGTCTTATGGATTTATATTGAGAAACTGCGGAGACTTTACTAATATTTCCGCATTGAAATCATTATATTTTGGGTATGTTCGATCTAAAGTTGAATATACAAGTATGATTTGGCATCCATATTATGATATTCAGAGCAAACGTGTCGAAAAGGTCCAAAGAAAATTCCTGAAATATTTGGTTCTCAAAAGTGACGGATTCTGTCCAGAAAGGAATATACCTAATGATGAGTTATGTGAACGTTTTCAACTGCCTTCTTTGCAATTAAGGAGAAATCACGGCAGTTGTATTCTCTGTTTAAACTTTACCAACAGTAAATAAAGAATAGTGATTCGTGAGCAAATAGAAGTGAATGTCGATTTTGCGGAAAAGAACAGGATTTTCAGTGGTGAGGTCCATTGGTTTGGTTTTTGGTGAATCGAGCAAAATTGTCACATTGAGAGCTTAAACAATTCACGACATATTCATCAAAAAACAATATGTGGCATATTCAATATGGCATTGGTGGATCCAGGGGTGTTAAGGAGGTCAAGTTCCCCTCCACCAAGTCATCAGAAGTGTATGCTTGTTCAGTGTTTATTTTGCTACAATCTACCTTCAACGAGGTAAGCCTCCTCCCCCACCGGCAAACCTTGACAAGCCCCCCTAGGCAAAAATCTAAGATCCGCCACTGATTGGAGTTTAAGAATTTAAGAGACCATTTTTCCGTTTCCCACAAATAGACTACTCTATATAAATTATAGAAATTATATAACATAAAATCTTGAATTTATAATTTTTTAGACAACGAATTATTATATTTTTAAAATTTAGTAGAACATGTTCAAGGCGTACAGCGTTTGGTTTAGGGAGGAGTAAAATTTAAAATAAAAATTGTCCTAGAGGGGGTCAAATCGGAAAAAAATTGTCCTAGAGAGACGTACAAATCAGAAATTTCTTGAGCCAGGGGGGGGCAAGCCAACAATTTTATAAATAGCTTTAATGGGTCATGGCAGGTTTTTCAGGTACACGGGGGGGGGCAGCTGATTGTGTTTATATATAGATAAGAATACTGTATAAAAATAATGTCCAAGTGCATGTACATGTAGTATGTCATAAAACAATAGTTTTACATACCTCCTTTAGATAGGCAACACATAGTCATCGCAGGAGATTTAATTGTTGCCTATAATTTTAATCTTCTGTGGATAAAATGTATAAACATAATCAGATATAAATCGAATAAGAAATATTCTGGACGCCAGTTAATTCTACTAGTCTTAACTTTATTAGGCTACATAACAACAACAACTAACAACCTATCCAGTTTCATTTATATGACACGCCTATGATGGTTGGAATACGGGCGGGGATAAAGATTGTAACCTATAATCTGTAAACAACAATATTTGATCAAATCAAAACTAAATACAAATTATTCTATTATGAAAATATAGACCTCTACCGTCTAATTAATGTAATTTAACACAAAATGCAGTTATCTAAAAATACTTTGTGTCAATAAATCGTGCATTATATACTCAACTAATAACGCATTTTACTGTTAATATTAGTCATAAGCTCGCTGCAACTCACCCCTTATACAACAAATATTACAAATAAAAAATTCTGGAAATATGACCACTCCCGCACCACGAGATCATACCTAAAAATGTGTTTGACAAAAATAAATAAATAATAGGAGAAGGTATTCGATCGGAAAGCCTTGGAATAGAATAATCAGAAGCGCGCCGTCTCCTCCGTCAAGAATGCGCTTCAGTGCCGTGCTGCAGGGTATATTTAAGGTAGTTGTAAAAATCAGTTTATTAAATTAATTAATTTAAATGAGCAAAATGAAGAGGTAATTTATAGCGAGGTGTTATTCAAAATCGACCCTTATCATAGGTTCTCGGAGACTACAGGACATACGAAAAAATTAAAATTGGCCTAAAATTGCGTTTTGGTTTTTAATTTAAATTTTCCGAATACTTCCGAAGAGATCTGAAAAAATTAGAGAATTCGTTAGTTTTTGAACGTTATTTGATGTAGAAACGCAAAACCAAAAACACAATTTCATTGACATTTTTTTTGTAGCTACACAACGACATTTTCAGACTTGTCATCCGACGTTTCATTTTTCGGCTACCACCATCAACTTTATTTTTCTTACGGACGTCAAATTTGATTTTTCCAGCGAAAAACGGTGCATTTCATTATAATTTCATTGACATACAACTTTCTTAACTGTACAAATATCTATATATAAATAGGCAAAGACAAAACGATTAGGTACCATTTTCTCCTCTGTCTCTCAACCGATTTTCTTCATTTTTGTTTTGTTTAGTAGCTACTGACGACCTCACTGCAGAATGATAATATTAATTTATAATATTGGTTCATTCATTAAATAAAATATAATAAAAATTCATTATTTATGTCTATACTGTCAATGCCAAACAATTGATAAAGCCGCCGCTGCCAGACCGCCAAACTCAAACATTGAGTAATTATATTTAGAGGGACCGATCGTTAGATGCTTTTATATACTTAGAGCATGTACGAAGTGGCATGCAAGCGTTGTTATTGTTTAGTGGTAAAATAGTCAATGTAGTAGATCAGTATTGATTTATCGGATGCGTTGCAGTATCTTTCATATTAAATATTCTGTTTTTAATGTGAATTTAATTATTTGATTAATATATTATTATCACAACCTTCCCGAAGATATTGTGTAAAAAATTGTCAGAGAGCGGACAATAGAGAATGTATTAAATAGGGTTGTTGATCCTCTCTTTTCTTTAATACTCCTGAACTTGATTGAAACCACAAATGACGAAACTTCTTAGGCTGCAAAAAACAATTGTTCAATTATTATTTCGAATATTTTGCCAGAAGCGGTTCCAGCCAAAAATTTGGGGGTCATTCATTTGTCAAAAATATTTCTAATACCGATATTTGATTACATTTTTATTTTCTTTTGTTTCAATAGATTTGTATTTGTAAATATACATTTAAAATTTCATGAAATAGGGTAAAATTTCGACCACTGGGCGACCACTAGTATAATTAAGAAATATGACCTTCATTAGGTCCTCCAAAGTACTTGTCAAACGAAATTAGAGTACACATATTTTCAAACACAATGAGTTTCACAAATGAAGCATATAACATTATATACAATTTATTATGAACCGAGTTTGATGCTTTTCGAAAACCAAAAAGAAGTATGCAAGCAAAATGGAAGAAGGTATTAGAAATAACTGATTCGCAGGGGTAAAAAATTTCATAAATCCACAATTTATAAAAGTGAATTTTTTTTGCTATGGTTTTTAGATAAACGTGAATCCTACAAAATCAAGTTTCCTCAGACATGGATGTGTCACAAACTATCGTCTGGAGGGAGTTTAAAGATAGTGGTTTAAAATGGCACAAAAAACACATTTACTAGAAAGTATATCCATGTGTTCCTGATAGATAAATGGAGTTTTGCAATTGGCTAATAGTCGAGATTTTTCGAAAAACATTATATGGACTGACTAAAGTACTTTTTCAAACTGTGGCGTCTTCAACAGAAATACCCCTTGTCAATTAGAATGGGTACTCGTTTCAGCATGACGGGGCGCCTCCACATAATAATAGAGCTATTTGTGACTACTTATATCAAAGATTTCCATATAGATGGATAGTAAATTCGCGGCCGGTCTCTGGTGGCCGGTGGTCTCCCGACTTATAGTTCTCTATACCTTATTGAAAAATGGAGTAAATGGGGAATGAGTGTATAAAATATATAAAAACTTAGAAAAACTTATGCTGGTCGGCTGTCACTAATTTAAATCGACCTGCTCGTTTATTTTCCCAAACGTAAGGTCGTAAATTTGAACACTTATAATATTTTTAATACATACTTTATTACATTGTTCTTAATGCTCGACCTAATTTTAAATAATGTTCTATGTAACTGATGCCTTTCCTGATAAAACTCAAAATACATTTGGAGCTTTTCGTATTGTTACTTTAAACTTACGTAATTTTTCTGATTTCGTTTGACAAGTATTTCGATGGAATCAAGGCCAACTAAGATGATATTTATTTTTATTCAAATATTTGTGCTTTTAAGAACACAAATTATATCAAGTTGGATATCAATGAAATCAAACGAAATGCACTGTTTTTCCGTGGAAATATCTAGCATATAGCTGGAAAATGTACCAATGAAAATGTGCTTTCGGTTCTGCTTTTCCTCGTCAAATAACCCTAAAAATATAAATGCTCTATTTTGTTTGGGATATCGGAAAATTTAAATTTAAACAGCATTTCTTCAAGCACTAATTTAAATTATAAATATAAATTATAAATATATACATATATACTTAAAAATGTATAAAACAAATATTTAAATCAACTAGTTTTATTAAATAACAAAAGATTTAGCTGTTTAAACTTAGCTCTAAATTTCTTATGTTCTTTCTTATCCTTAAAATCACCACTGTGTGAGTAAACACTTAAATTAGGAAGCGTTTGAGGGATCTTCTCAATGTCGATTTGATCCCAAGTCTTTAATGGCAGCCCGAGTTGCTGGAGTTTCCTCAATTCGCTGAACATCTCCAACGGCAGTGGCGATAGATTTTCTGCATTGACAATATTCAATACCCTCAAATTCGTCAAAGGTTTGAACACATCTTTGTCCAACTCCTGTATGTTCGGTTCATCAATGTACAACTCCTTTAATTTTGTGAGGTCGGCGAAAGCATCTGAATCCACTTTTTGGTAGTTCATATCACTGATTCTCAGCTTTTGCAAAGAGCTTAATCCTACGAATACTGATTTGGATAAACGACTGACATTTTGGTGTGATAATTCTAGTTTTTGTAGACGTTTTAGATTTTTAAATACAGACTCTTCCAAGAAGAATCCACTTGTATACTTCATCAGAAGTTTCGTGAGACGTTTGCAACATTTATCAAAGTTGCTATGATTGGCAAATTGGCTGTACTGGATATGCAGCAACTGCAAACTGTTCAATTCTGGTTCAAATGTATTGAACTTACTTCTATGTATCATTAAGCTTTTTAAGCCGGTGATATTTCTTAGAGTATAAGGTTTCACATCACCATCAGATTCTACAACAGAAAGGACTTGGAAATTGGCAAAGGCTGGATCTTGAAGTTCGTCGAAATCTTCTGAAAATGTTGTGTTCTTGCACGCTATGTCAACATTGATATTAGTTGAATCCGGTTCTGGAAAGCAGAGCTGGAAGCTCTCTGCGATGACTGATAAAAACGTCCAAACTATAATCAAGTGGTAACTGAAAATCAGAAAAATTATTGCATTAAAAAAATTATTTCGAAAAATAAGGAGTATGTAAGATAATTAGTGTATTTTCTCAACCGCAATATTTTAAAACTAAACGCAGGGGCAGATGCAAAAAAGGCCCTCAAGGGTGTATAAAGTGTTCTTTTGGTAGAGATGGATGTTAAAAGATTCTCAGGGGATGTGCGATCCATTGCTTCACCTGGCTAACTGACAGCTAAGCTTCTAAATAGTTTCAAATGTTACCTAATGAGGTTCGAATTATAGAAATTCCAAAAAATATCTAAAATTTGTTTTTTTATTGTTTGAATAATTGTACAGATTTACTGGTAAAATCCTGCCAGTTATCGTCTAGAGACTTTTGCTATTAAGTACTATGTTACTTAAAAATCTCTATTGACTGGGTTATAGACAATAATTATTCTGTGATATATTCTAACACTTAAACATGGATAGTTGGTTACAAATGTATGTTGTATTACAATACGTTGACCTTTATGGTTTATTGCATACATCAAAAATAAACACTATTATTTTGTCTATTTAAGCGAAAGCTTCTTTACGGCGGCCTACACACACGAATATAGAGGAGTATGGTAGTGAAACTTTATTGAGTTTATAGATGGTAGAAACAAGGATGACAAACTTATTTGTAGTTCAGCCAATGACCATTTTCCCGGGTAATTTGTCTAAGCAGCACCGAATTTCCTAAAACTTTGGATTTGAATACTACTTCTGTGCTTCAATATATATGAAAAGTAGTGCGGGAATTAATAAATTAACTAATTTCAAGCAACTTTTGTTCTATAAAGTTTTTTCTGAAAGTCAATTCTTTTTGAGTTAATTGCAAGTGAAATTATCGATTTTTCAAAATAAAAACATGTTTTCATACGGTTTTTAGTAAATATGCACTTTAAGAAAAAATCATTTAGATCAAAAATGTAGCTTATAAAAAAAATATTGTGTTTGTAGTTTCTGTAAAACCAATACATATGGAGTTATAGCTTGTTGAAATTTTGTTTTTATTTGTCAAAACAAAAACTTGAAAAGTTTATCGTAAAATAACAGAAAAGCAATGCTATTTTCGGGAAAAGTTTATAAATACTTTTTTTAAAGTGCTTAAAAAAATTGTTTTTTATTAAAGTCTCAAGCATGGAAATTAAGCGAGTTATGACATAAATTATGTTATTTTTTTTGACAAAAAAAAATTATAACTTAACCCCCAAATACCACCAGCGTTGAAATTAATTGCTATCACTTCACAATCACAATATTTATTTCAAATAGGTTCAAAAAGTTTAACCGGTTTATATTAAGTAGTTTTGAAAAAAATCGAGCCGACTGCAACCAAACCTAAGAAAGTTGCCGCAACTGAAAAGAAGACTTCGACTCCGAAATCCACCCCATCGACAACAACTTCATCGTCATCATCATCAGTTTCGCTTGCATCCAAAGCGAAGTCTCCTTCCAAAGCAAAAAAAAACAGTAAAGGTGCCCCTACAAAAAACCGAAAGCTCCAAAACCGAAAACAGCAAAATCTGCGGCATCCCCGAAGGCGAAGAAAGCAGCTTCTCCCAAGAAGAAGAAATAAATAGAAAACAATTTCATCGACATTATTTACGCTCAAAAGACAATATTGTATTTTTGTAATTTTGCAAAAAATTGTTGGGTTTTTTCAAAATAACTGTGGGAGATAGGCAAAATTTTGTAGAGTACAAAGTTATAGGTTTTGTTTTTTTTTAATTTATGTTTTTTTGTATTGTAAAAATTAAGTTAGATATGCCCGTTTCAAGTTTGTACATGTTTTTGCTCAAAACTTTCAAAATTAAGAGTTAAGTTAAGAGCTTATAAAAAAGACTACAAATTGGTGATTTGTGTAGTGATAGCAATTATTTTCAACTGAGTGGTATTTAGGGGGTAGTTTGATTCCCGGTCAAGATGGCGAGGTGGCAAGGTGTGTGTGTGTGTTAGGTTAAGGATTAGTTTAAGGAATATTAAGTATAAGCCATCGGATAACCTATGTCCTTTTTTTATGATGTTATATAAAATCCCAAAGACGCTTAGAAAGTGATAAAGACGCTAATGAAGTGATAATAAGTGTTTAATTTAGTGATAAAACCGGGAGTCAACGCCACCTCGCACTGTACATAGTTATATCGAAAATGTTAAGGACGGGAAAGAAAAGTTAATTTATTTCAAGAATTTATTTACCATTAAAATTCAAGTGTTTGTAAATAAGATGAAAGTTGTTAAAAGACTATAGGAATATTTTTTACATTTATTCACTTGTGTCTGGTCATTAAGAAGAAGAAGAAAAAGGGGGTAGTTTGTACAATGTTTTTTTAAACACAAAAAAAAATTATTTATATCATAACTCGCATGAAAATGCTAGAGACTTTTAAAACAACAAATTCAAGGTTTTTTTAAGCACTTTAAAAAAGTATTTATAAATTTTTCACGAGAAATGCATTGTTTTTCAGTTATTTCACGATAAACCTTTCAATTTTTGTTTTAACAAATAAAAACACAATTTCAACAAGCTACAACTGATTTTGAATTGGTTCTACAGAAACCATAAACCCAACAGTTTTTTTCTTTTTTTATAAACTTTATTTTGATCCAAATGATTTTTTTCTTAAAGTGCAAATTTTTAAAGTTATTTACGAAAAACTGTATTAAAACATGATTTTTTGATTAAAAAATCTATAGTTTCACTTGCGATTAATTCGAAAAGAGTTGACTTTCAGAAAAAACTTTATGATCAAAAGTGTCTTAAAAATAGTTAATTTACTCATTCCCGGACTTTTTTTCATATAATTTTTTCCACTTCCGAGAAGGGGTAACATTCCCCCTCCCGGGAAAAAAGCAACCCCCGGCACAGGACCAACTTTGAAGTAGTGGGTAAGTAGAAATGAAATCCAATTTTTTGGAAAACTTGGACAAATTAATCAGTATTACCATTTTTTGCCTTCATTGACTGGACTAATAGAGATTAAATTGAAAAAGTGTCCACCTGAAAGCATTAAATAAAAAGTTGAAGAAATGACCAGAATAGTGCTGGTGTAGAAAAACGGTGATGTGAATAGATAAATATAATATGTAAATATATATATATATATATATATATATTATTCCCTAAATATTTATGAGATATTCTAAATACTTTTGGCGGACTGTTTCAAATCCAACCTCGTGCTACATCAACTCCACCCTTATTTAATGTATTTTAACGGACTTTTTTGTAAATATACCTGTATTAGATTAAACTATATTATTTTACAAAAGGTATTTTGAAGAATAGTCTGGAGATGTTTGATATTTAAAAAATATCTACCTAAATAATGTCCTTATAATTTAATCTTTTACAATTGCCAGAATATCAATTAGGTGAAGCAGTAATTTAAATTAAGAACTAAGCTAGTCGTTAGTATAGGATTACTTGAATCCATTACTAAGAATGACAAAAGGAAAGAGAAACAGAGACAGGGAGATGAGGAGAGACGGGAAATATATTACATAGGAAGCTTTCGCTTTCAGCGTTCACTCTCAAAGAACTGCTGTTCTTCTTTTTATACTAGAACCTTCCCAAATAAATACATATTACCCCCAAGAAAAAATCATAAAGATTACTTAACAAAGTAGCCAATAATAACTTATAAAAAACCACTGCTCTACGAAGGCTATTACTAAGTAAGCAAAATTTAAGTGGTTACAGACATTTAGTACATTTCAGATGAAAATCAACCTAAAAATTTGATCTCAGAAATGAATATATTATAAAGAACTGACTTTTCCCAAAACAAAACTGCATACCAAGACCGCAGTCATACAAAAAGCATTTCTTAACTTTTCAAATGTTCATCTCAATCAGTCACACGGCTTTTCGAAAAATCAGCTCCGTTAAATTTACTAACGTTAATTATTAGGAACTGATTTCTTTAACAGTCTTTCAAAACTCTCTCCATCTCACTCTATCTCTCAGTGACAAACAAAAATAATACTCACTCTGCAAAGTTCATTGCGAAAAATACAATTGGATTTTCTCACTAAATGAATTTATAGCTTTTTAGATTCGATTACGATAAGAATCATGTTTTTCGGCACTGCTCTTTATGCTTATCGTCGTTTATTCTTGCACGAATATGCGATGGGATCATTATTTACATGAGAGGTCAACGCTGATAAGAAATGTGGATATACTGTACAACAAATACAGTAGCGTCAAGGAAATTGTTTTGAAGAATTCGGAAAGAGAAAGTCGTAAACAAAACTGAGTCATCGTCTTTGAAACATTTTTGCGGAAATGTCCAAGCTGTTATTGAGGCGACAGCTTATTAATGGTCGCCCACACTTACATATAAGAAAATAGATCACTAATGTAGTAAAATGCAAAAATTGTTAAAAAAGTTCGTTCAGACAGTTCTTTAACCTTGAAATACCCATACAACTTTGTTTCCTGTGAAATATTTTCTTATGACGCCTCCACATTTTCGCCGAGAAAATTCGAGACCAATCGAGCATGGGAGTGTGGAGGAAAAACCTATCTCGCTCCCTGTCGCCATCGCTCGCTTTGGTCACAGAATCTATATATGTATAAATAGGCAAAGACAAAACGGTTAGGTACCATTTTCTCCTGTGTCTCTCAACCGATTTACTTTATTTTTGGTTTGTTAAGTAGCAATTGACGACCTTCAGTACAGAATGCTAAAATTTATTTATAATATTGGTTCATTCATTAGATAAAATATAATAAAAAAAACATTATTACGTCCATACTGTCAATGCCAAACCGATAACAGTAACAGTGTCGCCAGATTGTTTGGAAAGAAAATCGTATGATGGATTGACTCGAACGTGAAAGACGAATTAAATTATACTAAAAAGTAACAAATTTTGATCCGTTCCTAAAGTTATTCTACATTGTTCTGCTATTGAAACAGAACCCAGGAAAATTTGTATTACACAATAATAGCCATTCATCGTGCGCTTGCAAGTTTGTAACTTTAATTACTTTGTAAATATGAGCCTTGTTCGTAGTAGCCAGTTGCCAACGATTCCAACGCTTTGAGAAATTTTACTCCAATCGAGCTTTCGCCGAGTTAACTACCGAGGTCGCTGATTGGCGTAGAATTTCTCAAACCGTTGGAATCGTTGGCAACTGGCTACTATGAACAAACCTATGATCAACTAAAATAAAAGTATGTTGCAATTGATGAATTTATTTCCGAAAACATTTTATTAATTTTAATGTTATACTTCCAATGTAAATAATCTTTTTATTTTTACCGTATAAATTTCATAAAATTTGAAGAATACAAAAAAATTTGCATTAATGCACTGATTGTAATACTCAAGACAAATAGTTAGATCTGGCAGCCCTGAACTCACAGCTATCTTTGATGTAACGCCTTGATTTGAATTTTGACATTTCAGAATATTGTTTGGTGTAAGATTATTATAGCACGCTGGTAAAGGTTAAGTTGTAAATTCAATGTGTAAAGTTCAAAATTTCAGCTTCGTTCACTGCGAATAGTTTCTAACAAATGTGGTATTACTTATTTATCATTAACTAACAGCAGGTGCTTATATTTCTTTATATTTTCCATACAAAACAGAAATAGTTATTGCTTTTTTAGTCTCAAATCAAAAAATATTTTTGATAAATGTAGGTATTAACTAATGTTTTAAATATTACAACCAATTTTAATTTATTATTTAATATAATGTTATTTTTAAAAGAATTTATTTTTTTATGTTAAAAATTATAACTACATATCGAATGTATTTAAAGTCCGATTCTTTCAATTATTTTTAGGTAGGGACTCAGTTAGTTACTGTTTCGTGTTCATGCATTTGATCTAATAAACAATTTATTTTATATTGCATGGTTCCATTCCTGCAAAATCCCGGTTTTATTACAAGGTAACTGGCTTTTACCTAACATAAACATGCTGTTGACATTTTAACGATGTGTATTTAAAAATAAAGAAATTCAATGCATTTACTGATTTGTTATGATAAGTTAGGTATTTATTTTATAAAGAAATATATTTTTATTGAATATATTTTTCTTTGGAAACCAGTCAAACTATTGAGTAATTGTATATATAAAAGCATTACCTGCTGTCAAATCATGTGAAGACCATCTTTGATAGTTCAGCATCAAGCGTTGTTTATTGTTCAGTAGCAAAATAGTCAATGTAGTAGATCAATATTGGTTTTTCGGATAAGTAGCAGTAACTTTCGTTTTAATTATTCTGTACTGTAAGTTTTTATTATGAATTTAATTATTTTATTACTACATTATTTTCACAATTTTCCGAAGGTATGGTGTAACAAATTGACAATAAGTGGACATAAAGATTTTTTATAAGGTTGTTGGACATATATATTTTTTTATTTTATGAACTCGATTGAAACTGCAAATGAGGGAAACGTTTAGGTTACAAAGTGCAGTCCCACCAAAAATTGGGGGTCACGCACTTTTCATAATTATTTGGAATACCTATATTTGATTAAATTCTCTTTTTTTTCAATAGATTTGTCAATATGACATGAACGATTTGGGGGGGGGGAGTTCATGACGTCTTCTTCTCCGGTTTTTGCGTCCACTTTATTTCTGATAAACATATACTTTTAACAGACGAACCTCAATAATGTTCACAATTTGATTAAGTAAGGTCAAATTTCGACCACCGGGCAACCACTAGTAATGATTATTCTGTGCTTTGGTGTCGATATTTGAGCCAGGAGTCAAAGTCAAAGTAGTTTTTCAGCGAGACAGGGCGATATGGGAAATATGTCTACACTCTCGTGTGTTCTCGTAGTGACGTTCACAGTTAATACAAAGAGAAGTGACGTTTGAGTTGATAGCTTGTAGTAGTTTTAATAACATGGACTGGACCAATGAGCTAGAATCAAAACATAACGATGCGTGGAGTTGCATCAACGTCGAAATTTTTTTGGTATTCTTTTTCACGTGACAATTGTAAACGTAACAGTAATTATACCTAATAACTTATCGCGCAAAGAGCAGTAGCGGCTGAAATTTTAATGGCATCAATCTTGTATTTACGCATTAAACGAGACAACACGTGGACGCGACATTACACAGAAAACAAAAAAACAGGTTATACAGTGCTAGTCAAAATTCCCCTCTCCTCTCGAATCTTTATAACTGTTATACTTACACTAATGAAATTTGGAGGATGAACATAAACGGTTGTAAACTTCTCTTATAATACGAGTAGTAATACATGACAGTAATAGAAGATGGTACAGGATCAATGTGACCACTAATTTTAAATAGGACTTTATGGCAAGTGACAGCTCATTTTAATGGTACTGACAATACCCACTCAACTATTCTTCATAAATTCGTTGTTTATTGTTTGAAAATATTAATATTGTGGGGTCCCGTTGCGTGAACCTTGGGTTTTAAGTACCTCCACTGAAAAGAATCGAATGATATCAGGTCCGGTGACCTAGCGGATCATTCTGTGAGATCTCACCGTTCAAACCATCTATCGCGATATTCATCTATCTAAAGTCTATCTATCCACTGTACTTTGGTTTAAACAAAAAATGAGCATTTTGAATACAATAGGCCCGGAAATACAATGTTTCTTGTGAAGCTCGCCTCTGGAACCGACGCTGACGTCATCTGTTACTGTTACGTCAGCTCTTACCACCAGTAGAGGAACTTTAATACCCTTTATTTTCACCGTCCCAATTTCTTTAGTGTAGCCTTTTAAAATATACGAGGGGGAGACTTTTGACTGGCATTATAAATTTCCTGACGTATTAACCAAAGTGGAAAATGCTAGTTCACCTGAATACGAACCTAACCAAAAAATAAAAACTTTGAACTCTAGAGCATTTCAATAAACAGATATAAATTCACACAAGACAGTATTGAAAAGATGAATAAAAATGGCGTGGAGTATCTTCGGAAAGGTGTTACATACCTACTAAAAAACCTCTTCATACGCCAATGTACTAGTAAGACCGTCGCGTTAATTACAACTGTTAAAATAGCCTTTAATGACCGCACAAACAATAAAATCAATTAAAAACTAATAAAGATGTTTATATTACGGTATTATATTTACTAATTCCTTTTTTTACTTACACGATACTTCCCCTGTACTTCCTCTCCCTCGAATCGCTTCTTACATAGTATACACCAATTATCATGTTTTGCCAATTAATATGTTTTTAATTCCGAATTAATTATAACACTAGCGATAGTGTTTCCAAAATACTGATAACTTCCTCATTTACAACATTGTGCAATATTTCATAAGTTTATTTGTCTTGGGTTTTTAACGTCAAAAGTTCAAATTTGTGACGTTTAATGAATTTTTATATATTCCCAATTAGAGAATATCTTCCGAATAAAACTTTTTTAAAATATTAACCGACTTCCAAGTAGAACTAAAAAGTTGAATATAATTAACAAAACACAACACTAGACAATAAATAACTCATCCAGTGTTATTAGGTAGCTCCACATAATGTAAAAATATGTAAACAATAAAATTAATTACCTACCTATCAAGTATATTATTGAAGTCGGTTCCCAGCAAACCTACCGACTTCAAAAATATACTAGATAGGTAGTTAATTAATTTGTACCGAATGATCACCTTTTATTTTTTACTTGTGCAGGTAGGTACCTAACAACAATGAATATGTTATTTGTTGTCTAATGTCATTTGTTGTTAGTTATTGTTAATATTTTAGTTCTACTTGGAAGTGGATTATATTTTTTTAATGTTTTACTTTCAACTTTTTCGATTTTATTTTTTATTTTGCCTTAGGTACCTTACCTAATTTTGGAAATTTCAACTTTAAGTGGGGGAAATGGAGAGGGAACTTTGTTATTTGAAATTAGAAATGTGAATAATGGAATACTAGCAATACATTATTAATAAATAATTATGTGTTTTGGGGTTTACTATAGATATACACCAAAATTAAACACCAATTTATATACTCCATGCAAAGATAGGGAGGTTATGCTGATATATAATAAAAAAGAAAAAATGCGATAAATAGTTGTTAAAATTGATATAACTGAGAAAAAAATATTTATTTTTTTTATAAGAGATGAAAAAGTCCCTAAAAAATATTATTTCTTTTGGAATTTTCTAAACTTATCAAATACTAATTCTAGTAGGCACCCTGTACTGTACCACACATATCAGATGAAGCCTAGGAAAATATGTGCCAGCTAGTAGTGAAAGATTAAAAGGAAATATAGTTGGCAAAGGTCTCAAATAATATGGCTACTTTCAAAGGTTAACTATAGGTGTAAACAAACAGAAACAAGTTTTAGTATATTTGAGTCTACCTTTCATCTTTATTGTATCAATATTAAAAGTATAGTACTACCTTCTTAGAAATTAGATACACCTGAAGTATTTAATAACTTATTATTAAAGTACACTAATATTCTTTTTCATGTTATATTTTATTTAATGAATTCTTCATTTTTGTTTGTGATATTAGGCTTGTTCATAGTAGCCAGTTGCCAACATTTCCTACGGTTTGAGAAATTCTAGGTGAATCGAGTGTTGGCAGAGCCAACTGCCGAGATCGCTGATTGGCGTAGAATTTTTCAAACCGTTGGAATTATCAGCGACTGGTCTTTACGAACAAACATAACCTGTTACATGTTCTTAGAGCATAGACTTCTGGAGGTAGCTTGCAATGCACAAAGCTCTTCGCAAGAGTAGAAAGAGAGGGCAGTAGAGACAGTCCCAGGCTATTTCATTTGATGGCTGGAAGCAGCCAATGACCTGCATGCTGCACCTATTTACTTGGAATCAGCTTCCAATTGAGTGCAATAGCATTGCTTTCTTTCTAGCCTTGGCACAATATTTGTGTATCCCAGGCTACCTACAGAAGAACAAGCTCTATGTACATGTTTGATCCTATTCACATTCTATTTCACATATTATCTCAATTAATGATAAATTTGTGAGTATGCAACCAATGTAACAGTGATTATAAATGATTGATTTTGTGGGTCTACTTACTGTCACTTAGTGTTTGCAAGTAAACTAAATTTGAACATAATTTTACAAAGATGTAAAATATCTAGTTTTGTGTAGATACATGTTAATCAAGTGATAAAAAAACATGATAATATTCTCTCTCTCTCAAATGTTTATGTGACTTAAAAAAGTTCAAAGCATCAAGTCTGATAGTAAAAACAAAGACATAAAAATGTGTATTACAATTTTGCTAATACTTTATCAAAGTTCAATATTGCAAGTTTCAATGCTAATTTTTCTTCATCTGTAGATAATGTTTTACAGTAAATATCAAATTTCTTTTGCTGGTAACTCTTAAGAAACAAAAAACACTGTCTTATGGAAGCTCCTACATATAATGTATTCACTATTACTGGTCGCTTGTCCATAGTTTTTATACATGGTAAGGAACTAGCAACAAACTTATGTGGTCCTCTTCTAACCCTAATCACTGCAACTTTTGTATGTTCATTGCAATATTTTGTTGAAAACCCAGCCCTGATCGCTGCCACTCCAAAGTCACCATACAACTGCTGTACCTTTTCAGTAACTGCCTGGCATATAGAAAAATCACTGAATTTGCAAACAGTTTGTTCTTTTCCAATTTCATTTACGTGAATAACCATATAACTGCAAAAATACATTAATAAGTAAAGATGAAATTATAAAGAATTTTGATATTACCGATTTTTATGTCGAACCATTTTAAATACTATAAAAAACAGGTATATAAACAAACACAGCAGGTATGCTAAACTTAAACATAACCTAAAAACTTATCTTAAAGTCTTCTTCTTCTGACCATTGGATATTCTTGAAGTACTCAATCCAATTTTAGATAAAAATTCTACAATCCAAGCAATTAGTCAGCCTTCAAAAGGCCTCCAAGCTTAGCAAACATGAAGGCTTCGAGAAACTGCTTCTTTCTTGTTTTTGTACACCCAGTGAAGAAGACCCAGGGTGATAGATTAGCAGAACACCAGTGCTATAAAATCTTAGAGCATATATACTCCAAGCTCATATCTCATCTACAAACCACGTTATGTTTAATGAGACAAATGAAAATAATCTGATTAATGAAATCTCTATTGTTACTCAGCTAGACTGGCTGTAACTTGCCATGTAACGTAGTTAAGACTACCTGCAGAGGGATATGCTCTATAATATAACCTCATTTTATTTTTCTGTCATTTAACTTAACCTCAAATTTCTAACACCCTTTCACTTTATACCTGGAAATTTCATCATCTTCGTGGCATTTTAACAATAAAAGCACCATATGAAACTATTGTCAACATTACAACAGATTGCTAGATATCAGTATCGAATATTAGGTGTTTTAGATAAAAAACAGTACGCAGTTTGCGTTAGTTCAAAGCAATTTACCCATACGCAACCTCTCAGTCAGTGGGGTAAGAATAAGAAACACAGGAACGTAAAATTACAGTGGTATTTTGATACAATGGCAGATCCAAAAGTTGAAGAAATTTTAGCCCCTCTGAGGGCCAGTGTTAAAGAGCAAGTATGTACCACTTACTTTCAAATATACCTTTTATATTCTTTTTATTATTATTCTCAGGGTGATTTGGTTAGAAAGCTTAAATCTGAGGGCGCTCCAGACTTAGATATTAAAAAAGCTGTAGCAGAATTGAAAACTAGGAAAAAGACCCTGGAGGATAAAGAATTGAGCCTAGCTCCTAATATCACTTTCGATAGAGCAAAAATGGAAGATTTACTCAAAAGGAGATTTTTCTATGATCAAAGTTTTGCAATCTATGGAGGTATTACTGGTCAGTTTGATTTTGGTCCAATGGGATGTGCCTTCAAAGCCAATCTTCTACAAGCATGGAGGCAGTTTTTTGTTTTGGAAGAGCAAATGCTTGAAGTTGATTGCTCTATCCTTACTCCTGAACCAGTATTGAAGTAATTTATTTTCATGAAATCTTGTACAATATTAGTAGTTTAATTTCTGTTGTATTTTCAGAGCATCTGGACATGTTGACAGATTTGCAGATTTGATGGTTAAGGATATCAAAACTGGTGAATGCTTTAGATTAGATCATTTAATAAAAGCTCATTTAGAAAAGTTGTGTGCTGACAAAAAGGCAACTCCAGAATTGAAAGATGAATGCCAAGATATTATTATAAAGGTAAGTCAATTCAAGCTTTTCTAATTTAATTCTGCACATTGTTAATTTTAACTTCTAACAGTTTTTTGTGCTAAGTATGAAGTGAAGAAGACAAGGGAGTTACCCGAAATGGTAGGTTTTGGCTTGGGGGAATGACAGTTAGGTCAGCACTTTTCTGGTAATATAGATGGAAACAAACACTTAGTATATTAAGTACTATCCAAAAAATTAGTTATGGGTCTTATTTTATACATAACGAAGTGACAGTAGTTAGATAGTCCAAGGAGGCAGCTACCCTCTGCTGCAGCTTGGTGACACCCTTGAGGAAGGGCATTTGGGAAAAGCTCTTGTAGAATATTGTTTACCAAATATGTGTTTGTCAATCAGAAACACATAACAATACATATTGTACATATTATCAATGCCCAGTTGGTACATTTTTTTTATAATTTGGATTATAAATCATTTAGAACAAATGTAATTGTCCAACAAATACCCAGTGATTTACTGAACTCGCAACTTAAATCTTAGAATCTGTATAGAAATTCTATAACAGGTGGTTTGGTTCAGAGATAACTCATAACCTGTGAGAAAAACTAGTTATAGTCTAACATGAATTTTCATCCTGTAGTTTGACATCACAAAACTTTGAGTCTAATTTGTAATTTACTCTTAAAGGTGGAAGTTTTATTTTCAAATGATTAAATAACATCACCATTGTCCATTATGTAATTTCCCATACTCACCCTTATAGTTGTATTTCTCCCTTCAAATTTTAACTGAATCAATCAGCAATCTAATAAACAAATAAAGTCAGTATAATCAGTTCACACAATCAACAAAGATACCACATAACATAAATAAAAGAGAATCAGCAAAATACAGAAATTCCTTATTTTTTGTAGTTTGCTTTTATTAACTATGAATGAATGAACTTATATTCTGTAATTTAAATGGTCACCTCAATATTTATGAGAGATTTGTTAATTCCACAGCATAGTTTTAAGGCAACTTATTATTGGTCATTTATATTCACACTTTAATTTATAATGGTATAAATTCATCTATTATTCTTGGTATTCATAAATACAATGAACAATATGGAAACTTTCTTGGTACATAGTGGCTGCTAAATGTTAAATAAAAGGAGTTATAAATTAGATGCATTTTGAAAGACATTTAATTTTGGTAAAATGCAGTACATAACTACAAATGGATGTTAATTATATCAAGAGGTATTTCTATCCAACAAATTTCATACCTTCTCAATATTTTACCAATAGAATTTGAAGAAATATAGATAGATGACTAAAATACTGAATTAAAATCATTTTTGAAAGCTTTTTGTAAAACCAGTCATGTGACATTACTCATATTCAAAATGTTGACTGGGGTTGTCATATGGTCATGGGAATCTGTTTATATATTCTCAATAAAGTTGTTAAGGGTTGTGTAAATAATTCAACTAAAGTTTGTTTTATTTAACAAAAAAATATAACTAAGTGGGTATTTAACAATTGCTAAGGTAAAAATTATTTTCTACATAGTCACATGTTTAAAGAGACTTTTTGCTTCATCAGGAGCTAATTAATGGGGATTAATAAACATAAACATCCAGATTGCCTAATTTATTACATAGCTATTATGGTGCAGTATTTACACTTGGCTTTGATTGCGCAGACTGGACATATATATTTTTGAAGTATTTGTACAGAATAGAACCAAACATTTTGTTGGCTTGAATAGAAAAAACAAATCATTGGCATTTTTCAATAACCAATGTTGTTGTTTCTCTTTATTTTTTTCTATATTATCATATGAGCAATTTGATCATTTTAGTTGTTCAAACCAATCTCAGACAAAAATAAATAATTTTATTTTATTATTTTTTGTTGTTCCCAAGTCTGAAGCATACTAAGATATTTAGGTTATGAATTACACCTCTTTTGAGCCACATAAATAATATTTATACTTTTCATTGAAGAATTGAATTCTTGATGGAGTTCATGTTTTAAGTTTTAAAGATACTTACTATGAAAACACATTAACATAATCATATTATTTTATTACATCACTAGGATTTGATAAATCTTTATTGTTGTGGGTCAGGTTGATATGTATATTAAAAAATCAAACTTTTCAGTTGGATGGTATGAATAAAGCTGAAATGGCTGCAGTATTGAAAAAATATGACATGAAAAGCCCCCTGACGGGAAATGAGTTAACTGAACCAATAGAATTCAATCTAATGTTTGCCACTCAAATTGGTCCTTCTGGACTTATTAAAGGGTAAGATTACAGATGTAGAGGATATATATAATAATATATATATATATATATATATATATATATATATATATATATATATATATATATATATATAATTATTAATAATTTTTGTTATATCAAAAGTTGTTAAATTTAATAGCAACATACAATTTCAGTTTTCTGAGACCTGAAACAGCACAAGGTATTTTTGTTAACTTCAAGCGCCTGTTGGAATTCAACCAGGGTCGTTTGCCTTTTGCTGCAGCTCAGATTGGTAAGTGTAAATGTTAATTGTTTAACTGTTTTGGTATTAAGGTTTTTATATTTAGGTAATTCTTTTCGTAACGAAATCTCACCCAGATCTGGACTAATTCGAGTGCGAGAATTCACCATGGCAGAAATCGAGCATTTTTGCGATCCAAATGACAAAAGCCATCCGAAATTTGATAATGTAAAAAACACTGAGTTGCTCTTGTATTCAGCATGTAATCAAATGGATGGAAAACCAGCTGAGAGAGTCAGTATTGGAGAAGCAGTATCAAAAGTAAGTGGTAAAAAACATATTTTTTTATCAATAATTATGTTTAAAGCTGATTTCTTAAGCTGTAACGTTGTTGATTGACACTATTTTTATTTCATCATTCACATCTGTATCATGTAATATTAACAATATCAAAGTAAATCTGCAAGATACATCTACAAAACAAAATGCAAATTACCTTTTGATCCATTTTTTTTGTGTCAGTGACTCACCTTTGGATTTATTCATGTGTATGAGTAACTATCAGCAGATTGTTAGTTACAATGGTTATATGAAACAATTTTTTCTACTATATTATGGAGTACCATAGTGATTTGACTTTGGTTCTCTGCTATTTTAGAAATTTTTAGAGTTGAGTTGCCCTTGTTGCCCTTGAATTTGTAGACAATCTGAAGATCCACTATAAACTGCAGAGAGATTTTGAAATCTTATAACTTGGTGTAGCAAATAAACACTATTTAAATAACTCAACCCTTGATGATACATGAAGACAAAAGAAATTGTCGATATATTTGTTGCTATGGATTAATCATGGTTTCATCATTACCATCCCAAAACCAAAGTAAAGAGACAAGGAGTCTCCTCTACCTCGTAAATTCATGCTCAATAAGCCGAAAAGGAGTTGCTTCCAGTTTTTTGGAATGCTGAAGATTGTTGTTTATCCGCTCAAGGAAGTCGCTGTTACAGGCAATTATTAGGCAGAAGTAATTAATAAATTCCGTAATTTGTGAAGAAAGTCGCGTCAAGGTGTACTGTTCTTTCATGACAGTGGTCTCAGTCATATTACTGCAATTTTTGCAGATATTCAAGGATGGTCCCAGACTTAGTCCCTAGTGACTACAGAGTGTTCCCAGACTGAGAAGCAAAATTAGTGTGTGGTAGCAGGAGTGATTAGTTGGTAGAAGGCAGAAAAATTCTTTCGTGAGGCTATTGGAATGTTGCCGCATCAGTGGCATTAGGATAAAGGAACATCATAATAAAAAATATTGATGCAAATAATTTATATTTAAAAAACAACAAACTTGCAATCACTATTTTCTTACATTTCTTCTTTCTTTAATGAGATTTAATAGGTACAATTCTATTGATTATTTTAGTATTTTCTTGTCTCTCTCTATCTCACTCTCTAATTTGTATTCATTTTTTATATTTTTCACATATTTTTAAACTTTCTTCTATTTGTTTTATTATTTGGACCACTTTCCATAAGTGTATTTCTAATTTACCCTTCCTATATCGCAACCACCCTGGAGATGCTTCTGTGTTTTGGTCACCCAATATAACTCATTTGTTTATCTTTTTTTGAACCACCTTATATATACAACTTTAATTCAACTCCACATGATGTTACTCCAGTCTTATTTAAACCACCTTGTATATGCAACTACTTATGTGCCACCCAATACAACATTTTTTTGAACCACCCTGTATAACTATAATTCTACTCCACTTAATATTTCAACCATCTTATACATACAACTACTTTTGTACCACCCGATATTACATTTACTTGTAACATTTTTTGAACCCATTGTATAACTGCAACTGCACACACAACCGTATACCGTTTAGAAAAGATCACCGACATAACAATTTTTCTTTTCGGTACACTAATGGAATATTTTCTGCCTTTTCACTAGACTGTTTCAAAAACAAACTGACTTCAAATGAATCAAAATGAAAACTGCTACAAATACCCTTTACGATATACTTTTATGACATATCTTGACATTTAAGCTGGATATTTGTGATGAAAATTTGACATTTACAGTGATGTTTACCGTTTTTTGCACATATTTTTCAGATTTTCATAAAAACGGCATGTTTTACGTTATAGAAAAATATACGGAATCAAGCTGGAATATATATTTGTAGAATACAATTTAAAATATTCAAATTGATTGAGCAGTTTTAGAGAAAACAGTGAAGATTCATTTAAATGTAGTCCCTTAATTAGTGTTTTTTTTTTGATTTTTTGGAAAACAGTAAATCTCACATAGAAAGTTATATGGTACCTTTCTGTAATATCCCTTAATACAATGGAGTTTAAATCATGGAAACTGCCCAAGCCGTTTTTGTATAATCACTGAGCATCCATAAAAGAAAAGATACCGACGAATTGATAACCTCCTCCTTTTTGGAAGTCGGTTAAAAAGAATACATTTGTTATTCTAAAAACATCAGGGGTGTTGCTTAGGGTTGCCTCTAGTATGCCTTTCAAGAAATAAAAAATAAACAGGTAGTCTGTTTTGTAATTTTAATGATAAAGGTTTGCATGTTGAACATACTGAATCGTTTTAATTGTGTCAAATATCAGTTGACATTACTTTTAATTAGTTATATTTGTTTGCAAAACATGTAATTTATTGTTTATTATATTAGTCACTACAATGTATGTGTTGTGATAAAAGGTGTTCCTTTCAAAAATGCCGACATTTAGTATTTATCTTACAAATATTTGCTTACTTGCTTCAGTTGTTTTATCAAATTTCCTATTCGCCTTGACTGGAACGTGTCTTATGTCATTTATTGTTAATATTATCACGCTAAAAATTTCAGCTCTCAACTTAAAAGATACTACTATTTGATCTTGCGTGAATAAGGCACTGATTATTAATTAATCTTATACTATTTCTTGAACACGTCAGATAACGTCATTTGATGTTTCCTGGTCGCAAAGGTTGGACAGAGCTATTATGATGCAGAACTGTTTTATGAAGAATATTTTGTAGGCATAATTAATAAAATCAACATTTTATTGCCGACTTTTTCAGGCATACTGTATATTCTTTCGCGTTTTGCAAAATACCTGAACGAACTGCCAGAGTGTTTTGGATATTTTTAACCCTCGAGGCAAAAGAGGTGTGTTACAACTTTTAGGTGTGTACCTGAGGATCTGTGTGTCTATCTGTAACATCGTAGCTTCTAAACGAACAGACCGATTTTGATGCCGTTTTTTGTGTTTGAAAGCTGACGTGATCGAGAAAGTTCTTAACTATAATTTGTGAAGATTTCTTCAGCTGTTTGAGGATCATCAGCTCATTTTCTACTTGACAAAAGGGTCTTACTCAGATTTTTTTAACTGGCCCTAAACGACGAAATTTTTTTATGTGTGTCCGAGTGGACACCTGCTATAAGTGGCACCTAAATACTGGACTGAGTAGTAGTCTCAGATATGGTATTCTAAAGGTAACAAGTCCGGGATATGCTTAGTTTTGCCTTTTAAGAGGTTTTTATCTTGTTTGACATGAAACAAAAGACGTTAGATGTCGTTGGTATCTATGAGGTTCGTTCATTAACTCTTACTAATGACGCCACTTAGCGTAGTACACCTGATGAGAAATTTCACTTCGAAACGGCTGTCGTACATTGAATAGTGTAGTTCTGAAAAAGTAGGTCTATTTCCAAATTGTTAAGTTTACAAAACGTAATTTTCAGGGTTTGGTGGCCAACGAAACCCTCGGTTACTTCATGGCGAGAATTCAACAGTTCCTCCTAAGAGTTGGCGTGGACCCACCACGCTTACGTTTCAGGCAACATATGGCAAACGAAATGGCCCATTACGCGTGCGATTGCTGGGATGCTGAATGTTTAACTAGTTATGTAAGTTTATTCCTAACATCATTAATGAAGTACAAATGATTCACTTGAATGTGTGTACATACTTATATATCCCTAGGGATGGATAGAAATCGTCGGATGTGCTGATCGTTCTGCGTATGATCTGACCCAGCATACCCAAGCAACTGGAGTACGTTTGGCAGCTGAAAAGAAGTTGGCAGAACCAAAAACCATCGAAGTTGTAGAAGCTGTTCCCAATAAAGGAGCTCTAGGCAAAACGTTCAAGAAAGACGCGAAGGCAATAACTGATGCGTTAGCGAATTTAGATGTTAACGTAGTAGAAGAATTAGAGAAACAACTCGATTCTAATGGGTAAGTATAAATAAAGTTATTTATTTTTATAATTTTAAGTGTTTATTTTGTAGATCCTACGAACTAAAAGTTGCTGACCAATCATTTAGTTTAAACAAAGAAATGGTTTCGGTAAAGAAATATCAGAAAATGGTTCATGTAGAAGAAATCACCCCAAGTGTTATTGAACCATCTTTCGGTAAGCATGAATTTATACAAAAAAGTTGAGGATTTTGACAGGAGATTTTTAATCAATTTCCCAAAATGCTATCTTAAAAGTAGAATAGTATCTTCCGTCTTCTGTGTTTTGAAAAGTGATTCCTAAAGTTGACGTTTAAATCTTCTGCTGAGTTGACTTTTTTGATGTTGTTCTTAGTAAGGATGAACGGTATTTCTATACCGGCGACTGAGATGGTCACTGATAATACCGACCACCTAATTCTCGACAAGCGGGCGAATTCAGTCGCTACCTGCACACAGCCCGGTACGTCGCAATTCTGGTATAGTAGTATCGTCCTGAGATGGATACTGTTCTACCGGCGACCACACTCGCATAGCAGCGGTACCTACTATTAGTCGTAATCCTCTTATAGTCGTATCGTTATTGTTCGCCGGTCGTGAGTGTGTCTAGCTGTTTGTCTAGTCTTACGTTAAGCATGTTGATTCAGTTGGTTTTAGTTTTTGGTTTAAGTCAAATTAAATATATTAAACACTATTCCAAATTATTACTGATAAATATTAGTAGCATTGCACGAGTTCAAGATGAGCCGCGGTTCAATGTCAAAAATCGTTCAACAGTAATGCTCATACAACATACATTTATCCTACTTAACTCATGACACCGATACATTACCATACACTGAAACAGCGACTTCAGCCACTGTTTTAGTATACCGGTGACCTAAAAATTACAGGTAAGCTCATCGCTAGTTATTAGTCATTGTTAATGTCTGTACCATATTTACTCCGGGCCATGCGCAAGGATTAAACAGCTTTTGGAAGTCTGTATTGAAACACTGATTTTAATTTTCAATTCTGTCTTAGATATTTGTACCGAGTGTGTTGCTTATTTCTTATATCCTGAGTTTTTGAGATATTTATTTACAAACAGAGTTTTTAACTGCCTCAGGTAGGTTCTGTAACATAGTCTGAAGCTCTGCCGAATTGTGTGTTATGAGGGCTAAATTTCCTCAAGTAATATAGATTCCTTTATTCTATCAGATTATTTTATTCAAACTGCTTTATAGTAACTTAATGGCGGAGTAGTAGACTCTTTGCAGTTTGTTGAAAATATGTTAAGGAAGTCGATCACATTCGGTTTCATCTATTTGAATCTTAATTTTGACACTAGTCACCTATCAGGAGCATAAAGCATGTCTTTACTTCTTGTATATTAGTTGATATGTATTTGACCTTATTCTCAGAGTAGTCAGTTGTTAGTGGTTAAGCGTGAATTATTTGTCAATTATATTTGTAATATGTATAATGTATTTTATAAGTACTCGCTTCATACTTGAAAAAGTTTACTCATTATAAAAAAAGGTATCCATATTTGAAACCAGATAAAAATAGTTCTTAACCAGCAATTCAAAATCAGAGGTGTTATTATAAGTTTAAGATGTGTATCTGTAGATCTGTGTCTGTCTGTGACATCGTAACTTCTGAACGAATGGATCGCTTTTGATGCGTTTTTTTTTTGTTTTTGGACGTTTACGTGATCGGGAGGGTTCCAAGCTATAATTTATGAAGATTTGTTCAACCGTTTGAAGATCATCAGCTCATTTTTTACTTGCCTAAATGTGTGTCTAAGTGGGGTTGGAATGATTTAGATTCATAATTGGGTTTGGTATATGGCGCTACAGTTGGATTCTAGGAATATATATTTTTTGAACATCCAGACAGCCGGACTGATTTTGATGAATTTTTGTGTGTGTTTGAGTTGACCATTATCTTGTTAATTTTAATTGGTCTTATATACAATAAATTGTTTATAGGTACGTACCTATACTTATTTGTGATTTGTTTAGAATTTTGAGGGGTTTTGTGGCTGTTTATTGATTGTGGTTTTAGCACTGGTGTGCGTTTAGTGGGTACAAAAGCATAGAAATATCCACTTGCCTAAATAAAAATTTAAAAACTTTGAGATTTCTTTTGAAAGCCATAGATGCCCAACATTACATCTCATGTTAACAAGAATTTTCACATAGGTTATCTTTCTGTTTTACTGTATTTCTAAACTGTAGGAACACTACCAACAAAATACAGAGGGGCTTTGGGCATATTAATCCATTTAAGGTTTCTTTTCGGTTTTCTTTGGTAACAGGACAGCTTGAATGTTGGGTAAGACACCCCCCTGTGCAATTGTTACGCCAGACAACAATTTATTCCATCCTTCGTCGTTTCTGATGGCGAGTTGTAAATGTCTCGGAATGATACGGGTCTTCTTGTTATCACGTGCAGCATTAGCGGCCAACTCCAAAACTTCAGCAGCCAAATATTCCATAACAGATGCTAAATATACTGGTGCATCGGCGCCAACGCGTTCGGCATAATTTCCTTTCCCCAATAAACGCTGAATACGGCCTACCGGAAACTGTAAATCGGCACAGCTGGATCGTGATTTTGCCGTTCCTTTAACTTTGCTTGGTTAAGTATTGACACCAAAAAACAATGCGACAGTGAAGACAACTAACTCACTGCTTCGAGAGTGCGATTTGATATCGTCATAGATATTGTTATTTATAGAACAAATTTTATTTTCAGGAATTGGCAGGATAATGTATTCCATATTTGAACACAACTTCAAACAACGTGACAACGATGAGCAACGGACTTATCTTTCGCTACCAGCTGTTGTGGCACCATTGAAGTGTAGCGTGTTGCCTTTGAGTGGCAACGCTGAATTTGTTCCATTCATCAAGAGAATATGTAAGTGATCCTCATTTGTCAAATTCTATGTTTTTGTCCCTCTACAAAGACAAATTGAATTATTTTTATGGGATATTAATAATAGAATATGAAATTATTCAGTGTCTTGTAAAAGTAATCTTTTTGCAGCTGCGGAACTTACCAAAGTCGATGTTTCCCACAAAGTTGATGACAGCTCTGGATCAATTGGAAGAAGATATGCCAGGACAGATGAAATTGCTATTCCATATGGTATCACAATAGATTTTGACACTCTCAAAGAACCCAATAGCGTTACGTTACGTGAAAGGGACTGCATGGGCCAAGTCCGAATTCCAGTAAGTAAAATTATTCATGTTTTAAATTTTGTTAAAAAAAGCAAATATTGGAGATTGTAACATCAAATGATACTAAAATTTCTCCTAGATGCACTGAAATCTTTTGTACTAATTAAATAAAACAGTATTTGATTTTAGTTTATACTAAGCTGAAAACTTAGTTGGTACTACAGTATATAACTTATTCTTTTTCAGCTGGATGACATTGCACAAGTGGTACACAACTTATCTTACAATAAACAAAGTTGGAGTGATGTTGAAGCAAAATACCCCAAATTTGAACAGCAAGAAAGCAAAGGTGTCTAAATTACATTTTATAAGAATACCTAGTATTTGAAGTTGCTTCTTTTGACTTTTATCAGTTTTTAATTATAAAGTATTATTTAATGGAAAATATTTATTTGCATTTTTTGAGGTAACAAATCACTAAAAGATCATTTTCCTATTTTGTTTATACATTTGTACAGAAAAAATCCAATAAATCTATAACTATATTGATTTTTTATTGAAGCTGAAGAGTCTTAACAGAAACCCCCACATTTACACACTCGATAATAACTGAGAGGGCTTAACTGCTGAGGCCTTAAAGACTATTTGGGCAAATATTGTATCAGATGAACTTTATTGGTTATTTTTAGCCGGATGGGGCTACAAGCCACCCAAGCAGAGGAACAAATAGCACGAATCAACCACTTCCTGGATTGACTGTCTGCGTCGTGTGATTTAGAACCAGCAAACTTTTCCCTGTGGAGTTACATCAAAGGCAAAGTTATGCTAACAATTAAAATGCTTAAGGATAGTATACTCGATGACAAAGAAAATCGCAACACCCAGCATAATGTGGAGCGAAATTTGGTAATTTGTTTTATTTTTTAATTTCCCAAAAAACAAACTGTTTGATGGGATCCAAAATCACTATAATGTCAAAATGACTAGAGTACGTGTACGCCGAATGTATCGCCAGTTAAGTGTTAAGTGAATTTTAAAGAGG
Organism: Octodonta nipae; assembly: GCA_034190945.1. NCBI lineage: Eukaryota > Metazoa > Arthropoda > Insecta > Coleoptera > Chrysomelidae > Octodonta > Octodonta nipae. Next base: position 137,796,105 of record CM067219.1, on the reverse strand, counting down.
TCGAATCATTGGTTTACAAGAGGGGTTTTTCATTTCGAGAAATTGCTAATCGCACGAACAGAAATCCAACCACGTTTCAGATTGTAAAGCGTGGTTTGATAATACCCAAAATCGGAGACGAGTAGGCACCGGTCGTCGAAGGGGCACAAATGAAATTGAAGATCGACGTTTAAAACATGGCCTTTATAGACCGATTTTCAACAACTCGAAATTTGGCTGATTTTTACGAGAAAATAGTGAGATTGAAAATCCAGCGTGTTCGCCTGATTTGGCCATGTGCGACTTTTGGTTATTCTTGAATGTAAGAAAATGTACGTGGTCGACATTTCAAATCTGCTTCACAAATATTGCAACGTGTGAAAAATTTAAGCCATTCCTAAAATATTTTCTACTTCAACCTCGTTAGATGAATTCATATATTTTACCTCACCAATCCTTTTGTGAGTAGTTATTGGATTGAAGTCATGCTGTCGCCCTACTGTTTGAGTAGCAGACCGTTCTCTCTTCTCGTTGTAATGCCGTTAACCAAACGTCGTTACATTAACTTGGTGTGCGAATTTTTTGGGAATAGTGCCGTTCTGCTAGAGAGAAGCTGCCGTACAATATTTTGGAATGTACGGAGAAGACGATTGTTGATATATATATTCCATGGCGTTTAAAGTAATTTGGAAGATATGCCGATGGTTGGGGAATTTTTAGATTAAGTCAACCCCTTTCAAGAAAAGGTAAGCACGGCCATTTTGTGTCGAAATAAAGGCGTCATGTACGATATTATATTTTAGGGTTTTGTGTTGGGATCCTGTTTCAACGCTGGGATCTTTCTTTGACGTTTTACGTTAGGATCTTCTTCAACATGAGTTTCTTTGACGTATTACGTTGGGATTCTGCCTTTATATTGGAATCGTTCCCCTTCGATGGAACGGGGCAAGTTTGTTTGGAGCGTTCTTTTACTGGAGTTGATCCCATTTATTTAGAGGTATTTCGGTACAGAACAATGTGGAGCGAAGTTTAACTGATAGCTTTATGGAGTTTATGTTATGGTAGAGCCGTTTTTGAAACATTGTCACGACAGGACCTGTGAAATTTAGTTTTGCAGTTTACCTCTTGAATTTTTGGAAAGTTTAGCTGTTCATCAAATGACTGTTTAGCAGTCAACCTCAGGGATCCGTTTACTGTACAGCTATTGGTGGCAGACGATTTGTAAATATTTGGCTTTGAGTTCCCAATATATTCAAGAAATACAGACCAAATAGTAGTTTTAATGCACCTATGGTAGTAAGAATTTCTGATCAAGATTATGTAAGATAAATCTGTAGACAGTTTATACCGTTATCTTTTTGAACAGATCATTTTGATTATAGAACCATAGTTGAGTACATTTTTTTCAATAGCGTTTGTAAATATATCACTTTTACACTACCACAGATATAATAGATTTTTAAAATTTAATCATTATCATGATTTTGTACACATTTTTCAACATTTTTTTACTAAATTCTCCTCTTTACATTTTGCATATTTTTTATTATACCTGAGCCTATCGGTTTAGTTTTTTCAAGTGAGCACAAGAAAGTTTTGAACACAGATATTATTCTATTTGAGAAAACAAAACAGTTCATTTAGAAGGAACATATAGAGTACCAATATAGCTGGTGTGAAATAAAACATCAGAACGTCTTTCTATGGTTTTTAAGGTATGTTCACTTACAGGTTTTAACCGAATGGCATCTTTAATAAAAATAACTTTTGTGTTACCTACACCTATTATTGTTCCCGATGAAAAGCAATTGCAAAATTGATTTCTGATTTTAATTTAAAATGCCAGGTCATTGTCACAATATTCCCAAGGGTCTTTGCTATCATGTACTTTTTGTTAATGCTAGAACAGAACATAAAAAATAAAAAAGGTAGTGTCAACAAAAAAGATTTCAGGTTTTCCAATTTTTTCATTAAAAATGATTTACAAGTATACAGTATCAACCATAAATACTATCCATACGTGAACGCCTAACTACACCGAAACAAAGAAAAGAAATAAATTGTGTTAGAAGTCTGATTATCAAAATGATTCCGGGTAACAGCAAACTCACGAGGAGAGCGACACTAAATTAACAGTGAAATCCTTCATTTTTCTTTAATAACTTAACAAATATTCATTCAAATATTGAAGAAATCATACAAAAGTAAACGGAATAATAAAGTTTCTTAAACACTACTCAAGATCTGGGATGGGTTCGTCGTCTGAATCGCCCCCTTCATCTAGATCGTCAAGATATGATGATTTGTCTCCGCCACCACCACCTGTAAAAAAAAAACAAAAAACATGGAAGACAGTTATGTAAGAATGTGACTATGATAAAATAAAACAGAGTATTTAGGAAATTGTTTTCATTTTATTTTCTCATGGTAGTAGTTAGTTCATAGCAATTTCGTGTGAAACAAAATATCGGCCAAATGCTCGCCATAGCTTCTGTGACATTCGATGGTTTATGTAACTGATATTCAATACGGTTGATGTAAAGAGTTATCTCCTTTAGCTCTAGAATTGTTGTAAGCTTGCATTCTTTCAAATAACCCACAAAAAGAATAGCAAAGGTGTCAAAACCGACATAACTTCGTGAGGTAACACGGCTATTGAAGTTTTAGCGCAAAGAGGCATTGTTTCGTTAGTTGTATGGCAAATGGCACCATCTTGGTGGAACCACATGTCGTGCAGATCTATTTCTTCCAAGTCCGGCCACAAAAAGTTAGTTAGGAATAATATATGGTCCAGTTGCAAAAGACCTGCTCAAGTCAAGAAAATATGTATAATGAAAAACTGCCATTTTTGAGCCTCTTCTTGACATTTTAGCTCAATCTCTTCAAATACCATCTGTATTTTAGAAATGAATAGAGGCTAATTTCTTTGTTAGAAAATTTGTTAAATTTTAGTTGATCGTAATAAACTTCTTTAAGTACCTTGATCATTTCTACATCTTTTATTTTAAGACACCTCAAGCCCAGTTTACACGCTACGTTAAATGCTAGCAATTTATCGAAATAGGAATGCATGTCGTAACAACACATGGAACATGTAGATAAGTAGCAGCCACTTATTGCTGGGATTTGATTCAGTTTGCATTTGCTTTGGCAACGGAAACGTTTTGTTGAACTAGTTCATTATTTGGACATCTTGTTTTTCAAGTAGGTAATCAGCAGCAGCTAAACAAAGTCCTCGAAAGTTCTTGCGTGAATTTATTGAACTTTTTTTCGTGCTTGTGGCTCAACAGCAAATAATACTTTGACAGGAATAACAAAGACCTTGCTTATGTAGAGCTCCTTAAAAAAGCAATACATGAAAAAAGCTTCCTCAACCGCAAAAGAGAACAATGAATATTGGGCAAGAAATCCTTACGATTTATCGCAAAGTGTAAATACAGTCTCACTCTTTCGAATTATTGGGTCAATAAGTTACGTCAATTATACCGTTACGATTTATCGTAGCGTCTAAACCGGCCTTTACAGTGCAATACTGTCAAATTTTCTATAGTAACAGACATTAGTAAAAAGTATGAAGACCAGCCAATTCTGAAACCACTGTGTAGTTTCCGTGGGAAGAAGTAAGTATCATAAGTTTACATAACAATGTGTCTTGAATCAAAATGAAGAGATGGATTAGATAATTGAACTTATCATTTTTGAGTAAAACAACTTTATACAAAACTTTACAATCTCCAATGCTCTTACTCAGGAAATGCCAGAGTTGTGCTCTTCAAAAATATGAGGACAAAATGTTATTGCTAAAGAAACTTTTCAATTTCTACTTACCTAGTCCTCCCATTTGCCTCATCATTTCTTCGAAATCATTGCCACCCATACCGCCGACACCCTCGTCACCGGAGTCGTCTTCGTCATGCCATTTATTGAAATCGCACTTGAGCCAGTGGTGTTTTTTCTTATCCGACGTTAGTGAAGGCCAATAAGCTTCGTCTGGTTTTGCTTTGGCTAATAAAATTTCGATACACCTCTCTCGGTTGAAGCTTTTACTTTTATCGGGATCGATTTCTTTGTACAGGGGAATCGTTACTTCGTAATCTTTCTTTTCGACTCCACCCGTCCCGCGGAAGAATACAGAGTCTTTGTTAAATCTGAAATGAAGAAAAATAACATAAATTTAAGAGAAATCAGCTAAATGAGGAGGCTTGATAAATATAAAATAAATAATTTAAGTGTTGTAACATAAAAAAATAAAAGGTAACAATTTTTTATAGTCATGAAAATTCCTTTCGAAACTGAACTTCAAGTAGACTGAATGGCCTTCAAAGAGAAAATCTAGCTGATGTGTGTAATTCGGCAGTTGTGAAAATACAACTTACCCTACTTGATAGCATGTTCACATTTTTATTTTTCTTGACTTCATATAGACATAAGACATGACGAAATAATTCAATATAATTAACAAAGAAAACATCAAATTCATAAGATTTCGTTTATTTTGGCGACAAATTGGCACAGTTAATACTGTGTCGAAAACAAAAAAATTCTGTAATTAACATTGCGATGTAGTAGGTACTAAAAAACCCGGTAAATCTATTGTTTTTAGAAATTTTGGGTTTATTGTAGTCAATGTATGCCTAATAAAGTTACAAAGAAATGCTTTAATACAAAATAGGACTATGACAAAGAAATTATCAAGGATAACCTGGTCCCAAAGAACTGAGAAATTGATTCTTCTCTAAAAATAATAGAACTTCCCCTTAGCCATCAATATAATTATCTATATATTACTATTTGAAAAGAGATGTGACGACCTCATCACTGACAAATATACTTTTTTCTTTTTTCACATATCTTCAGAAGGGTAAAAAAATAATTGCTTCACATGTTTAGGCGTTTTGCGAAAAAAGAAAATGTTCCGATTAATGAATGTAGCACCTATTTCAGATATATAGATTTCCCTAAAAGTATTAGGGGCAAATCTATTTATGTATTTTGACAACATAACATATAACATATGTTACTGCTGGATAGTGTAACTTTTTATTGGTGAAAGAATTTTTAAATTCAGTAGTTCTAGGGATTCCCCCTTACAAATCATTTATGACAATAAATTTAAAAAAAGAAAAGCTTTGAAAACAATTAAGTTGGTTAAATATATTTGCAGAAAATAAATTAATCATACACTGTTCCATATAGTGGAAGTATTTTTTCAAAACTTACAAATTGATATTTTGCAATCAATATCCAGTTATTAAAGTTTCAGTAATGGATGATAACTAAAACTAGAATTATTACATGTTGGAACATCTAGATTATAATGTTGACAAACATTCAACAAAAAACAAGGTTATTTAACATATTGATAAGAAAATTGATATAATTATATCCCATGGGAAATAAATATAGCAGTTAAAACCCACTAAATTATCACTCAGGAAAGGATTTTTATGAGATAAAAAGTAAAAATATGTTGACAAAAAATTTGTATGAAATTAATTACAACAAATTTAAAGTAAAAAGAACATTTTAAAAATATTACTTGAAAAATAAAAGAGATATAATGGGGAGAATGAGTCTCAAGGAAACTTATACTAATTAAAAGTACTGCTATTAATACAAGTTCACTGTTACCTTACCAAAAATTGTTTTTTACCACTTTTAAGTTGACTGAAATGGAAATTCCTGGAATATCAGAACTTTTGTAGGAATTTTCAGAACAGTATGGTGACAATTAATTTTGTCATATTTATAACTTATATTATCAGAATTGCATTATTGTTGAATTTAAGAATTTAATTCTGGACATACAGATTTCCAATTTTGTACTAATACAGGTCTAATATGTCATTGTCTAAAATACTGTAGGTGTGTTTTATATTTAATTTGTATCTGAGTATTTTGTCTAACTTTAATTAACAAAATAGGAATCATTACAACACAACACAATGGGAAACAAAAAATAATTTTCAATGAACTTGTATATGACAGTCTTTAGGACTTTGTATTAACCCTGTAGAACAATCTTAATTCCAGTTATAGTTTACACAATTAAAATGTAATATTCATGGAATTATTAATGAAAACTAAAATGATGAAATTTATTGTAACAACTCATTTTCAACTCAAGGTTAATTATTACAAAGCAATAATGGAAAAAATATTTGTTCACTTTTGGTTAAGTAATGAAATTCCAAAAATTGGAACTTTATGAATTAAACTTTGCATAAAAAATACAAACAATATAAAACTGTTGTTGATTAGAATGGTAATTTGACTCAGAAAAAATTAATAGCATTTTCTTTATGGTCTAACCAAAGTGGGATTCAATTGACCATATATTTAAAATTATTACATTTAACATTTTAACAAGTAATGAATATCTGCATCTAGGATAAGATAATATCACATTATATTTTGTTGATTTAATGATCATTCTCTTGATTATTGTGCAAATCTATTATTTTATTTAAACTGAAAACACAATTTCATAGAAATCATTAACTGAATTCCTTGAATATATTCAATTTTCAGAACATTATCAAACATAAGTACATATTTCTTATCTAAGTCATAGATTATGCTGTGTATATCAAATGCTATTTTTATAAATAAAATAAATGAATTCATATTAAATTAGGAAAGCTTGCATTTTATATATAAATTTAGGTAAGTATTCAACATATTTTCATTTTGATAATATAATTTCAATAACTTTTTTTTCAGTATGTCTCTACCTGAATTAAATTGTAAACTATAAACATATATTTTAAATAGAATATTTTATATTTCTATGAATCTATAAGATATATTATTCAATTGAAAATTGAAAAATCTTTATTAAGTAGGTAACAAACTATATACCAAATTAATTTTTTTTACAAATAATAACAAGACAAAACTTTAACATTTAATAAAGTAATTATATCACCCAGAAAATTATTTTGTAGACTTTATTAAATCTGTCAGATAACTTTTAAAAATGTGAATACTCTTGAAACTCTTAATGTGTTCAGGGAGTGCATTAAACTTTATTAGCCCATTATGCATAATGGAACTAATTGGCCAGCTATAATGTGTCCTGGATTCATAGCAATTACTTGAACCTTTTGTATGGTAATCAAGAACCTTCTTATACTTTTTTGTTTACAGCTTGGATTATGAATTGGTCTTAAAATTATTGATAAATGATAAGTATTTAATCAACTCAAGTGAACATGACCAACCAAAGTAACCTTCAACACTGTAAATTTAAAAATTATTTCTACAAAAGGCAAAGAAATTTGTTTTCATATTTAGTTGGGGTTTATGATATATGAAACAACTAAGCATAAAACTTAAAAAATGAGTAAATAGAGCCTCACTGAAATTGTATTAGCAAAATTAAGCAAAACTTGCAATTTTAATTTTTGGGGAACAAATTAGAAAAGTAATTAAAACATTTTATAAAAATCAATGAAGACTTGTAACAAATAAAATGTAGATTTTTTTTATAATTTTAAAATGCAACATGTCTGTTCAAGAAAATTCTCCTGATCACATAATTCAGCCAGAAATAATAATTCAATCTAGGAAAATTCTTGAATGTCAGTTTCATTAACACTAATGCTATAAGAGCTAAGCATCAGTAAATTGGTCAGATTTATAAGCAATTACATTAAACATATCATAATATGATCAAAGACCAAGTTAAGGTTGGTTATAGTATTTTTGTATATCTACATTCAAATCTCCAGTCATAAAATTATTATTTATATTGGTGTTTTTGATAATGGAACAAGAGATATTTCATAAATTGTTTCATAGAGAATTGTGTAAAATATGTTTTATTGTTTTGTATATATTTTGCCATTAGCTTTACTGCTAATATTTCTATGTATTGAATGTGCAATTCAACATACTGTTCACAGTCTTTTTCATACTATCATATTTCAATCGCTAAAGTGTAAAACCTCTTAAGTCAAATTTTCTAAATTTTTCTTACTTTGTTAATAAGGTGTTCCAGTTTTTGGTGCTAGGGTTAATAATACAATTATTAAAGTATTAGTATATAGACTTGTGAGTACTTGTAGAGACCAATATTTATAAATTTTTGGTGAATTAAATACAAAATAGGGAAATTTGGACTTAAAAGAGTTTTGCACTTTAGCCATTGATTTATATTAATACAAAATGTGAATGATTATATTTTTCACCAAATATGGCAGATAGGGGCAATTATTTTCAATTTTCACAAACTCATATTAAAAGTATATGATAGTGGAATGTTACAAATTCAAAGAATATGACCTTCCTCAACAATTATTTTGAAATGTACTAATTACGGTTTGGTAGGTATTGACTTAGGGTTTTGATAATACCATTCCAAGGTATGCTACATTTCACAAAATATTTTATACGATTTCATTATTGGTATTACTTCAAGTAAAAAAAAACGTTTCTTTATGACCAGGATGCAATTAAATACTATTTTTATGAAATGACTTTTCAAGCATTCAATGGATATTACAACTAATCCATTCGAAAATGCTTTACTTACTTGATTACTGGATTTTTTACGTCTTCTAAGTTGATTGTAAGAAAAACTACTGCAGATCTTTGCGCCCACATAACTGGTGGCGGTGGTAACCTGAAAAGTGAGGTTAATAACCATCGTCAGTTTAACAAAATACAATATCTCATCAATAATATTCATGATAAGTTATGACGATTATAAAATACTAAAACGATAAATTTACTACACGCTACGGGAGATATTTCTAGAATCGATTGTAAGAATCATGCAAACAACATGGCCGATAGTTGAAAACATTTTTTTTCTTCGCCGAAAATGTTTTTTAAAAATTTTTCTACAATACTACATTCATAACAGACTGGTTATTTAAAATAAGGATTGATAAAGTGTTAGATACTTACGATTGATCAGTCATTTTTTACAAATTTAAATGTATTAACAAACTTAATTACGAAGCTACACCACTTCACCGGCGCAATTAACTGAAGTTATCTGCTGTATTTCTGAAACCGAATGCTCTTCTCCGGCAGGGCTGGCACGTGCTAGAGTTCGTCCTTGATCAATATGGGCAAATGCACTAAAGGCTTTTTGAAAAAAAGCGCGAAATATAATATAATTAAAGCACATACGATAATAAGACACAAAAATCCAACGAACAAAATCGTTGTCATTAAAAAGTCATTCAAAGGACTTTTGATTTTATGAGTGCCGCAAGAAATTCATTAAAATAAATTTCAAAATTTTTTGTTTGTTTAGATTTTATCAATGTTGGTACTATGAAGAGATCTGAAGTTTGTTACAGAATTTGTTACGATTGTAGCGGATAGATGTCATGAGTAATACAGATTCATTATATTCCGTAAAGCAGTAGGCATTGACGTGGTTAACTATTATTTTCCGGGTAGCGAAACATGATTTTGTGTAACTGTTTGTTAAAATTAATTTAGGTTCTGATAATTTTGCTTTTCAGATGGCATATAACATGAGTTTAAAAACGTGTGTGTTTTAAAATGTTTGTTGTCGATTTTTCCAACCACTAAGCCTCATTCCAAACGTGTTTCGGACGTTATCATTTACAGTCCATGTCGCTCCAAAGCTTAGAGAAAATTCAGTGAGTAAATATGGTTACTCACTGAGAAAATTCTTGGATATGTTATTTATAACTAACTTACAGTGTCTTTTGTCTGGCATGTCGACAAACAATAGATATGATGGCTTATCGTTAAATCACTCAATTTTTCAAAACAAAAAAAAATGTAGGTTTAAATTTCACGCCAAAATGGTGACGTCATGTGTATGGATGTCGACAGTAAACACTATATAAAAATGCAATACTTTGACGGGAATCTCTCGGATAATTCGCAGTGAGTAACTATACTCACTGATAATTCGTGGAAGCGGTATTCATCCGAAATGTTCTTAGTTTGGGGCATCGAGGTTGGCGGCTTCCTTTGATGTAGATTTCAAAGAATCTAGAGTAGTCCCGATAGCTCTTTGACGTTCTGGAGAATTCCGAGAAGAAATATATAAATACTGAGCGCTGAGGAAGTATTCATTTAGTACTCGACTGCAGTATAGTAAATATAAATTGTAAATAGTTATGTTACTATAAATTGTGTAAAAGTAGTGGAAATAAATTAGAGTGAGCTGGACTGTTTTTAAAAATAAATTCAAGAACCCGACATTACAATGGTGTCAGGTGTACAGTGTATATCTGGAACGTAGACTAACAATGTTTAAATCGGTGACTTTGGACCGGTTGAAACTGACTGATTTAAAAAAAGAACTGGAGGAAATGAATTTAGAAATTAGTGGGAAGAATTCATACAACTGCTACGAGGTGCCCTAATAATTGAAGGTAACGATCCCGATACTTATTTGTTTGAAGTTTCTTGTAATGGGGACATAAGTATGATATTAAAAAAATAGAAGTTAAGTTACATAAATGACATGAAAATTCTCAAATCCTAGAAGATAAATTAGTAGAAAATTCTAAAGCCCTAGAATACAAACTAATAGAAAAGTCTAAAACCTTGAAATAATACTTAGAAGCCCAATTAATGTAAAATTCTAAATCCCTAGAAGAAAATTTGAAAAGCATAGTACAGAAAAAATCAAAAATGCTAGAAGAGAAAATAGTAGAGAATGAAGCTCGGATGGAAGAGCTAAAGCAGACAATGGTCGAAAATGAAGCCCGGATTGAAGAGCTGAAGCAGACGACAGTCAAAAATGAAAAGCATACAGAAGAGTTAAAACGGATAATGGAGGGTGAGATCAGCAAAATTAAAGAACAGGTAATCGTAGTACAAAGGGGAGAAACTCCACCAAAGGCCGAAAGCAGAAACAGTTCGGAGTGGAGCCGAAAATTGACCTCGAGGGAACAAGACACCAAATGAAACCACCACAATTCGATGGAAAATAGTCTTGGACTAATTATCGGGACAATTCGATGCTGCAGCAAAGCTAAACGGATGGTTGGCAGAGGAGAAAGGAATATAGCATTAACCCTCGCTTTAAGAGGGGATGCTACAGATATTTTGCAAAGTTTGAATACCTCGAAGCAAGAAGACTATGAACAACTGGTCAATCATTTAGAACAGAGGTATGGACAGACACATTTGAAGCAAGTTTACCACTCCCAACTGAAAAATCGCCACCAGAAAGCGAATGAATCCCCACAAGAGTTTGAAGCTGTTATGCCTATCTGGTTCGCGTTGTCTATCCAGCCACACTAGAAAATGTTATAGAAAGGTTAGCAGTCCAAGTGTTTTTTGATGGACTTCGGGACCAGGAAGCCAGACAAGCATTCATACTAGCTCGACCGACTCAATTAGTGGATCCACTGGCTCGAGCTTTGGTATTCGAGGCTGCGAAAAAAGACCTGTAGAGGTCAGGGTAGAGACGGAGAATTAGGAGATGGCGGAAATTATAAAGCCTCTGTAAAAATAATTGTAAAAGAAGTCCTTACCGGAAAAAGGCAACTGATAGGTTGGAAGGGTGGTAAAGTAGGACATATCAGGAGTCGTTGCAAGGGTGATATCAGAGTGCAGTTTTAAATGATCGGGTTTTTTATTAGCACGTTAGGAGCGTCACTGAAAGAGTGGACAAAGGGAGCAACTGTTAGTAGACATAATATTTGGGGCCGAATACAGATAAAGGGAAGGTATTGAAGAGCTTACATAACTTGATTTTATTTTATGGAGCGCCGACATGGAATTATTGGTGAAAGACAAAGCGACATTGTTGTGTGAATAAGGACAATTAGATGAAGTTGGAAGAGAAGAATGGTAGAATAGAGTGAGAGAGCGCAATGGATCAGGATTCTTAACCCGGTAAACACAGAACGCTGTGCCTACTCAGTTACTAACCGTTCATGGCTGATTTATGGCGAATTTGGCTAGATTCGGAAAGCACTAAGAGGACCCGACAGAGAAGCAAATCGTTTTTTGGAAAATGGAATGTGAAACAATGGAGGGAAAGTCGCTGGAGAATGGAGAA
>CM067219.1:137539307-137784016 GCA_034190945.1 Octodonta nipae | reverse complement strand
AAAGTAGAATATAAGTTCTGATGTGTTGGTAACGAATTTTGGCAATCGGGTAACTTATATTTTTTAATTGAGTAATTAAATTAATTAAAAAACCAAAACATTTTTTAACCTTTCTTTGGATATACCACAAGCTCTTAAAAAAATGAGGTTAGTAAGTCATTTAAAGGGTGTTTATTGTAAGTGTGAAATTTTATCGTTACAGGATGTCTATTAATAATCTAAAGTTAACAATTCTCTGGATATACATATATAGGGCATATACAGGGTGCCCTCATAATAATGGGACACAGATCAACTACAGCGTTCTCACATCAAATCAGGGCGCTTAATCGTAACATACCGTAGTATAAAACTGCAAGTTAAGGGGCAACTGAGCGATATAACATTACGTATTTTTCAGTAACCAAAACGGCGAACAAGCAGAAAATTGATACACACTGATTTAACAGGAATCCGAACAATACTAGCTGATGAATTTTGCCGAATAATGTAAAGGGAAATGTCTGGAAAAGAAATTCCGTATCAATTTTCTTATTAACATTTTCTCCAGTATGGGTGAATTGTATTGTGACGGAAATTCTTCAGATAATTCGTGGAATCGGCATTTATCCGATATTTCGGAGAATCTGAAATATTGTTCGGCTAGCGCATCGAGGTCGGCGGTTTGCTTTGATGTAGTTCTCGAAGAATCTAGTCAAGTCTCGACGACTCTCTGACGTTCTGGATAATTTCAAGCAGATTACATTTTTGTCAGTGGTTACGTAATAAGCAAATTTATAGACCTTCGCGTTTAGGTTAGCTGCTGTTTTCTGATGAGGTCACTTATATCTATCGGAGAATAACTAATGCACGCAAAATCCCGTACATAGAGTAATGAAATCCTCCGTATAAGCAAAGCATTCTGTAAGTGAATTTTCATCTCTGGCCACCGTGCAGCCCAGATCTCAGTCCATTAGATTTCTTTGAATAGGGCACATGAAATTCATTGTTTACAGCCATTCTTACAGTACAAGAGAATCATTATCAAGGAAAACTAGAGAAACTGGAAATGAAATTTAAAATAATTCAGTCATTTTTTCCAGTTAGACAGGATCTAGGTAAATTGTGTCAGAAGGCTAGAACGCAATGCAAAGTATATCACTCGTCACATACTTACCGATCCGGAACGGCAAGAACGCCCGGTCAGAAAGCAACCGGCCAGCATCCCCGGTCAGAACGTTCTCACCGGTAAGAAAGAGGCATGGATTACCTACAAACTCCATATATCGGCACACACAGCCCGGTTGCAACCCGGCGCCGGCGATTTTATCACAGTTGTCCTACAAATGTGCGTTTGATCGGTTCGTCATCTTCTATTACAAAATATGATATATTCGATGTGTCTACCACAAGCGCTAGATAACGACTGAGGGCAAATCAAGAAAGCCCGTCGACCGGCAAGTGTGTGGCGACGACCCGGTTTCTTTTCTGTTCTTATAAGAACAGAACAGAAACGATAGGTCTGTGCCCGGCCTAAGTCTTTAGCAATGCTAAGCTGTTTTTTTTTTTATAAAAACACTACATTTGATTAGTACAAAAAAGTCTTTTTAGTCAAATACAACTCATGCTTCATAAAATGCACATAAAAATACTTTCAAAACGTATGTCCGGCTTCCTGTAAAATACATGTGTATCAGTTTTCACTTTGAACGCCATTTAGGTTACTGAAAAATGCAAAAGATGTAACTTTTTATGCACTAAGGTATGTTTGGTTTAATCGCTCTAATTGGACGTCAGAAAGCTGAGTAGAACTGTGACCCTATACTTTCCGGACTCCCTGTATACAATATATGAAATATAGATATCACTTCATTTGCTTTTTTGAGCCTATAGTAATTGTTAACATAATTATTGGGAACAAGTGTGACCAGCTTTTTTTTCTTTTTGTCATTATGAGGCACTTTTGTGTTAAAAAATGTCGACAACTGATTTAAACTAAAAGCTCTTCAATCAGACATCGTTCTTACGACGATTTTGAATACATTCCTGGAAAATATTTTCCTTAAAATGTTTTAAACCTTACTTACCTTCACCAACAAATTTTTCTAGCCGTTCCAGGAACGTGTTATCCCCACTATAAAACTCAGTCCTTGCACTATTTCTGCTTGAGCTGTTATTATTCCTGCCAGATTTCCTCCAAGCTGTATGTTCTTTGCCATATAATTTCAAATTTATTCCTAGAAATACCTTACAGTAGTTTTACATCAGCTAATACACATTATAAAAAAATTACCTCTAACATTCTTGTTTGTTTTAAAAACGCACACCACTTGTCCTTCTATTGTCTGTCCTGGATGGTACGCTTTATTAGTGTCTGCGATTATGTCTACTGTTATGTCGTTTCCAAACATAGTTAATAAAATACGGGATCAATAAATCGATCGTATAAAAATCAGAATGATCTACAGACCAGGAGTAATAGGTAGAATTATCTCTAATCCTGATAAGTACTAATTGAGATAAGCATTCCCGACTAACAACAGTGCTCTCATCAGTTATCAACTTGTTGGCCAACATATATTACTCATCTTTTATATAGATAAACGAAATAGGTTGAACGGAAAAATTGGTGGAAAGTATTTTAAAATGTAAGACCACAAATTTAGATTATTTGAATACCGAGCCTAACTGAGACATTTATGGAATTGAATCAGATCCATAGTGGGAATAAAATTTTGACAAGGCCTTCGAGGTCCATACATATTTATCATAATTGCCGTAATAACGTTGTAACCAGCCCAGGCCTGAATTAAATTGTTGTCATCATTAACTTTCGTTTGATCAAAACATATACCGAATGAGTATTAACCTCTATGTATATAAGCTTGGGAAATTGTAGCGGAGGAAAATACTGACGAATAATGGCAAAAATGTAGCAAAACAATTTAATTTGTAAATTATTTCAAAGAAATGTTTACAAAATTTATAAGAACTACAATAAACAAGTCCATCTGATGATCGGGTAGTAAAATGAATAACACACCACCTGTCTTATGAGGCATTGAGCAGGAAATAAGGTGTAGACGCCTTGAAAAATAATCTCTCCCTGGGAGTCCCCAGGACAGATCTGGAGCCAACGCTGCAGATGAATGAACGCAAGACTTTAGTGTCAGGACGCTAAAGAGGCGCAGCAGATCCAGGACAACAACCACAGCAACAACATGACATAAGACTTAGAGTCGAACTACAACGAAAATTCGGACCTCAGACAGTGTTGTGTAGGGTCAGCAGTTTGGGCTCATGAGAGAGAGAGAGAGAGAAAGATTCACTGATCATTTACAACCCGCATTGAGGTATTGAGGCAGCGAAGTTAAGGTACCTCAGAACCCCAAACATGTCGATTCACATAAAATAACATAACAAACGGCCTCGATGACTCTAAAGGAGGCTAAAATTCTACTACACAACATTTAGCAGGATATTCCTGCCTGTATAGTTAGAACAAGAAGCAGCAATATTCAAATCGGATTTTATATTCATAAGTGACGTTCGAAGGAAATACGAAAATAACATACACTTGAGTGGGGCAACTTCCTAGCAAGACTGTATGATGGCCATTCAATAACCCCACAACCTACTTCTTAAACCATTTCGTCAAAACTCCTCTCCTGGTCGCATCCTTGTCACACCGTGGATTAGTCCTGAATGATAATAATTGTGTAATGTTTTCTTTATGTTTATGAAGTTGTTGGGACTAGCTCTATAATTGAAAAAAATTCAGTACGTAATGTTAGCAAAAGTTTTAATTTTAATTTATATATATATTCTACCGGTTCACAAAGTTTCTTTTTTGCCATTGACAAAGGGACTTAGACCTCGAAACCTATGCAATATAAAATATTTTCTACTCTGGTGTCGATTAATCCTTCATCATTCAATAGATTTTGCATCACGCATCTAGTATCCACTTTCAAAAAATAGTCTACTATTCAAAGCAGCATTCTGCAAATCGATCTCCTCTGAGAACAGAGCAAACCCCAACTACTCCAGTGAAATGTCCCAGGTTTTGCATAAATTTTTGTTTTACTAGCCACTTAGCTAGTACTGTAACTGAGTATAGTAGGATAAGAATTTCCATGGACTTGTTTGATCTCTGATAGTCATCAGATGAATTAAATATCTTTGTACGTTATTTAATTGTTATTGCTGTATTGTGTTTGCCTTCTGCTCAGATTTGGAGATAATGGCTTGAAAAGTAGTCCGTACATGTTTCCAATTTTATCTATATGTAAGGCCGGATTTACATAAGGGCACTTTGGGCACTGGCCCAGGTTCTCCACAAATTTGAGGAAATAAAGTTTTGGGGAAAAAAGTTTACAATCAAAAAAACAAAGATACAATGTTTATATTGAATGAATATTGATTTTGAAAATTTATTAGTACGTTTTCGTTCTCTTGAAGGTATATATAAATGAAATTTAAGATCTTTTTATATATGTGGCAACCCTATTTTTTTTAAAATCCAATTTAAGTTTTTTTTTAATAAGTGAGCAACTCTAAGCCTGTAATATAAACAGAAAATGTAATTAAATTTAGTAGGTAACTGTAGATAAGAGCGAGTAAGTTACATATTTTAAGCCAAGGGGAAGGGCTACTCAAGCACAACTAAGCAGTTGTCAAAACCATTTTTCTCGAAGAGTTTATAACCGATTTGTTTGGAAAAATTTTTAATTTAATTTTTTCTCTACTTTTAGTGCTATATATATTTCGTATAACTTTATTTATTTTGACGTATTTTATATAAGTAAAAATCTATTTATCTGATATGTTTTATTAAAAATAATAAAAGTAGAATAAAAATATGACTGGCAATTTTGAATCCCTTAGGTATGCCCCCATTAGTTTTGTGCCCAGGGGCTCCCACCAGTTTTGTGCCCAGGGACTCCCACCAGTTTTGTGCCCAGGGGCCTCCACCAGTTTTGTGTCCAAGGGCCTAGTTAAATCCGGCCCTGGATATATGTACCAACATTGTTGATGAATTAACGAGTAAAGCTGTGTCACCCATGTACTATTTATTAAATGTACAAATGAAAATTGAATAAGTATTAGTAGAAAAATGCAACTAATTATTTTGCAATATCTATTCAAATAAAATTGTCATTTACGTTTGTTTGTTATATTATTCTACCTTTTAAAGGCTGAATAATTGGATAATAATAAATTTAAGTAATTTCATGTTAACTAAATTTTTGTCTTTAATTTCCACTTACTGTCTCTTTGACATACTTTACATCGTTAAGGTAAGAATTAAGAATGTGCACATAAATAAAAAATAAAACCACAGACGGTTCTAGTGTTAATTGTTAAGCTACTCATGTTCCTCAAAAGTGTTGTCACTCTTGATGATAATCTTAATTTCATGGTGTCCAAGTCTCTGGAAGATTTCAGACAAGTCACCAATACACTATTGTAGAAGCTCCATAATACATCTAGAGCATACCTTGAGAGTGAAAAGACCGACGGCATACTTTTTGGACAGTCTGTTTATGGTAAGCAATCGAGTTTTGCTTATTTCTTCTTGTTCTCTTCAAAGTACGTTTTGATGAATGAGCGGGATTAGGAGCTACTTCTTGAATGATTCGATATCGTTGTACACTAGGACGATTCTGGGGCTACTTATTAAGGGATCATAATCTGACTAAGCATTCTTTAGGCAATATGTTGTTGCACACATTTCATCCCGTTCTATCTTGATGCACCAAAAAAAAAATAAGATTCAATATCAAAGTATTATTTATTTATTTGAAATTTTGTTCAACAAATCACAATCGAGGAAATATAATTTTTATCTAAAAAAGAACCGACTTAAACTGACTGAAAATAAAAACTGTTTTAGAAACCTTGTGCAATCAATCACTATTTTCAGACATATCTTCTTTTTTATCTCATTTAAGGTACATTTCAATTTTAGCGTATTCTTATCTCTCTCTCTTTCTCCCTCTCTTTTTCTCCCTATCTAATATGTATTCGTTTTCTATATTTTCCAAATATATTTTAACTTTTTTATTTGTTTTATTATTTGGACCACTTTCTGTAAGTGTTTATCTAATTCACTCTGTATTGCATGCTTCTGCGTATTGGTCACCCCTATATAACTTATTGGTTTATCATTTTCTGAATCACCCTGTAGAACTATAATTCAACGCAACACAATATCGCAGTAGTCCTGATATCTTTAAAAGCACCCTGTATAAGTATAAATCATCTCCAAACTATTGGCTCTTTCTATTGTTTAAATTATTCCTGTCTACCTATGATTTTACTTCATCCCATATGTCTAGTATTCCATTTATGCAACTGCTCATGGCCTACCCTATATAACAAAATTCACATTTTTGAACTATATTTTGTGACTATGATTTTACTCTACCATTTATTTCAACCCATGTCTATAATTATACCCCGTCCTACGTCCTATAATTCAAATGCGCTAACTATATTAATATTTTCTGCCATTTCATGTGACTATAAGCCCCTTAACTTAACTTCGTCTCTAACAAATACTTACTTCAAACGAATTAAAATGAAAACCATTACATCCTGTACGATGTACTTTCATGGCATATATTGACATTTAAATTAGATATTTATGATGAAAATTTGTCATTTACAATGATGTTTTATGTTTTTTTACATATATTTTTCCGATTTTCAGAAAAATGGTATGTTTTACGTTATAGAAAATATAGGGAATCAAGCTCGAACATATCTTTGTAGAATACAATTGATAATATTCACCTGATGATGATAGCAGATACACAGCTATTGAAACGTTGTGAGATCAACCACTTCAAGACGATGGAAGTCCAAGGAAACTTCGAGAAACGAGTTACATTGTCTGCCAACTTCAGACTAACAATTGATAATATTTAAATTGCTTGAGCCCTTTAAGAGAACACAGGGAAGATTCATTGAAATTCACTGAGATCTAGTCCCTTATTTAATTTTTTTCTGATTTTCTGGAAAACCGTAAATCTCATGTTATAGACAATTTAATGGGACCTTTCTGTAATGTCCCTTAATATAATACAGTGTAAATCATCAAAACTGCCCAAGCCGTTTTTAATTAATCGCTCATCATATATAAAAAAAAGTTGCATGCGAATTGATAACCTCCTCCTTTTTGGAAGTCGGTTAATAATCTTTTTTTTTTGCTGAGATATGTAGGCTACATTTCAAAATAGAAAACTGATTTATTTATTTATTATAACCGAGAGATTTTATTATAATATTTGTTCTTTATTATATAATTTAAATAAGAGTAAATTCGTCTACCGTTGTCGATTCTGGTAGGTCTTCCGAAGCTGCATTCTTAGGCTGGTTTTGTGAACTCCTTCCAAGTAACAAAAGATCTGAAATGAAATTATAACACTGACTGAAAAGCTTCTGTAGAGTAGCCTCTTACATTTTAGTTTATACAGAATGTTTAGCAACAATGATAGCCTCTGTGGGGAACGAATTAAACCATAGTTCAATAAATATTAATTACAATAGTCCTTTTACCAAAAAGTTTTCTATAACCCAGTATTTTACCAAAAAAAACTGTCTTCCCAATTCGCCCCATAGTAATAATATATGAGAAAAAAAACTACAAAATGATATTTGATTTTGAATCATTGGCAGGTCGATTTGGATGAAATTATGACTCAAGCCTGAATTAATATTCCAACCACAGAAACCCTCACATCAATCCAAACTTTTTTTCTGTTATTGACGAATCGGTCGAAAATAAATAGGCAAAAATCTATAGAGTCTTAAATAACCTTTTACTTTATTTTGAATATTCATCTGGGATTTTCTCTCTTCGCAATGGTTTCTGAAAAATACAGATAAGTTAAGTACTTGAATATCAAGGTGTAGTATCTAAGGGGAGTTTGCAGAAACTGCCCGGAACACTAGTTGCCCTCTTATAAAAAAAACTCTTTTTAAGTTTTGAATAGAAATAACTGAATTCGTTATTAAACGTGCTGTTCTGTAGATTGCGTTAGAGCGTTTAGACAATGGCTTACTAATACATTCTTTAATCGATGTACAGGTCAAAATTGTACCCATCCAATGATGACCATCTCGATTCGCCAATCTTATACAATTGGATATTTTTGTGAGTGATTAATTATATTAGTTGATTTTTTCATTTGTCCCAAAATAAAATGACTTGTCTTCCAATATATTGTAAGTTACAGTTACCTATATTTTTAGGAAGAACGTGTCCCAATTTTATGACGTTTGTCACCTTCAAATTCTGACGAAATCCAGGAACGACTGCTTCTACCTAAAAAACCGAAAAATAATTTTTGTCAGACATTTCTATTTAATATTTTATGTACCTTAAGAACAGTTTGTTGTCGAAATAAGATACATTTTTCAAAATTCATGAGGTTTGTGTGTGAGGGAACGGAAATACTGGTACTATAAGTTCTGCTGCCATGTGCTCCAACTCCTGTGTCCGTTTTAGAAGCCAGTACTACTTCGGAATTTTTGCTGCCACATGTCGGAGATTTTACAGATTCTTCGATCAACTGTTAAAAATTATAGTATGGAAAATTGGAAACACTTAACATGATGAAAGAATATCGTAACTGTTTCTTAATGTTAGAGAATTTCGTTAATAATATTACTCACATGTAAAATCTCCACTTTCAGTTGTTCAATCGATATATTCGACATGTTAGTTACTTCTAGTTTTAGTTTTATATCTTCACCTATTGCAAAGGCTTCCCGCTCCATGTGAACTCTCATCGTGATAGGTTCACCTGCCTTCCACCAACCACCTATTGTTTTTTCGTCTTGCAATGTTACTGGAAGCTATTAAATTATTTTAGAAATACTATTAAAATCCTAAAAAATATATCAGTTAGGATACGTTAGTTTGGGCTAGAATTTCTACTAGATAACACAAGTCTACATGGTTTTCCATGAAATTTTATTTGTGCTTTTAGAACTGCCCCTAACCCTCCAGTCTTCAGAAAATTGCTGAAATTTCTCATTTTCAGCTTGTGCTAGTTTTTAACAACAGCTAACTCTCGTTTATAACCTGTGGAATCACTACACTTTCGCTATCAAGTCCTTTGCTGATTCACCAATGTACTACTGAACTGCTGCCGATCCAGTGCTTATATATCTCTCTCTCTGTCGGTTTTCGAACATTTGGAGCAAGGTACATATTTGCTCTACGGAAGCACCTACAGTTCGATCAGACAAAGGTTTCTGTTGACCGAAGTTCCTTCAAAAAGAATTGTTCTTAGAAGCACAAAAATGAGACGTTAATTCTGATCGTCCCGATCGGATTCATCTTGTTCTTGATGGGGAGCCAGTAGATCCAAATAAGTCACCTTCACTTTGGCGCTCGGACTTCGGCCAATTCGATAAATAACATCATTGATCCTCTTCACCAATTCGTATGGACTATCCCAAGCTGGTGTGTGTTTGGAAACTGGCCTTTCATCCTCTGGGGGTTGTATAGCCATACCTAATCTCCGTCTTCGAATCCGATTAAATTTGCCATTTGCCTTCAAATCGTTCATGGGTGGCCAGCAAGTTTGTAGCTATTGGTGGGCATAATCATTAACTCAATTGGGCGGTAAAACCAAATTACACAGTAGACTCCTTTCTTTTCCAAACAGTACTCTGACTGGAGTCAATCCTTGCACTGTTATGAACGGATAAGAGATAAGCCAGCAGGAATAGAGGAATATGATCATTCCAACCACGCTGGTTGTTGCTTTCGACCTTGGATAGATGTTTGGTTCTAATTTTAGTTGATGCCGAATATCGCACAGATCTTTTGGAATACGTTAGATTCGAAGTTCCTACCTTGGGCCGAATGGAACTCTAATGATACACTGAACCTGCCTAAAAATTGTTCCACCAGCACCGTTGCCACCATAGTTGCCTCCTGATTGGGTATGGCATATTATTCAGATCCTTTACTAAAATAATCTATTGCAACCAGAATATATCTCTGACCATTTAGTAGACAAAACTCACCACGGATTATAGTAGATCAAGATATGGCAATATCGAACATTGCAATCTACTCTCACTTACTGATAAACGACGACTGAATCAAAACAACAACTGCATTAGTTTCTCAAGGAGTTGGTAGATGATGATATATGCGTGAAACTTTATAAAATATCTCGTCACGGCTAAACCAGTGTTTGTTAAAGATAAGCAGAAAAAAATTAAGAAATCCTACAATATAAACCTTTGAGATGTATGTAATTACCTAGAAAAACAATTTGTGGATATCATTTACACTTTTTTTGTCTGGGAAACTAGAAACTGAAATTGCCTATTAACTGTCTCAGGACATACATAATTCTATTCACTTTACAACCACATAAAGTTTTTAATTGTACCTGCTATAAAAACATTCTTCATGAATTTGAAGTCAGAGCAAAGTAGGTCGATTATTCCAGTTAATTTAGTATAGAGAAAGTTAACTTTTGTCAATAAAGTTAGATAGGCAATTTGAAAGGGGTTTTAACTTACCAATGATACGGGTACCTCATTTAAATCTATAAGAGATATCACGTGCAAAGTTTTTTCAACCTTAGCATCGAAAGCCATTGGTACATCTACTGTGGCCATTAAGGAATATTTTATATATCCATTAGCACCTTGATAAGAGCTCGGTATGTTTTTAGGAAGTAAAAATTTAAAGGGAAATTCGTAGGTTCCAACATTTTGAGTACCTGAAAGCAAAAAAAATGATCTTTTTTCATGATCATAAAAAATTCTGAAAAGGAAGAAAAAAGGAAGAAAGTTTCAGTGGTTTTTAAATTCGTGTAGTCATTCGTTGTAATTTTAAATAAATTTTTGCTTTAATTCAGAACTTTTGTATGATTACAGAATTAGTTAGGGGTCGCTTTGTATTGTATAAGTTTCTAACTTTTTTGTAAGAAATCCTACACCACTGCTTCATTTATTCTATCAAATTAGTAATGTTTGTTTTTATTGATTAATTGTGTCATTACCAGCATCTGCTATATGATTAATTAATGTGCTTGTATATTTGATATTTTAGGCATCAAGACGAACTATATACGGTGACGGACTAAGGCTAAAGCGGCCCCTAGGCAACATTGTAATTCCTGGCCTATTTTTCAGTCATGAAACATACTTTGCGTTTGGTAGTTTTGTAAAACATAGATGCTATAAAAATGAGTGAGATTTTAAGATTTAAGTTTGGTGGATGTTTTTTCATATAAGCTTTTTTCTTATCAATTAATATTGTATTGTAGTCCATTTTTGATTATTTTTAATTTACCGAAATTCAAACCCTTGGATGGGATCCAAAATTGACGTTTAGTAATGTTAAAATCTCTAGAGTTCGTGTACGCCGAATGTATCGTGAGCTAATGTCAAGCGTGGTTTAATAATATCCAAAATCGGAGAATAGTAGGCACTGGACGTCCAAGGGGCACGAATGAAGTTCAAGATCGACTTTTAAGACTTATGGCCTTTAGAAACCGATTTTCAAAAACTCCAAATTTCGCTGATGACTGATTAGGAGAACAAGGCTATCTTGTAAATGTAACTAATAAATGTAAACAATGTGCTTATTTTTCACAAATTAATTACCTGCCTTTCCAGTATATTTCTGAAGTTTGTGCCAAATAAAAATAACCTCCGCCTCCGGCATTGCTAACATATCTACTGCTTAATTTAACCTGAATGTTGGAATTAGTAGAGTAAACAACATCGTTACCATCCATTTACCACAAACCTACATAATCATTCACATTACCTCCTGGCTTCCTTATCAACAAAATATGCATGCATGCAAATATGTATGGTTCATAAACATTTCGAAAAAGAATTAAATTTCATGAAACAAAAAACAATACTTAGATAATAGTTTCGTTGACTAACTTACTGACAACTTAATTTAAAAAAAATGTTTGAGAAGGTGTTTAATTTAATGTATATAACTACCAAAAACCCATAGGATTCATTCCAAGCTTTGACATTCCTGGGGGAAAGAAGTATTAAAGTTAATATATATTTAGTAAAACAGGATTTACATATTTGTCATAAAACCGCAAATAATATATCAAAGATATGAGGAATAGCAAATCAAGAGTAGGCAATAAATGTAAATCCTGGGTTTAGAAGATTTATTTTATTATTGATAAATTATATACAGTGAGGAGGCGTGGGTTGGAACAAATTCATGTAAAATTCATGTTAGTTTTTCGGAAAAACGCTCGGACACTTCGTTTTTTTTTTGGACCGCGGTATTTTATGATGATAAACTTATTTATACAAAGTGAGCCAGAAATAAATTGCTACTATCAACTTCATTTTTTCAAATGAAAACATTTATTTAGTTTATTTTTGAATTCTACATGGAATTCTAAGTATTTTTCATATAAAATGTCCTATACCGAAAATTAACAGTTATTAAAAAAAATTGTTTCAAAATTGAAGAAAAAAAATATCAACATATCAAATTAAATGTTTAAATTGTTAACCATTAACTAAGAAGGTTTTCAAATTCTGGTAACATCACCATTCGGGTTCAGTTCTGTTAAACAAGGTATTATGTCATTTTGTAATAGGTGTAAGTGTAAATACTTTACCGAGTTAAGTGTTCCCTCAATAAAAAAAGGACCAACAATTAACAATAATCCAATGTGGGTTTTCTGATGCCCAATATCCAAAATAATTAATTAAACGTTTACCCTTGTCCTCTTTTAAATCTTTTTAACGTCTCTGAGTAGTTGGCTATGTATATTTTAATACATATACAAAGTGTCTCAAAAGTATGGAAACAACTGAATAATTCGCCATGAAATACTTTTTTTGAAAAAATGATAAATATACAAATTTCAGGGTTATTTTCTAATTATTCAATGGTAACTTTAGATTTGACCGCGACCTGGACCTTCATGGTCATTTCTATGTCATAGTAAATTATTCAAATGGCAAACCTTATTTTTTATTACAGATTTGTAGAACTATTAAATTTTATGTTCAAATATGAGCTTGACCATGTCCTTAATAATTCAAGATTATTCCAAGTACAAAGTTCTGTTTTCAAATAGTAACCGCTGTTTCTTAAGGCTGCCCTAAACGTAGCAGAAAGTTTGCCATACTTGTTTGTACATACAAATAATATTCGTCACCTGTACTGTCATACAAATAACATCCAACAAGTTTTCTAAAATATATATGTGGCAACATTATTTATCCCTACATTATTCCATCATGTTTGAAAGTTATGTTTGTACAATCAAGTTTAAGTACGAAAAATTAACTGTAACATGTATGAATTGATTTTATGAAAATGCATTTGTTTGCACAAACATATTGCATCACTACATGCTACAACATCTTTATAATTTAGTTTGGCAAATACGTTTGTGCATACCGTGAAAGACGTGTAGTTCAAGGGAATGTTTGCGCAAACAAAGCATTCAAACAAAAATTCTGAAATCTGCGGCGTTTGATTTTTTGTTTGTACGATACGTTTGTACACACAACTAGCAGCGTCTAGGGACAGGAGACGAGTAAACACATTTAGGTTAAAGCACGGGTTAAAGTAGGGATATTCACAAAACATCGATGCATCGAATCCATTCGATGTTTACCATACGATACATCGGATTGATTCGATGTTTTGACAAAGATCTTTTCCATTCGATGCATCGATGTTTTTTATAAAAAACATCGAATCAATGAAAAAAACTGTCTGACTAATAATGAAATAGAACATTAAAAATATCTTATAATATTAGTTAATTTATTCAAGATCAAATTATTAATTTTTAAATAATTTTAATTAACACTGGGTGACATCTGTGAGCAGCTATTGGACCTAAGGTACTAAAAGTATGATTATTCTCGTCAGCCATTTGCAGTGAATGAAGCAGTAAACGTATGTTAAGGTTCTCATAAAAAATTGTATTAAAACTATATTTTTTTTGAATAAATTAGTGTTTTGATAATGAATTTTACATGTTAAAAATCACGGTATGTTTTTCTACAGAGGAATTGAAAAAAAAACACTTATTATGTGTAAAAAATCAAACTGATTGAAAAATATATCTATATCCCACTGATAACCTTAAAAGTATGAAATGGGTTCAACATATGGGACAGGAAGGAAATTGGCTATCAAAGAGCCTACCTAATCCCGTTAATGAGAAATACTTTATCATCTCCCAAAAATTCAACAACTATATATATTTTTTCTTGTTTGTTTTGCTTATTAAATTGTAATAATTTTCTGTAAGTACTATTCCAAAATTTCATACCGGGTAATTAAATTAAGAAAATAATAATTTAAAGAAAAAACCTTAAATTTTTGGTTTTAAACTTATTTTTAAAGAGAAAACTTTATAAAATAACATTTTAGAGGCAGTTCTGCTAGTGTCAAAGGAGTTAATAATCAATGGCCTAACACAAGCCGTCCTGCGTTCTCAACAACTCAAATCCAACCCTCTTTAGAAGCTTACTTAATATTTTTCACGTTTCAATGTTTATCTACAAATTTATTCATACTTAAAGGGGAGCCAAAATGCATTCATTGTAAATAGGTACAAGGCAAAAGTGATAGACGAACCAAAAATGGCTGAGAAGAATACCTATGTTTTTAGTACACTATTCAGCCTCGATTCTTGTTACCGTTCGACGGCTCTACTATGAAAATTGACATAATTTAATGAAAATTAAGCAGTAAATTAAACTTTAATAGTAATTTAGGAAATTTCTTAGTGTCCTTAGTGTCAGTAAGCCAAAAAGACTAGTTGGAATAGGACAATCAAAATAAACAGGTTGTTAAACGCTTGCAAACGTTTCGCTTTATTATATTCAAAGCTTCATCAGGGCTAAAAACATTCAGGAAAATGGGTATACAAATTAATAGTAATGTTTTTTGTAATTGTTGTTTTAGTAAAATAATTCTATTTGCATTTTTTAGTTCACTTATGAATATATAATATATGGGGCTCATGTAATTGAACTTCTAACCAATACTTAAAAAACTAAATACATTATTGCAGCTATTAGCACTACACTTCTGATACCCTGACTATATGTTCACAAAAGTGGAACTTAACGCATTTAAGTAATTGGAAATGGCGAATATCAAAGTATTACACAAAGTATTCGATGTTGAAAAAACATCGATGTTTTTTAGCGATGTATCGAAAAACATCGATGCAGGGTTCCGATGTTTTACATCGAATGAAAACATCGATGTTTTTTCTCGATGGACACCCCTAGGTTAAAGGATAGTGAGTTTCGTATGACATTAAGATGAATGACTTAAGAAATTATTCTAAATAATTTATAACCGAATTTCTTGAATTGTACAGAGAGTTTCCTTGTTTGTCGAAAATAAAAGCTAAAGAATATAGTAATCAACATGTTTCAAGAATAATTATTCGTAAGGACTTTGGTGATATGGCACAACTGAATTTCAAATAAATAAGATCTTCCTATAGCCAGAAAACGTAATGTTACAGTTAACCTTTCCCCGGTACTAATTGCTTCTCTCATTGTATCCTATTTTTTAATTTGTGAGTCCATACATTTCAAAATCATATTAAATTAGTTATCATCCATACGTAAATAATTTTTCAAATGTGAATTTTCAGAAACTCGTAATTCGGTTAGTAAATTCATATCTGCAAACTGCCCTCTCTTCGTGTACCAATAGCTGCACATTTTCTTTTCCTGTACATAGCTACAAACGATTTGTATGCATGTCTAGGCAGCACACTTGTGTATGATATATCTTTTTAAAAACATCTCGAAGAGATATTTGGCAGTTGCACTACACCTTCATACATAGTTGCAGAAACATGTCACACAATCTTATTAGTGAAAACAAATCCTTACGTCTAAACTACCTATTTTGTATTTTGAACAAGTTTGAATAGAATGTTTAAATCAAATACCTACGCGTTCAAATAAGTGTGGCAAACTTATAGATATTTGTATCGGTTATCAACAAAACACACACTTGTACAATTAAATTGTTTGTACAAACAAGTTTCAACAACTTGAAGGTACGTTTAGGGGCCGCTTTACTGAAGATTCAGTAAGGGCAGGAAATTCTCCTGCATTTCACGGACCTTAAATCGTTTAAAAAAATTCGGAATCCAAGATACGGATCCACAATGACGGAATTTCTTCAAAATCTTGACAAAATCTTTTCAAATTTACCTTCAAAGTGTGGTTCAAGGTCAAGAACAAGAAGCATATTCGTACATATGATTTTCTGTACTTCCCCCTAAAATTTATGCTCTTTGCAAATCAACGAGATCATATGGGGTATGATAGAAAAATAACCGTGATCTTAGAATGACGTTGAAGGACGTGGTCTAGAACATGCTAAAACTTGAAAGTCCTAACCTAATCCGCAATAACAAATAAAGGTTCCCACTCAAAAAACACAGAACATTAAATAACGGACATAAAATTTAACACTTCATATTTGTATTTTCATAAATTGCCTATATTTTGGTGGACTATCCGGTAGATTAAACCCTTAAAATTGCCGTACCGTACCCTCCTGGACAGAATTACGTAAACACCTGTTAAACCTTACCTGCACCAGTCAATTTTTCTTGACGCTCCAAGAATGTGTTATCGCCAATATACAACTGAGTCTTGTCGCTTTCACTTCCCAAGTGGGTGTTATTAATTTGAATTTTCTTCCAAGAAGTATGTTCCTTGCCACTTAATTTCAAAATTATTCCTAGAAATGCGTGCAGGTAGTTTTACGTCATACAATGCATAAAATATTTATTTACCTCGAATATTTTTGCTCGATTTAAAAACGCACACAACTTGCCCCTCAACAATCTGTCCTGGATAATACGCCTTATTATGGTCTACAACTATTTCTATAATTATGTTATTGCTAAACATTTCAAATAAAGTCGTGGTAAAAACCCGATCGTATAATAACAAATTGATAATATATGGCTTAGTAGTAACAGATTTACTTATCCTTAACTTGATAAATGATAATAGCGATAAGACAATATTGTTGCTTTTAAGTAACGTAGTTTTTAATATCAGTAACTTTTTCAGTAGAATGATAAAGGATGTAGGTAAAATACACTATTATATTTTTAAGTTTTTATGCCATAAATTCAGATCTGGTCAATTCAGAGCAAGTTTTTTTTTCTGAAGTTAAGTTATTAAATGCAAAAAATTCTGACGAATATTCATTGGACGAGTTGAAGGGTTAATCAACTAACCAATGTGGCAAAGGATTTGGTAAATTCTTATGCTACAAAATAAGACAAACTAATGCGGGTCGCAAAAACTAACCGTAATTTATACTAACCACCTTTATAACTCTAATTGCACTCCACTCTATATTTTACACACTTGTATATGCAACTGCATATCAGCTTCTGTATTAACTCTTTTTGTTTCTAAACTTTTTTGACTACCTTCTGTAAACATTAATTCTACTCCGCCCTATATTTCATTCACCATATAGACACGCAACTCATAGTGACTACTCTTTAAATCATTTCTTTTTCTATAACTATAATTATGTGCTCCGAAATCTTGCATTTTTTTCTAACATTTTTTACACGACACTGTATAAGTAAAATTCTACTCCAGTACACATTTCCACTACCTTGTATATGACTCCCTATATAATATTTTTTGCACCACCCTGTGCGCGACTGCGCCTAAGTACACTTTAAATGCTACCGCTAATGGCCTACCCTATGTAATTTTTTTAATTGCACTCTGCTCTATATTTCAAAACACTCTGTATATGCAACTGCTTATAAGCCATCCAATAAAATAATCGGTTTCTTTCTCAGTCAATTATATGCATATGTAACTGCCCAAGAAACTTCAATGTGTGCCTCCAATTAACATGAACTCGCACTCGACCAAATTATTTTTTTGCAAGAAGCTATTTATTAGTGCAACCGATAACTTCCCTTAGAGCATGTTTGTGATAATGGTGCTGAAGCCAATGCCGAATTAGTCAAGTTCTCGTCGTTGAATTAATTCATCACTAAATTTATTAATCTGTATATAAATAGGCAAAGACAAAACGATTAGGTACCATTTACTCCTCTGTCTCTCAACCGATTTTCTTCATTTTTGTTTTGTTTAGTAGCTATTGACGACCGTCAGTTATTAATTTATAATATTGGTTCATTCATTAAATAAAATATAATAAAAATAATTATTTAGGTCCATACTGTCAACGCCAAACAACTGACAGTGCCGCCGCCGCCAGACGGTCAAAACTCCAAATATTGAGTAATTATATATGGAGCGATCGTTAGATGCCGTTGTATTCTTAGAGCATGTACTTCTGGAAGTGGCATGCAAGCGTTGTTATTGTTTGGTGGTCAATGTAGGATCAGTATTGATTTTTCGAAAGCGTTGCAGTAACTTTCATATTAAATATTCTATTTTCAATGTAAATTTAATTATTTGATTAATATATTATTATCACAACCTTCCCGAAGGTGTTGTGTAAAAAATTGCCATACAGCGGACAATAGAGAATGTATTAAATATTTAAGTTCTCCTAGGGTTGTGGGTCCTCTCTTTTCTTTAGTATTCCTCAACTTGATGGACGAAAACTTTTAGGTTGCAATTATTATATCGATTATTTTGCCAGGAGCGGTTCTAGTCAAAAATGTGGGGGGTCATACATTTGTCAAAAATATTTCAAATACCGACATTTGATTATATTTTTATTTTCTTTTTATTTCAATAGATGTGTCAATATGAGTGAACTATCTTGGTCATTACATCTACTTCTCCGATTTCTCCACAACTCTGTTTCTTATAAAAATATACTTTTTACAATTTCATGAAATAGCGTCGAATTTCGACCACTGGACGATCACTAGTTATTAATAATATGATATCGTTATTCCATTGTTCTTGTATGTGTCCAGTTCGGCCGTTTCACCGATCTTTCCTGCTCCCCCCCCTCTTCATGTTCTTGAATTCTTGACTGCTGACTGCATTTATTTCACGCGAACCTCTGGTGATTCTCCTTCCATTATCTGTATTTGAAGAGTTTATGGGGTTTATATAGAATTTGATGACATATTCTATTATTTTGTCAGATATAAAAACACAATTTTCATATAATGAAACAGTTTTCTCAACAAAAATATAATCAATAGAGAAATCAATATAAATACATTGTTCATTGACTGTCTAGAGACGGAAATACTACTAATAGGTTTGTTTATAGTAGCCAGTTGCCAACGATTCCAACGGTCTGAGAAATTCTACTCCAATCGAGCATTCGCCCAGTTAACTACCGAGCGCGCTGATTGGCGTAGAATTTCTCAAACCGTTGGAATCGTTGGCAACTGGCTTCTATGAACAAACCTAATAGCAATAATACACCGAGAAGACCGCCACCTATCAACAAATGCGTGTATCGTGTTATAAAGCGGTAAATAGCCGAAAGGATACTTCATGCAATAAAGCGATAATTGCTGTAGTGTGAGTTTGAACAGTATAGTAAGAAGTATGTTGCCGAAAAGCAACAATATGCATTTAAGGGTTAAAATATATTAACAAAAATATACAAAAGTTTACCCATTCCCCCACCTTATCTCCCAAACCACAAGATGTAAAATTTTGAAAAAAATTTGGAGATATAGAAAAATAAGAAGAAACCTCTACTATTAATTTTGGGGAGCAAATTACAGAAATAAATGGAAAATATAAAATTAAAGTTGCTTCTAACGCATCAGGTAATATTTCAAATCAAAGGGCTCATTTTGACAAATACAAACATCTTTTTTTCATATAATTTTCAATTAAAAAAATTGCAGTATTTTGTTACGTTTCAGGTATTAATCCTAATGTGTAATTGAGTGTTTTATTAAAATATAACTGCAAAGGAATATATGACGTTTAAGTTCATTTTCAATTAAAATATAAGATTTGTTGAATTATAATATTTCAAACATACTTCAGTTATTTTATTTTAGCAATATAAAACAAAGTGGCTTTTAATTTAACAATTGAGTTATGGGAACATTATTTTTAAATATATTTGAAATTAGTTGCTGTAATGCAGTTTAATCTAATACATATTAAAATATAATATATATTAGAACAAACTTGGAATACGAAATTTCGCAAGTGTGCTACATGTAAACGTAATTTTGCTGATCTGATTACTTTTTAAAACTCCTTCTAACTTACTTAACAGAAAATAATTTTATTCCTATACAATATTTATTATAAAAATATAAATTTCGCCAAGGTCTCACGTGGCATTCTCAATACGTAGTTACGGTGAACTGAAAGGTGATCTGCCTGAGCTGTTTATTTTATATGTCTCCGTCGGAGGTCGTATGGCGCCTGATTGGTCGGAGTTGACTCCGCCCCCTTCGCTGCTGTGTCGGGTGTTTTGCTTGTTGACGGGTTTGTATTTTGCATAGCTAATTGTGTTTTATTTTGATGTTTTGATATAATTGTCTTCCATGTGTTAGAGAGGTGCAGAGCGTCGTCTCTTTTATTTAGTTGTCCAGTTTTCTCAATTTCAATAGCTTCTCGTATTAGTCTAGTTTTGTAGTGAGGAGTTTGTGAGATCTGTTTACAACTATTGAAATTGATTTTATGGCCCGATTGTTGCTGGTGTTGAAACAGGGCCGATGTCGTTTGTTTATTTTTGACAGCTAATTTGTGTTCCTCTAAACGGGCTGAAATTCTCCTGTTCGTTTGTTCGACGTATACCTTATCGCACATTCCGCAAGTTATACTATATACCCCTTGGTTTTCAAGCTTTACTTTTGGTTTGGGATTTCCTAAACTGGTGCCTATAGTCTGGTGCGGTTTGTATGCTGTCGCTGTCATGCCTTCGAAGAATTCGGCCAATTCTGTCCTTTGTTCCTTTGATGTATGGTAATACTACTTTTGGTTGTTCGGTGAGGTCATCTTTTGGTTTTGGCTCATGGTCTTGTTGTGCTATTGCTTTTTTGATAGTGTGGTTTGTGTATCCGTTTTGTCATAGAGCGGTAGTTATCTGTTTTAATTCGTGTGTTTTGTTATTGTCGTCTGTCAGTCGTATGGATCTGGAAATTAGCGTGTTGGCAACTCCCTGTATTTGAGATGGGTGGTGGTGAGGTTTGTAGTTTAAATATGTGTTCGTGTGTGTCGACTTTCTATATACGGTGTGGTCGAAATGTCCATTTTGGGGGTATTTTCTTACGAGAACGTCGAGGAAAGGCAGCTGGTTGTTTTCTTCAACTTCTAATGTAAATTGAATCCTGTGGTGTATAGAGTTTAGGTGCTCCAGGAACTTGAGTATTTCGTTTTTACCGAAAGGCCATATGACAAATACGTCATCGACGTATCTTATCCATAACTTTGGTTTCAGGTTTGCTGTTTGTAGTGTCTTTTTCTCGAAATAGGTCATAAAGAGATTTGCCACCGCTGGTGATAGTGGGGACCCCATTGCGGCTCCGTCGGTTTGTTTATATATGCGGTTGTCATGCATAAAATATGCACTTTTTAAGCAGTGTCGTGACAAATCTGTTGTGAATTGCGGGAGGTCTTCATTTTCAGATATTTGTTGAAGTGCTTCTTCTACCGGTATGCTTGGATATAAGGACTTGACATCGACATTAGCTATGATATCTTTTGGTTCTATGGAAATGCTGTTGAGAAGGCGTGTGAAATGTTCCGAGTTTTTAATGTAGGAATCTGCTTTTTCCACAATTGGTTGTAGGGTACTAGCTAGATATTTTTCCAAGTTGTATACCGGCGAGTTGAAAGCACTAACTATAGGTCGAAGTGGTACTCCGTCTTTATCGAGTTTAGGCAAACCGTAGAACTTGATTTTTCTCTGGGGATCAGTTTTTTCTGTAGTTCTTCTTCTATGGGTGAAGCTTTAATTTTGGATTTCGTTGTTTTTTCTAGGTAGGTGATCGGGTCTCTGGGCGATGGTTTGTAAGTTGAGTCATTCTTTGAGAGTCTTGAGGGCTTTCATTTCCTGTCGACTGAGGTTTGGTTGAGGTGGTTTCGCAGATCTGATAACGTGGGCGACGTCTTGCCTTATCTGCTCTGCCGTTTGTTTATCGCAATTTGCGAGGCTCGTTTCGACATTCGAGATGGTTTCCTCGATCGGAATTTTCTTCGGAGCTATAGCAAAGTTGAAACCTTTACTAAAAACACTAATTTCTGTGGTGGATAGTGGGTAGTTCGAGATGTTGTGGACACTGCGGATGTTGTCGTCGGCTGTGGCTTGTTCGTATTTCCGAGACTTTGTTTTTTCACTTCACTTTCTTTTGAAGTCGGTTTTAGTTTTTTTTAATGTAGTTATTCTATTGGCATATGATTCTTCTAAATGTGCTTCTTACTGCAGACAAAGCCTTGGCGTAGCTTCACATGAAACTATTATTCTTCGTTCTTTCGACTTCTTTCTTTCATAAGACTCCTACTAAATCATACCTCTTTGGTCTTGGCCTTCATATATCCTCTCTTAGCTTCTCTCTTCACTTCTGATGCACTGGAGACCAGTGGTGTACCCAGAGAGATAGATCACAACATTTTTCACTACGTCTGAGTTTTCAGTTGTTAATAAATATTCATAATGGAGGGAGGGAATTCTAATCCTTATAATCCTTACGCATTTAGTACTACTATGCAAGAGATTATTAATAAAATTTTAAACCCCGCCAAAAAAAACGAGGAATGAACCCACCTCCCGAAACACTAGCCCGGGCACGCATATGCTGGGGACCAAAACAAAAATCAAGGATATGAAGGAAAAGTATTTTATTATATAAAGAAGCATTATAACATTCGTATTCAATTAATTTTTAACAAATATCCATAATGATTTTAGCAAATAACTAATAATAATTATTTATGAACTTGTTTATTTGATAGGACATTAACAGAATGAGATTCTAATATTGAGTAATACTCATCCAAATCCTGATTATGGCGTGCAGAAGTCGTTGAAGTCGTAATATATATCATATCCCATACTATTCCCAAACAAATTGGAAGGGTAACAAATCAGGTGATCTTTATGTACAGTCCAAAGTCTCTATACCGTACTCTTGTATGAAAGCCATTGTGTAAGCTTGTTGAAAGATTACAATTGGTATGGTTTGTAGGTAAGTACGTAAACTTTATTAATATGCTACCGAGCCGTCACAGTACCAATGATGCGATATAGAGGTGATTTGCTAGCCTTCTGCTTTCGCTTCTAGTTACTCGAATAGTAAGATTTTCAGAAGCGCTCGCACTGTTATATAGTCGCGGCTCGGCGCCTATTGGTTGGCACCGTGAATGGCTGCGTGTGATTGGCCTTGTAGACTTAACAAGGCACTGTCTGATGAACACCTATTTTGTTTACGAGAACCAACGATACAAACAAGTGGAAGGAGCTCCAATGGGATCGCCATTCTCACCAGTTATAGCGAACCTTTTTATGGAGAGCTTTGAGGAGTTGGCACTAAGAACAACAACTCTTAAACCCAGTTTATGGTTGCGATATCTGGATGATACATTTGTGATTTGGCCCCATGGGCGGGAACACCTCAATACTTTTTTAGACCACCTTAATGGCATCCATCACAAAATAAAATTTACCATGGAGGTTGAAGCCAACAATCAACTGCCATTCCTTGACGTTCTCATAAATAGGAACGAAGATGAAACCCTTGGCCATACAGTATATAGGAAAGCAACTCACACTAACAGATACTTTCATGCTAATTCTCATCACCACCCAGCCCAACTTCAAGCCGTCGTCAAGACTTTAGTAACCAGATCACAAAGACTAGCTGACCAGCATAACATCAAACAGGAAATGGACAGTTTAAAAACAGCTTTGAGACAAAACGGATTTACAGACCGAAATATACAAAGAGCCCGAAAGTCGAAACCGAGACAAACAGACGAGGAGCATGAGACACCAATAACCAAGGCTTATTTACCGTATGTCAAGGGGAACACGGACAGTATTGCAAAAATTCTACGGAAACACAATATCGATACTATTTTCAATACAGACAGAAAAATAAGCACGGTGTTTAGGACTCCGAAGACGAGGATCCCTTTAAAACAACAGGGAGAATATATGAGTTATGACCTTAGAATTCTCGGTGCAATTTATGTTGTAACTCCTTCATGAATTTGATCAAAACATGGCTTATAAAGTGAATATACAATATAACAATCAAATCAAAGCCTATTTTTTGCAACTTGTATATTCTTAATCAAAAATATATTTATATAAAAAAATCTCAAAGGCACTAATTTTATGTAAGCAGTTTTTCAATATTTTTTGTTCATCACATCATCGTAGGAAGGAGGTGCATTTGGCGATGGATTCGAAGCAGCTAGCTCTTCTTTCCTTGGTGCTGAAGGTCTGTCTTCGTCCATAGGTGCAGATTCTGGGAATGTCACCCATGGTGAAGAGGGTGGGTAAGGTGGTGAATTCGCTGGTGGTACTTGGGAATTTGTTGGAATACCTGAAACCATCATTTGATAAATGTGTTGCCATCAAAATTACATATATAAACTTATCAAATAGAGTATATAGAGATTTAATCTATCTACATCTACATAAAAGAAGATGGTCCTGACTCACTTATTGACTTACTTATAATCTACGCAGAGCGAAAATTATTGTAGGGTCAGGTGGGGCATACTGTGACAAGGGGTGCACAGTGTTACAGTATCAATATCTCCGTCTCTTTCTTTTTGCTACAACAATGTTGCTATTTTGACAAGCAGATTAACCGCCATTACAAATCCATGTAGACTAATCAATAGAGCAAAAATTAACTGATAATGTGTAAAAAATACTATCAGGATACCGACTGTGCCATCACATTAACAAAGATTCCTAGCGATATTTTGCTATGTTCTCCACTCGCAACTACGGTTTTTTACTTTGTTATAAACAACTGAAGCAACAAAATTACGTTTTTTTTTCTTAGCATGTTCATAAAATCAAAAATAATAATAAACAAATCTCAATGGTGTCAACAGGTCAATTGTAAAGCATGAAAATACCAATGAAATGAGCCCAGGCTCGATCCGATTGGATTATTAGTAACAGGGAAAAACAAAAAATACTGAAAAATGTAGGATTTTAAAAAAAAATCGTGTCTTCGTTAGAAGCTGTAGAACTGGGCTTGTAGGAACTGATAGCAATTTACATCTATTTTATGTATGCCAAAACCAGACGCTACCGGCTTATTAGTTTTTGAACACTTGTGATATAAAATTTTCTGTTCACTATCTTTGCATTGTGCCCCCATGCATCATAGATAATCAAATTTCAATTTTGAAAAAAGTTGTTGAAAGTAGAGATGTCATTCTACAAAGCCTCTATTCTCATTTTTCACTAAATGTCTGTGAAATATCTGATGAGAAAATCGGCTAGCTCCGCAAGCGAAATAATAATTCTCAGAACAGCCCCTCCAAGAATTTTAGCTAACCTAACGTTTTCTCCTGATGAGGAAATCAGCTAGCTCCGCAAGCGAAATAATAATTCTCAGAATAGCCCGTCCAAGAATTTTAGCTAACCTAACGTTTTCTCCTGATGAGAAAATCAGCTAGCTCCGCAAGCGAAATAATAATTCTCAGAACAGTCCCTCCAAGAATTTTAGCTAACCTAACGTTTTCTCCTGATGAAAAAATCAGCTACCTCCGCAAACGAAATAATAATTCTCAGAACAGCCCCTCCAAGAATTTAAGATAACCCAACGTTTTCTCCTGATAAGAAAATCAGCTAGCTCCGCAAGCGAAATAATAATTCTCAGAACAGCCCCTGCAAGAATTTTAGCTAACCTAACGTTTTCTCCTGATGAGAAAATCAGTTAGCTCCGCAAGCGAAATAATGATTCTCAGAATAGCCCCTCCAAGAATTTTAGCTAACCTAACGTTTTCTCCTGATGAGAAAATCAGCTAGCTCCGCAAGCGAAATAATAATTCTCAGAACAGCCCCTCCAAGAATTTTAGCTAACCTAACGTTTTCTCCTGATGAAAAAATCAGCTAGCTCCGCAAACGAAATAATAATTCTCAGAACAGCCCCTCCAAGAATTTTAGCTAACCTAACGTTTTCTCCTGATGAAAAAATCAGATAGCTCCGCAAGCGAAATAATAATTCTCAGAACAGCCCCTCCAAGAATTTAAGATAACCCATCGTTTTCTCCTGATGAGAAAATCAGCTAGCTCCGCAAGCGAAATAATAATTCTCAGAACCGCTCCTCCAAGAATTTCAGCTAACCTAACGTTTTCTCCTGATGAGAAAATCAACTAGTTCCGCAAACGAAATAATAATTCTCAGAACAGCCCCTCCAAGAATTTTAGCTAACCTAACGTTTTCTCCTGATGAAAAAATCAGCTAGATCCGCAAGCGAAATAATAATTCTCAGAACAGCCCCTCCAAGACTTTTTTTTTAATATTTAAAATCCTCATAAGTAAGAATTTTTTTAATCACCGCTCTCCTTCGATGTTCCGTAAACCTAAAATCCACAAATTAAAGCAAAAACATTTCCGAGAAACCATTTCCATATAAATTTATTAATAAACAAACAGTTTTCATTTGATATAATAAAATCGAACAAATCACCCTGTATAGAAGTTTTTTTAACGATTAAATTATTTGACTATCTGTCAGAGTGACAGTTACTATGGATAATAATTATTGTTAGCAGTTCCCCTCAACAACCGTGTTCCCCCCACTTCTCGAACACATTCATACGCTCACCAAATTTTGGTCATTTTTGCTAACATTTTTCGTATATTTCACAGACATTTAATGAAAAATGAAAATAGAGGCATTATAGAATGATACCTCTACTTTCAACATCTCTATTCTGTATTGATATTTGACGATCCATGTCGCATGGAGACACACTGCAAGAATAGTGGACTAAAAACTTCAGATAGCAATTATTCAAAAACTAATAAACCGATAGCACCTGGTTTAGTCACGCATAAGGTAGATATCAGTTACTATCAATTCCCACAAGCCCCGTTCAAAAACTTCGATAGTGACGGAGTTATAATAATATAAAGAAAACCGCGTATATTTTGTTTATCTCTGTTACTAAATATCTTATGGGATCGATCCTGGGCTCATTTCATTGGTATTTCCTTGCTTCCCAATCACCTGTTGACATTGAGATTAGTTTATTATTTTTCATTTTATAAACATGCAACGAAAAAAAAAACGAAATTTTCTTGTTTCAATCGTTTATAATAACGTAAAAAACCATAGTTGCGAGTGGAAAAGGTAGCAAAACATCACTACAAATAATTCTTAATGTGATGGCACAGGCAGTATCCTGATAGTATTTTTTGCACGAAAAAATCTCTATTGATTGGTCTAATGATAACTGATTTGATTTCCACTCGTCGAAAAGGTTATAATAAAAAAGTGTTTTAAGGTGTGGTGTTTGTTGAAAAATACTGGAATTGTTTTTGATTTAGTGCCTTGCTCGCAGGATTTCGGTAAGTGTTACCTTTTCTATATAAAACTACTATTATATTAATCGTTGATAACACATAAACATTTTGCCGGTTTTCCTAATTTATAACTTTGATTTCAAGGATTGGTTCCGTTTTTGGATCTCTGGGGCACTGCGTGATTCAATTCAAAAATCAAAATTAATCGTAAGTAATCGAGTTCAGAAGACCCCAATGGGTTAACATAGTGAATAACATATGCAGAAGCTATAGCACTCATAGAAAGTGGTTCCAGCTTGAGGAATGTAGTTAGTGAAAAATAAATTGACATTGAGTCGCTAGGTGACGAAAAATAAAAATAAAACTGAAAAAGAAATAGAAAATGTAGCCTATCCCAGAGTGTCCCATAGTATGTAACATTGTACCCTAGATACGGGGTAGTTTGTGACAGTTGACGAATTTCGGAAAAGTGACGTTTACAAATATTTATTGTTACATTTATTATGATTCTCCTTTATTTATTAAAAGTCGAAAGCTTGATAATTATTGTAAGTCCAATAAAAACGTTATTTATTAAACATTTTTGATTTTATATCACAATAAGTCTTTTTTTCACGCTATGCCCCACCTTACCCTACAGAGGGACTTGAAAGGACCAAGCACCTTTCTTTCGAATTTTTGGAATTTTTGGTATGTTGTCGAAGTTGATGACAAAAAGAGTCCAAGGGGTCAACCAAATTTTTGACATCAGATTTCGCATGTTATTAGAAAAATCATAATTTGTACATTATTGGACAAACATTTTTCACTTAACAATTGCCATTGGTGGATTACAAGGCTATTCAAAAATACTTTTTTTGGAAAAATCTTTTTTTTTATTACAACTTTGAAAACATAAGAAGATGTTATTGCACGGCTCTAACGAATTCGTTGAAATTTTCCCAGTTGGAAGTTTCGATGGATAGAAATCGATTGGTGGGTGTCTTTATCTTTGGGGAAAAATCGTTTTACTGAGAAATTAAATTACTAAAAAATTTATTGACAGTTTGAGACAATCAAGGAGGCGACTTTGTAATTTCAAGGCGTTCAAAACAGGGTGATTTGGTTTGATTTGAGAGTGAAACTTTTTTTAAAGATTATTTCAATAAAAATTGTATTTGTATGTTCCGAACATGTAACTATTTCATGCCTCCATCATATTTTCCTAGCATTATATTTTTATAGTTGGACATTTCAAGTTTTCAAGGTGAAAAAATTGACACGGTAGGCGATTTTTGGATTTATGAGTTCGCATGTTAATTTGATGCATATAATATGAATTGGTGGTGTAAAATTATAGTTATATAGGGTATTTCAAAATATGTTAGATGGTTTATAAGAGTTGCTATGCAGGAGGGTTAAAATATAGCGTCAAATGGAATTATAATATGGTTTGAAAAAAGCGAGAAAAAAATATTTTATAGGGTCCCCATAAGCAGTTGGAAATTAATGATAGCTATCATACAGGGTGGAGTACAAGTATTGTTATGAAGGGTCGCTAAAAAAATGTTAATAGAATGTTATACCTATAGGGTAGCTTATTAGAATTTGCATTTAAAGGGTGGTTGCAAAATAGGATGTACTGGAATTATAATATTTTATTTGTATGTTCCGAACCTGGAACTATTTTATGCCTCCGTCTTATTTTCATAGCATTATATTTTCATTGCTAGACATTTCAAGTTTTCAATGTGAAAAAAAAGGCACGGTGGGCAATTTTTAGATGAAAAAGATTTCATGATTTCGCATGTTAATTTGATGCATATAATATGAATTGGTGGTGTAAAATTATAATTATACAGGGTCTAACAAAATATGTTAGATGGTCCGTAAGATTTGCTATGCAGGATGGTTAAAATATAGCGTCAAATGGAATTACAGTGTGGTTTGAAAAAATCGAGAAAAAATAATTTTATAGGGTACCCCATAAGCAGTTGGAAATTAATGTTAGCTATCATACAGGGTGGAGTATAAGTATTGTTATGCAGGGTCGCTAAAAAATATAAATATACCTATATATACCTATAGGGTAGCTTATTATAATTATAAATGGCGGTTCAAAAAGATTACAATAGGTGGCCATAAACAAATGCATATACAGGGTAGTTAAAACATATAGTGGTGTTACTTCGAATGTTTTCACGAGTATGTAATGTCATTGAAGGTTCTCGGGAATCTACTGTGTATTGGTTAGTTGTCTTAGAAAAGAAAGTTTCGATGAGATCTCACTCATCTTCTTCGGAATATTCGATGTTGTTACTTACAAGTGTAGTACTACACTGAAATACAGGGCGAAGTAGAATTATAGTTACAGAGGATAGTTGAAAGATTTTGGAAACAAAAGTGTTTGTAGAATGGCCAAAAGCGGTCGCATATACAGGGTTGTTGGAATATGGAATCGAGTGGAATTGTAGCTTGATTTAAAAAATGTTAGGAAAAAATGTTCGAATGGTTGCAAATACAGTTTGGTTGAAATATAGGGGGGAGTAGAATTGTAGTAACACCATGTAAATAAAAGTTTAAATTAGTTTACATAGCAGATGTTCGATTATTTGGATATATGTACGTTTATGATGAAACCTTGAATTTACGAGTGAAGCTCGGTCACCCGGGTACTTACTTTTTATTAAAGCAGTTTTTTACACAATAAAGAAATGCAAACTAATTAGGTTTTTTGATTATGAAACTTTAACTTAACAAATTTCTAATATTCCTTAAAACTTCCCCGGACATAATAATTTCTTGTAGTGACCAAAAGCTGCTTGAATAAAATGAAATTTCTGACCCTTGCCCCTATTTGTTGTAACAAGGCAGGGGAGGTGCTTTGTAGAATACTAAGGAGCCTTAATTATCAGCTTTTAATTGATAAAATTGTGTTAGTTATTATCATTTTCTTTTACCTCTAGGGAAATTATGACCAAACTTTACGAGTTGTTCCATCTTCAGATTTGTATGAGGAGCAGGAATGACTGCTTGAATCTAAAAAAAATTACTTTATTCAACAGTCACTTCTGAAATGTTTTAATACCTTCAATATGCAAACTTGCTGAAACAATTTACATATTTCAAAATTTGGAATGCTCTTGTCAGGAGGGATGTGTACATTAAAATCATACGTTCGGTGTCCATGGGCTCCAACCCCTGTTGCTAATTCTGTCGTTAGTGTTGTTGAAGTGACTTTTTTGCGTGTAGCTGGTGAAGTTACTTTTTCTGTGATAACCTACAAAATAGCAAACAGTAGTACACACAGTTTTGCACCCTAAGGCCAAACATTTATTTCTACAACCAACGTGTTTCGACAACAAAGGTGTCATCTTCATGGCGTAAACCAAAAGACTATATAGGGTGGGTCATTCCATGTCAAATCGACAAATAGTTGGACGCGACCCCCACCGATTCGGATGAATTTTGCTGGAGAGTCTGGAGAGTTTTGTCTCATCATAAAACGAAGTTTGGCCGAAGGATATTCAAAATTAAAAATTTCACTGTTTTTCCGATTTTATGAGTTTAGTTATTTCATATTTCAGAAACTACTAAACATTAAAAAAAAGCTCTGGTACATTATTAGAAGACACTTAGAGGTATGAGAAAAAATT
This sequence comes from Octodonta nipae, assembly GCA_034190945.1. Taxonomy (NCBI): domain Eukaryota; kingdom Metazoa; phylum Arthropoda; class Insecta; order Coleoptera; family Chrysomelidae; genus Octodonta; species Octodonta nipae. The sequence continues at coordinate 137,752,923 of CM067219.1, read as the reverse complement.
AAAAAAAAAATTAAAATTATCGAAATTAAATAATTTTGAATTTTTCAAAATTGTGGAAAGTAACCATCGCAGGAAAATTCGGGTCTAAAAATTTTTTATATTATACCTCTAACATGTCTAAAGAAATTCTGAAATTTTCAGAGGGGTGCTCTTTTTCGTTTCAAAGATATGAATTTTTGAATTTTGGCAAAATAGTTTTTTTCTATTTTTTCACCTTCTTTTGTTGAATATCATTATACTACCACATGATTACCGAAATTTGAGGTCTAAAATATTTTTCTTATGTTAATGGGATGTAAAAACAAAAATATCTCAAAATTGTATGTAATTATCTGTTTATTTAAAATCCCATAGGGTAGCACATTAGCAATTGTATTTACAGGGTGGTTACAATATAGGATGTATTGAAATTATAATTATGCATGGTGGTTCAAAAAATATTACAATAAGCAAATGCATATACAGGGTAGTTAAAAACATATAGTGGTGTAATATTATAGTTATACAGTGTGTTATAAAATATGTTAACACAAAAATGTTATATTGGGTAGCTTATAAAAAGTTTCACATATAGGGTGAATCGGAATTATAATTATACGAAGTGGTTAGGAAAATGTTTGAACATAAATGTATTATAGGGTAGCTTGCTTGTAGAGTGGCCTAAAAGCCAATCAATTTTGATAATATTCAATTTTTTCTCATATCTCTAAATGTCTTCTTAAAATGTACCAGAATTTTTTTTTAAATATTCAGTAGTTTCTGAAATATTAAATAACGAAACTCATAAAATCGGAAAAACAGTGAAATTTTTAATTTTGAATATCTCTAAGGAAAAATTTTTTTAAAATTTTTCCTTTAGTAAAACTTCCTTTTATGATGGGACAAAACTCTCCACCCAAATTCATCCAAATCGGTGGGGGTCGCGTCCCACTACTTGTCGATTTGACATGGAATGACCCGGGTTCAAAATTTCTAATTTATAATCTGGGACATACCAAAGGTTCCACAAATTTTCCACTAACTAGCTTCTTATTTGATTGTAGTTTGATAATATACAGGTATGGAAAACGTTTGACTGGGGTCGGAGAATGCTAACGTTAAACAAGGACGGAACTGCTACTATATGCATGAGACGAGGATTGTCGTTTTAAGTACCTCTGTTTCACGAGCATCGATCGTCACAGTCACAGACCGACCGTCCGCTATTACGCCAGAACGAAAACTTAACATTTTTTCTGTTTTAAAAATGAAATAAAATAGATACTCTTAAAAATAAAATAAATTAGTAACTGTTAAAAAAATTGTCAATAAGAAATTAATCATTAACCTTATAATTATTTACAACATATCGTATGTTTTATTTTTAAGCTATTGGAATTGTCGGAATGTGGTGATAAGAAAAAAAGTATTTATCGCCCGAATACGTCCGAACTCGCGTCACACCGACTTCATTCTCCTGGTGCGTATTGCGTTGATTGATTCAAAATCGCATGGGATTCTACCCGACCCCAGAGAACGAATTTCCACACCTGTATATAGGCTTTCTGAAGAAAATCAAAATTTTAAAAAATTTGCTCAAATTTGGCTTAACTTTGATTCAAATTTTTCCATTTAGTAATAGGAAATATGGAAATGGATTGAAAGAGGATAAAAAGGAAGAATCTATTAGCAAAATATATTCAGTAGGTGCAAGTTTTTGGTGTTCGAAATTTTTGAAATTTGGATTTTTTTCTGTAAAGCCCCGTCTAAATTCGCAAACTAAATTCGAGTCTAATGTAAACCTTAAGTACCAACTAAAGTTGGTATAAATACTTCAAAATTCTATGCCATTTTATTTGATAGTTCTGATTTTTTATATTTTGGGTTGATTTGTATTTTTTTCCTATAAGGTGTGGAACAGCCAAATGGAATAAATTCGATAACGAATAAAGAAGGGCGTGTTGGGAAAAACACTTGGACACGTCCATTTGTATTTTTAAATGCGCATTTTTTCAACAAAAAAAATAAATAGGGTATGTCATGTGACAGTGACCAATACCAACTTTCTTATTTTAAATGCAAGCCCCTGTATATTATTTATTTTTTTGATTCTCCAGAAAATTCTAGGCATAATTCATGTACAATGTCCTACACCTATCTTCAACTGTTTCGGAAATATTAAGTGTTTTCAGATTTATTACAAAAATTAACAATAAAAAAAGAAAATTATTGTATCTCACAAATTCACTACATTACTAAAACCTAATAAACAATACTGATTATTTCTTAATAATAGCAAAAAAACAAAAATCCCTTAATGTCAATGTAGGAAATGTTTAAAATGCTCGCCGAGAATTTCTTGACAACATGGTAATCTGGTATAGAAAAATCTTCTAATGTTACTCAACATCTCAGGCGTGACTGATCTAATCGCCAGCGTGATTTGTCTTTTTAGGTCATCTAAGTTGAGGGGGTTTAGTTTTGAATACAGTACTTGTGACATATCCCCACAAAAAGTAGTCCAATAGCGTCAAATCAGGAGATCGTGCTGGCCATTCTATCGATCCGCGCCTCCCAATCCACCGATTTGGAAAAATCATTTGTATAATGTTATTTTGTGCATTTCCGTTAAAAGAACCATTTTTATGATATTATTACGTACAGATAACGAAATTCAAACGACAATAGCCCTGACACTGATCACCACTATCATGCAGGCAGATAACAAGATGCTAAGGTTATGAGTATTGACGCAAATAAACAAAAGTGTTTTTTTTTTCAAATCAGTAAAAAGGAACGCAGGAATGGTTTTTGCTTACTATCTCAATATCAAGAGCTAAATGGGAATTAAATATTGAATGTAATGTAGCGGATTTGTGATATAAAATAATTTTATTTTTTTTAATGTTAATTTTTTAAATAAATCCGAAACAGTTAAAGATAGGTGAAGTACACCGTACATGAATTATGTCTAGAATTTTCTGGAGAATCCAAAAAAAGAATATACATTTAAAATAAGAAAGTTGGTTTTGGCCACTGTCACATGACACATCCTGTATATATATATATATATATATATATATATATATATATATATATATATATATATATTAAAAATCCGCATTTACAAATACAAATCGATGTTCTAAGCGTTTTTCCCTACACGCCCTCCTTTATTCGTTATCGAATTTATTCCATTTTGCTGTTCCACACTGTATATAAATTATCGCAGAAACTGTTCGACGTAGTCATATAAATTCGTTATGAAATTTACCTGAAATTCTTGGCTAACCTATCAAATTTTTCTGGGATTACATTTTACAACTGAACCAGTCAAATTTTTAAAGGGGAAAAGTGGCAGATTAGGGGATTTTTGAATGGTTAAAAACTTATAAATAAATGTTTAATTGGGTGGCCCATAAGCAGTTGCACAAACAGAGAGGAATAGAATTGTAATTATACAGGGTAGCTAGAAAAACAACAATAATAAGCAGACGGATATTTATATTTGAAATTATGACAGTTATGCAGAGTTTTTCTCAAAAATGTTAGAACTAAAATGTTATCTTTAGTCGACCTTAAGCAGTTGCATATATAGGATGGTTGTTTAGAAACAAAAAATGTTTTTAAGGTGGTATATGGGTGATACTTAGATAACTGTGATTTCTACAAATCAAAATTTAAAAAATCAAAAATGCTTTAAAACTTGTGCTGTAGATGCTATTGGTCTTTTATTATGCCTATAACGTAGTTCTATTACAACTTCAATAGAAAAGAAACTAGAACAAAAATTTGAAATTACACGGCAAAGGTACTGACACCAAAATGAAATATTCAAAATACTTGCCTAAGAAATCTCTTAACATTATTAAAATAATTAAACAAATGATAAATTATAGGAATTTGATAATCATACAGAGACATTTACGGTATTTTCTTTCTTGATTTTTAACAATCTTTAAAATTTGTAGAATGAAAACAACATTTTTTTATAATAGTCTTAGAATAAAACAATGTTTAACATTAGTTAAATCTATTATTCCTTTCTATCAATCAATATTGGGGCATAATTGTAGCATAATTTGGGTATATTTTTGTGAGTCATTGATGACCCATGACTACTTATGCTTTAATATATAATTTCGACGTTAAAATACTATCAAATTTATCATATTTATAATTTTCTGATCAAAGAAAATCATGTTGAACAATACATAAAGTACTAAATATAAAAAGTCACAGTTATCTAAGAACCCATATACAGGATGGTTGGAATATAGTTGTTATCTACTACTAGTGAAGCTCTATCAACCAGGTACAGCATCTTAATATGCAGAGAAAATTAGAATCGTACTTGTCATATACTCACACTTTTTAACTTAATTTCCATATGCTGAATCGATTGGTTGGACATATTGACTATTTCAACTTTTAACTTTAGCGGTTCTCCGACAATGAAAACTTCTCTTTCCAAGTACGCATCCATTGTTATGGAACCACCTGCACAACAGCAACAACAAATTGTTTTTTCGTCTTGTAAGTGAATTGGATTCTAAAAGGAAAATCTCTAAAACATTACTAAAAAATAGGTTACGAAAACTTTGAAATACAACAAAATTCATTCATTTATTACACTTTAGTCAAAACTTCGATGTAGGTACGGCATTGTAGAATCGAAGAGTCTCCAAACTTTCATTCAGGGTATTTCTCCTAGTACTCAAAGAACACAGATGGAATGTTACCAACATTGATCTATAAGATACAATCAACACGTTTTCATTGCTGTGGGTGCAACAATTTGGCGACCAGATGTTGGAGAAATACTCAAGGGGGGGGGCTTCTCGATAGAAGTATAATGTCTTATGGTTGATTTACATTCAAATCTTTGCTACAAAGTAAGATCAATTCAAGTAATTTGTATGCCTTGTTTATCAAGTAGTTGAAATAAGTATTGAATTGAAAGTTGTCTTGAAAGACCACTCCAGATCTTTAACATTCTAATAACTCTTAACCTTACAATTTCCAATGTAATAGTCTTCAATAGCTACATTGATTTTCGGGAGAAGGAAACAACACAACATTATTATTATTAACAAACATTTTATTTTCTCTAAACCAGTTTAGGGCCAAATTCAAGTCATTCTGAAGTCCAATAACATCATTTATGCTACTAACAACCCAATGCAGGTCCTTAGGCTAAGTCATTAATAAACATCAAAAACAAGAGAGGACCCAAGATGTTACCCTGGAGTACACCTGATGTGATAATATATTGGTGGAAGAAGTCAGAATCCTTTGGGTTTGGGCGAGTAAGTATGACGTTAAGAACAAAAATATTTCACTTGAGAACAGTCGCACAGTTTTTTTATCAAGACACCGAAACCCACCTTGTATGCATTTGCTCAATCAGTATATATATATATATATATATATATATATATATATATATATATATATATATATGAACAAGGCTAGGTTCCGGGTGAGAACCGGGTCTGAATTTATTATATATATACTCGACTTTTGCTGCTGCTTTGGAGCCATTATCAAGAGACAAAAGTGAAAAAAGTTTCAGAGTCTAGATCGAACTCGAGGCCTCAATCTGCCTACTCCCCAAGAGTCACTAGGTAACTGAACTGAATTTGAGTCTGCTCTGCTTCTTTTATTTGTAGTTAGCGCTGGGTTAGAAAATTCTTTGTCAGTTCGCAAAAAAGATCCGATTTCCGCTCTCGCCCATCACAATATCCGAACAGGACACTCTATCAACTTCGAGGGCAGTATCTCTTAACTCCCTTAGGGCATCTACTATTCGCGAAGCAATTGAAATAGAGAAAAGACCCCTCTGTCTAAACCGACGCGATGACAGCTCTCGCCTTCTCACAGCCTGGACCTCCGTAATTGCCAGATTAAATAAAGCAGACACGCCCACCAACACCCAACCAATCACAACACAGCCACATCACGTGACATCCCCTTCTAACCCAGCGCTAACTATAAATAAAAGAAGCAGAGCAGACTCAAATTCAGTTCAGTTACCTAGTGACTCTCGGGGAGTAGGCAGATTGAGGCCCCGAGTTCGATCTAGACTCTGAGACTTTTTTCACTTTTGTCTCTTGATAATGGCTCCAAATCAGGAGTCGAAACGTCGAGTATATAATAAATTCAGACGCGGTTCTCACCCGGAATCTAGCCTTGTTCATAGTAATGACCGCGGAAGCCTCTCAGAATATATATATATATATATATATATATATATATATAGAAATAGAAATAGACATGTATCAATAAAAATCAAGAATCAAAATATCTAAAGTAAATTCATAAATCTAATATAAAATAACAAAACCAATGTTAAATAATGTAAACGAAATTTTGAAAAGGTAGTTCTTTAAAATGTAAAAAATTAAATGAAAACATAAATATGCAATTCAGAGACAATGATCGTATAGAAATGATTTACTTATGAAGCTAGATAACGAAATGATGATTTGTAGAAAAAAAATTAACTAGCCAAATATAGTATTTGGAGATTGAACACATTTGACATTTATTGAAAATTTTAAAAGAAAACATGTAGGAGTTTAAATAGTTATATAACAAGAGTCTATTCACTCGATACAACATAATGAAAACATACAGTACTTATAAAAATACAAAATTTACCTTAAAATTTGATACACAAGCAGGGAAGCGAACTGTCAAAACTTAATTGGTCTGAAATTTTCACAATTTCATATTTTAGGCACAATAGGGGTAACACATCACAACTTTAGACTTTTATAAACACATTTTAGGACAAATAACATACAAAAACTTAATATATACACATCAAAATCAATAAAGAAAATTTTTCATCTGTCAAAATCTTTGGAACGATATTGTGAAATAATCTACGAAGCGTTTGGTTTGAAATTCAGTCTGGTAGACAAAGAGGGAGCGCTAATTCGATAGAACACATTAGTTTGAGCAACAATGAAAATTTTATTTAAATTTGACAATCCATAACAATCGATTTTACGAGTGGCAATATAGTCATAGAACACGGAAAAATAAGGAATTGCAATTTATATAAAAAGAAAAGATCTCAAGCAAAATTGAATGTATGGGTGATTAAAAATGAACAATAGAAACGTTATATTTTAAAATAGTAGAAGTTAAAGCTCCATGTCAACATAAAAAACTATAAAAGCGAGTGAATACAGGACCAGGGGGAGATTCCAAAATTCAGCAGTGCAGTAGTAAACTTTGTTCGAGATTGAGACGTGACAGCTAATGTCAAAGAATTGTCAAAATTTTTAGTGCTTAGGAGCTATATTAAGTATATATTTTAAAAGGTTGTCATCAAAAGCTATTTGAAGAAAACTAAAAGCTCCCTTACAATAACGAGCATGCTGCCCGAGCATACTTGGTTCAAACACTGAATTAAAATATTGTGCAAACGCAATTGCAATGCTTTGTTGATCCGTCAAGGTGATTCACTCTACGATATCTTTTGAATGACTAAATAGATCTTACAATGGGTTCATGTTGTATTTCGAAATTGCCCCTCCCCTTCTTTATCGCTCCAAAAACAGTGCCCCAAGCGTTGAAATTTTGGAGACTCTTCGCATCTTCAATCCTTTACCCAAAAAAGGTTTTGATCAAAGATTAATAAGTGAATGATTTTTATCCTTTTTCAACCACATTTTACGTCTTCGTCGACTGTACTATAAATATTAACTGATGAATCGGAAATTCTTTACTGCTTACCATCAAGTAATCGGACACAGTGTTTAACTGTATAAAAGGAAGAACAGTTAGCGGTGCCTTGTCTTTGTAATCAAAACGCATGGGTAAATCTACGTTTGCTTTTAGCTCGTAGCTTATGTAGCCGTTGTTACTTTTGTAGGTACTGGGCGAATTGGTCGGTATGGTGAATTGAAATGGAAACTCATGTTGCCCAGCACGAAAAGTGCCTGAAAATAAAAAGTTTTAAGATTTGTAGGAATAAGGAATTTCATAGGCGTCTATTTTGTACTCCAATACTATTTTATTACACCAGTCAGTCGAGTTTTTTAAGTGACATACATTTCAAGAGCAAACCGCTTACGCGATCACGAAAATAATAGTTTGGAAGCAATAACTGACATAATTTTAATAGCAAAATCGTAGAAGTAAAATATGTGACTATTAGAAACCCCAAGAATATTAGATTTTTTTTTATTTGGATTAAACCAAACACGTTTTTTTTTTGTTCTTTGTTTATGTTGTGAAAAGCGTTGATGCCGTCAATAGACAATCAGGAAATTTTCAAAACGAGTGTTTATAAATCGAGATAGCAGCATTATGCATAAAAAGCACCTTATTTTACAAAATTCATATCTTAGTTGTAATATATTATTAGTTTTAGGTATATGCCAAGACCACGAACAGGTAACTCCGATTACCTCTGGAGATTATGTAATAATATTCAGATATTATTGTGTATACCTCTTGGTTAAATAAATAAATAAATACAAGCTAGAACCTTACCCTTCCTCCTAATGATAGTTTATAACGTTGAGATTAAGTGGACTCAAGATCGATATTGTCCATTAAGTAGGTTTTGCAGAAGTGCAATTTAAATAATTTGTAGAAAAATTTGAGACTGTATGGTATTAACTACAATCGTTCGATATGCCAAATATACTTTTAAAGTTTATAAAATGCAATTCGTATATCTTGTATATGTATTATAGTACCCTAAAACATATTAATCATGTTTGAGAATATTGGAATATTCCAGCTTCTAATACAATATTTACTATTATTTTAAACTAGTTTCCCGGAAATACAAAGAAACGCCAAGATAGACAGACTGAAGTGGAATATGTGACATTCCAAAGTAGCTTTAGAATAAAGCGTTGGGATTAGCCTGATTACCCTACCCTTCACGCGCCAAAGTTAGGGGTATTAGTACACGCCACGGTCTACAGAACCCGGTGATAAATATAAATAATTTCAGTGTAATATGTCACGAATTGGTATATAATTCATTTCAGTGGATAACATACGAGTCATTTTAATAATTCGTTTCAATAAATTTGATCCAATTTTTTAAAAATGCCCATGAAAAAAATAAAAATATTTTTTTGACTTGTATTTTATAAACCTCAGATATAACCAAAATAATGAAGTAAACATAAAATAAAATTTCTGAATGTAGAACACGTACATTAATATAAAAATAAAAAAATAACATAAAACATTGAAAATATATAAACTAAACAAGTAGCAGCATGATAAAATTGGAAAAAAAATTAACACATATTATCCAACACAATTCTCACAAATTGCTCTGACATGTTCTAAACATAAAAATTTACCACAAACTCTACAGAAGTATTTTGTTTTTCTATTTTTCCTCCATCCACAAACAGGAAACATCGCCCAATGGAACCAGTATGGGCATTGTTCCACCTCCATTGTCACGCGTGTCTGTTATTTCTCGCAACCTGACTTTTAAACTTTGCGGTAAATTAGACAACATAGCACGATTTTTTGATGCTGATAAACCAAAGCTGCTGATACATCCACTAAAAAATTTCGACGTGTTTTGGTAATTCCGGTTTGGAAGCAGTGATAATAAAAGCGTTTATACCAGCTACATTCAAACATACTATAGAAAATAACCATAGGCCATCTTCTTGTACAGCGAGCAACATTATATGAAGAACAGAGTTTGTCAACCATATCAACGCCTCCTTTCGTGTCGTTATAGAAATGGATCATCTCAGGTTTTCCTGTTGTGGGGTTTACTATATCTCCTTTATGCATCGTCGAAAAAAGTAAAACATTTCTGTTCTTTTTAGGAATATAGGAAACTAATGTCCCACCGCATCCAAATCCAAACATACTTGTTCCAACTGGATGTGTTTTTCCTTCAGAAAAAATTTTGGGAATTTCTCTTTGTCTTTCTGATGGTTCCTACTAGGGTTAATCTCTTCAGCCTCAATGATTCTGCCAGTGCAATACTAGTAAACCAGTTGTCAGTTGTAACATTTCTATTCGTTTATAAATATGCGAACAGAGTCTCTCAACAACACATTTGGCACTGTTGTCCACTCTATAAGGTCCTTCAGGTTGAACACCTACATAAACTTCCATGCAACTAGTGTAATACATTTTAGCATCACACAAAGCAAATATCTTGATTCCATATTTGTTTGGTTTGCTTGGATGTATTGACGGAAGTTGCACTTTCCCCTGAAACCCTCTAGCTTCTCGTCAACTGTAACATAATCACTGTGGCTGTAATTTTCTCTTAACTTATTGTTAAACTTGTCAAAAAGTGTCCTTATTGCTGCAAGCTTATCTGTTTTTATTCTATCTATGCGAGTTTCAACATTATCAAATCTTATGAACTCGTAAAAGTGTGAGAAATCTATTGATGCTCATAGTAAGGCGAAAACTTTCTATACCTGTACCATCACTACGCCATAAATCTCTTGTATTCAGATGATTCGCTTTCCTCACCCCAGCCAAATAAAGGAGCCCAATAAGCGCTTTTATTTCAACTAGATTTGTCGGCCTTATGTCTCTTTCCCTCATATAATTCTCTTTCACGCTCTCTATTTTCAGATTTGTATTTTTGACAATCTCCTCCAACATTTCGTCATCAAAAAAGGAACTCCAAATTTCTACTATAGACCGATTTTGTAAATTATTTTTTGGGCCTGGTAAATGTATTGTTATATTTTCATTCCTCGTTCGAACATTTCGAGGTGGTGCATGTTTCTTCCACGTAGTTCTGCAATCTTTACCAATATAAACGCCACTACTGCTGTTTGAAATGGTTGATTCTTCTGTTTGATCTTCATCGCTATCAATTTCTTGCTCAGTGTCACTATTATCTAATTGTTCTACCACTCTGTCTTCCTCCGCACTCTCTTCATCATCGTATTCTTCATCTGTGATCACTTCAGCCATTAATTTTAGTAATCTCTCCTGTTCCTTTTCATAAGTCATAAGATAACTCATGTCTAAAAAAAACACATTTCTCAGATAATTATTTGTTATAAGAAAGTAAAAGCAAAAGTAACTCACCTAATAACAAAGAATCACAAACAAAAGAATGTTGATAAAAACATAAATTCTGTACACGCACCCGGGTCTCATGCACCGTGTTCGTTTCAAAAGTCGTTATTATTGATCTGTAAGTTAGCACAACTGAGAGCAGCAACGCATGACACCCTTCCCGAAAGGTAGACAGACGAGGACTACCGAACAACACTGGAATGTTGAGAATTGCAGCAATTAAATGTGTAACCGGTGTCAGGCACCGTGCGCGTGTACTGTAGGGTTAATACGTTGGGCTATGCAAAATATTTCTCCAAAATATTCAAATGACAATTTTTCAGATACTACGACAATATTTAAGCACTTTTGGGAAATGACACCACAATACACGAATTACTGTATATTTCCAAACGTTTCGGGGTCTAAGTCAAACCCCGTCAATAACAAAGAAACTATAAAAAACAGCACAATTTTAAAATTAAAATTTTGACAATATTAATCAATTAAAAAATATATTTGTTTTAAGAACTTATATTTATAATTAATTAGTTTTCTTAATAGAAAATGTCCAGTATTAATCTGAATTGAACAACATAAAATTTACGTATTGAACTGATTAATTAATTAAGTAGGAGGGTGAATCAAATATGAACCGGACTTTTCTGTTTCTCGCCCTGTAGGTAATTCGAGTGGCGTGACGTCTCGATATATGTTAGGTAGGGATCATGTCAGAGCAAGAGGTGCATACGTCTGTTGCGCAACGTGTTGTTATCAAATTTTTGGCGCGGGAGGGCGTTAGGCCGTCTGAAATTTTGCGTCGACTATCTGCACAGTTCGGCAATGAAACACTTTCAAGGACCCAAGTGTACGACTGGCACAAAAAGTTTTCAGACGGCCAAGAGACAGTGGAAAATAAGCCTCATGCACGCCGTCCCACGACAAGCATCAATGAAGCGAATATCTACGCAATTCGTGAGCTGATTGAAGGTGACCGCCATCTTACAGTGTTGGCAATTGCTGAACACGTTGGAATATCATACGGGAGTGCTCAATCAACCATTTCAGATGAGTTGGGTTACCGAAAAGTGTGTGCAAGATGGGTTCCTCGCCTTCTAAGGGAAGATCAGAAAGCAAACCGTCTTGCCGTATGTGAAAGGCTGTTAGCAAGATATCGAGCAGAGGGGGGTGAGTTTTTGAGACATATTGTCACCTGTGATGAGACATGGGTGCATCATTATACCCTGGAGTCCAAACGTGCAAGCATGGCGTGGCGAAAACCTGGAGAGGCAGCACCGTGGAAAGCCAAGACCCGTCTTTCTGCAGGGAAAATTCTTGCAACAGTTTTTTGGGATTCAAAAGGCGTACTGCTGATCGATTTTCTGCACGAACGCCGTACAATTAATGCTGAGTATTACTGCGAACTACTCCAACAAGTGAAACTTGCCTATCGGCAAAAGAGGCGGGATATGTCTATTCGAAGTGTGATTCTGTTGCATGACAACGCTCGGCTACATACAGCTGCATTGACTCAAGGAAAATTGAACAAAATGCATTGGGAAACCCTTGAACACCCACCTTACAGTCCTGATTTGTCGCAATGTGACTACCACATGTTTGGGCCACTTAAAGAAGAACTGGGAGGCCACCACTTTGAGGACAACGAAGGTGTAGAAACTTTTGTGCGCAATTGGTTATCGACACGACCAGTTTCATTCTTTGAGAAAGGTATTAAAAAACTTCTGATTCGGTGGGAAAAATGTATACATAAGAGAGGAGACTATGTAGAAAAATAATATGTATTAAAATTTGTATTGATCTTACCAATAAAATTTTTAAAACAAAAGTCCGGTTCATATTTGATTCACCCTCGTATTATCAACTTCCATTAGCATTTCTTTTTTATATAATTTTTAAATAGGTATATATCATAATTTTAAGAACTAACTGAAATAAACAATGCTATTAATTCCTGTTTACAAAAACAGATTGAAACAGAGGAACCTATTCATTTTACAGAAAAATTAACATAGAATAAAACCATGATAAATGATTTTTGCCGAACAACTTGCCCAAATCTAAAAATAGACAATTTCTTTAAACTTCATATTCTGAAAACTGGGGCTAGTAAGAACAACTACGTCCGAACGGTTTCTGAAGGATTTTAGGTCCATCGTCCTTCTATTGTGACCCTATCATCGTATCTTTTAAAGAAATGGGCTTAAATTCCTATAACTTAAAGTTAAAATATATACAATACGTTTAATTTCTTTATAATTAAAAGTAATTTATGTATTAAAAGATTACTGAAAGCGGAAACCAAACTTTAGTTTTTTTTTTTTAATTTAAAATAATACAATTTTATTTGATTTAATTGAGCTTTGGCATTCCATTTCCCTAAATTCATTAAACTACAAAACAGAATTAAGAACTACTATTATAAAGGGGTCAAATATTGTTCACCAGTTCTACCTTCAGCAATTTCACGAATGACCCCGTCCAAATCTACAGCTCTAGATTAACCTAATATGTTTAGTAGGTACCTGTATGAAATTTTGGAACTCTGGTTGTGTCAAAGTGGTAATTTACGTTTGCCATGTATTAGAATAAAGAAAAACATCAAACCGAAAGTGCGGTGTAGTTGATTGTGCAAAACACACTAGAAAGAACAAAAACCCAAATTACAATTATAGCAGTTTCCTGGATTTCAATATCAATTAGAGAAGAGGAAAAAATGGATTGCAGCAGTTCGACATCATGGGTATAGATTTTATTTCCACGTTTTTAGTCATTATTGAATACATATAATTAATCATAATTGTTGTTCTTTTAACAAAAATGAGATTTTATTTATCAACCAATTTTTCAATTACAATAGTGGGGCAATCAATCTCAACCAAAAACAAATTCCATCATTTACAGTGGTGATATTGTTGGGGAGAAAAACTAAACAATGCACTTAACAAAAGCTACAAACAACTATATTTCCTGCAATATATACATAAAACAGCAAAATCTTCATGCTGGTTTGTGGGCTGAAATATTATGATTACCTAAGACAAGAAAAAATTGACTACTCTCTTCGAGGTGTCATTCCTAGATGTCGGTCTTACATCTCGCGTCTTCAAAGAAAAAATTGCATCTTCAAAAGTCGATGAAGCTCCAACTGAAGTTAACGATAGTAAGTAAATAGAAAAGAAACAAATTAACTTTATTGATTATATATAATTGACAGATTTCACTGAGGATGACGTTTTAATGGATCAAGATAAACATGTTGAAGTTGGAGCAATGATAATGAAGCATTAACACATGTTAATTCACAAAGAAATTAATATTGATGATATAATCTTTATAGCTGTTGTATTAGCTAATAATAATTTAAAAGAGTAGAGTAAAAAAATTTATATATTGCAGGAAATATAGTTGGTTTGTAAACTTTATTATGTATCTCCATTGCTGATTCTGCTTTTTCCGGATTTGGACCGCGTCATTTTTTTCGAATTAGTTTATTTGTATACCTAAACCGGGATATAAACAAAGTTTTCCGACGTTTCGCCCACACTTATAAAGGGCTTTTTCAATGATGAGACAAAAACAAAACAAATGTTACTTACCTTGCGGCTCGACTCCATTCATTTCATCTTTTTCTCACGAACACTTCAAAACTTCACTTTTTTATTCAACTTGTCACAATGATGTACAAATTCTAAATGAGTAATAGGTACAAAGAAATAATAATTGGCCTCCCGAAATTTACAGGCACTTAATGGGATTATCTTTATGATTGTGTTGAAATTTCCTATACGTTCCTGGAATTTTATTAGTGGATAATGTAAGTGATTTATTTTGTGGAAATGTAGATGCAAGAGTGCCAGATGGCCGAAAGTTCAAAACCTTTGTCTCGACTGAAATTTTTGGGATTTTTGGCCGATTTCAACTGCCTCACGGAATTTTCTGGTGAAATAATACGGAGATTTGGACACGACAGAGGAGCATGGAATGGAGTAAACACCTTTAGATGAAAGAGGATTTTGTTTATCCTTTGGAGAGGGTAACATTTTATTAGATTTTGGATAGTGGTTTGTAGACTGTTTTCACCTCGTGCTTACGGAGAAGCTTCCCAATCCTATCCGTGACCTTGCCGATATATGGCAAATATGCTACTGATTTATTAGGTGATAATGTGAAGGGGATATTGGTGACGCGAAATGGTTCGGAAATGGATATAGCTCGATGCACCAGGGAGTTCACGACTGACCGTTTCTGAGATGGGTCATGATGGGACCGGGCGTGCAGATATCTGTCGGTATGTGTTGGTTTTCTATATACGGAGTGGCCCAGGCGACCATTTGGCAACCGTGAAACCAACACGTCTAGGAAGGGCAGGGATCCATTGGACTCAATTTCCATAGTGAATTTGATGTTCGAATGTTGGGTATTAATGTGCTTAAAGAACAATTGGAGAGCCTCTTGTCCATATCTCAACCAAATTTTTGGTTTGTGGCTTGAAGACTCCAGAGCCACTGCTTCAAAGGCTTCCATAAATATATTTTGCCACTACCGGTGATAGCGGCGAACCCAAGAGGCTACCAGAAGTTTGCATGTAATATTTATTTTGAAAAAGAAAATACGTCGACGTAAGACATTTTTCGATCAACATGAGTAAATCCAAGGTTTGTCCGTCTTCCGACAGCAGTTCTCTAATAATTGATAGGGAGTCTGGGCATCATCACCCATCTCAGAAACGGTCAGTCGTAAACTCCCTGGTGCATCGAGCTGTATCCATTTCCGAACCCAAAAGTTTGAGAAGGGAATTAGCTTGGGTTGAGGGTAGTCTACTAAACAACGGCTACAGCAAACGAGAGATTCGCAATTCCATTTCGCGTCGCCAACATCCCCTTCCTAAGAAAGAATTGTCACCTAATAAATCAGTAGCATTTTTGCCATATATCAGCAAGGTCACGGATAGGATTGGGAAGCTTCTCCATAAGCACAAGGTGAAAACAGTGTATAAACCACTATCCAAAATCTCACAAATGTTACCCTCTTTAAAGGATAAACAAAATCCTCTTTCATCTAAAGGTGTTTATTCCATTCCATGCACGTGTGGGGCAGTATACATCGGTGAAACAGGTCGAACTATAAACGTCTGGGTGAGCACAAACGTTGTTTGAAGACGGGCCTGCTTTCAAACTCTCCTGTAGCTGAACATCATCACGAAATGGGCCACCAAATCCTCTTCGACAGCTCCTCTGTCGTGGCCAAATCTCCGTATTATTTCACCAGAAAATTCCGTGAGGCAGTTGAAATCGCGCAAAAAATCCCAAGAATTTCAACCGAGACAAAGGTTTTGAACTTTCGGTCATCTGGCAATCTTGTATCAACATTTCCACAAAATAAATCACTTACATTATCCACTAATAAAATTTCAGGAACGTATACGAAATTTCAACACAATCATAAAAATAATCCCATTAAGTGCCTGTAAATTTCGGGAGGCCAATTATTATTTCTTCGTACCTATTACTCAATTAGAATTTGTACATCATTGTGATAAGTTGAATAAAAAAGTGAAGTTTTGAAGTGTGAAAAAGATAAATGAATGGAGTAGCCGCAAGGTAAGTAACATTTGTTTTGTTTTTTGTCTCATCCTGAAAAAAGGCCTTTATAAGTGTGGGCGAAACGTCGTAAAACTTTGTTTATATTCCGGTTTAGGTATATAAATAAACTAATTCGAAAAAAATGACGCGGTCCAAATCCGGAAAAAGCAGAATCACCTCCGTTCTCATGTATCTACATTGTTTGATTTTTCTCCTCCAACAAAATGAGCACAGTAAATACTTGAATTTGTTCCTGGTTGCCAATAGAAAATATTAATTAACCTTAAATTCCAAAAGTATTTACATGATTAACTTTTCTGATTAAAATAGTTACTTAATCTTATTTTTGTTAACAGAACAACAATTGTAATAAATTTTATATATTTCGTAATGACTAAAAACGTGGAATTTAATTTAATTGCCCTTGATGACGACCTGCTATAATTCATTTTTTCTTTCTCTCTGATTCATATGGAAATCCAGGAAAACGGTAGAAGTGTAATTTTGGGTTTTCTCTTGATGTATTTTCACAATCAACTACACCGCACTTTCCGTTTGATGTTTTTCTTTCCATTTTATGGAATAACAAATTGGTAACACAGCAAACATAAGTTACGGCTTTGACACAACCAGAGTTCCAAAAATAAAATATTAGATGGCGCCATTGTATATTGTCAAAGATACTTTACTAGCGCATAGCGAAGGTTTGTTCCTACCCGATGCGAAAACCTACATGTGACGATCACCGTCATGCGCATTCAAGAAAACCTGTTCCAACCAAGTTCAGAAACGATGCATCACGGTGTTCCAACCAAATAATGTACCGTTTCTCGCATCGTCATTTCAATACTTGGTGAAGAGCAAGAATCGTTTGGTGATTCTTACTAATCATGCGCAGTAGAAACTGTCAATAAATTCAGGTTATGGAATGCAGGCCGCAGAGTTCAGACACAAGCTTGTCACAAAACCGTTCCAACTAATATTTTTTTGACTGTACAATGGTAGTACGTTGAACGATGCTAAATTCGCAGTTGCGCACAAATTCGATGCAGGCGATTTCGTAACAGTTTTATGGCGGTACGGATACTGCAGGTAGGAACAAACCTTATATAAGTATTACTGTCACAAATGTAGAGATTTCACCAAGTAGCGACATCTATAGATAATAGTAAATAATAGTACAGAAAAGTTTGTGTCACCGTGTCACTGCTTGTTGCTGAAGTATTATGAAAATACTCTCATTTAGACTACCTATTTGAACAAAATTTCTTACAACTACTTACCTGCACCAACCAGAACGTGTTGCAATTTGAGGAACTCATTGTCTCCAAAATATTGAACTGCCCGTGTTTTCGACTCTCCATTTTCCGTGTACGATTCGTTTTCGCTCCATGATGTATGTTCTTTACCATTTAATTTTATATAAATCCCTGCAAATGTATCGCGTCTATTAATAGCATATTAATCGATGAAATTAATAAATGGACTTACCTCGAAAATTTTTGTCGTTTTTAAAATAGCATACCACTTTTCCTTCCACAACCTGCCCTGGATAGTAGGTCGCGGTATTGAATAATATTATTTTTATGGTCATACCTCCCTAACCTATCCAAACAACTAACCGTCAAGAATTTCACGACGGATGGACGGATATTGTTTATCTAAAACACTCCCGATAATAATTGATTCAAGATGACGCAGCTTTACATGTTTAGTCACTTAAATTTCCCCAAGTAGTGTTATTCTAATCGATAAGACAGATAAACATATTAGAATTTTTTTATTGTTAAGCTACACATTACATTTTAAGTGGAATAATTATGAAAATGAAGTTGAAGAGAGGTAGTAAACCACTTGGCGAGACGATTCGGTGAAATCAAGGTCATTATAACAATTAATGGCGTAAATTCCTACTAGCTAGAAGATGATTTTATGTGCATTAAAATGAAATATTGCCTAATGTGTTGAAATCATAGAAAGGTAATAAGAAACATTTCAAAACGGTTGTTAGAAAACATGCATAGTACGAGGAAATAAAGAGCTTACAGGCTGCAAAATGGGGGCAAGTTGAACTTTGAAGTAAAGCAAACCTCAATACTAAGAGTATTATTGTTGAACAAAACATTAAAAACTGACTTTTTTTATTCACAGAATAAGATAAGGTAATTGAATTCCTAAAAGTGATAAGAAAAAGTCAGGATTAAGAACTTCAGAACTTAAAATGAAACTTCTCCTGTATATGAGAATGCAACGTTGGTTTGACAACATTGCTAAAATGCCAAGTTAACACTGCGAATATAAGGTATATAAATCAGTCAGCTCAAAGCTCAAACTCATGTCATTTGTACGTACTGAATTTAGTCTGTAAAAACGCAAGGTAACTAATTTAAACGTATGCTTCCAAAAGTAATAAAATATTGTAAGACATATACGGATCGATAGGAGCTTAAACTTGATGTTAGTTGACACACTACACACCTATAATGCAATGAAAGAAACAAACGTAGTTGGTTTCATTTTTTGCTAGATCCTAGTCCAGTGGTGGCAACTTAGGGATTTGTCCTTAAATTTAAGGGTATGGTAGGGTAGGGTATATATATGTAAGCAATGCAATATTTAGGATATCTTGGCACCCCCTTCAGAAAATATACTAGATAATATAAAATATAAATATATATACATATATATATATATATATATATATATATATATATATATATATATATATATATATACTTGATCAAACTTGAGTAGATAGGGAATATATTTGCATATAAGCATCTTTTATTGTTTACTCTTAATTATTTTGTATGGAGTGTAGAGCTAAGGAGGACAAACTTATATGGGAATAAAACTGAAAAAGTGTCCAGCGGACGCTTTCAAATAAGAAGTTCAAGAAATGGCCAGATTGGCGCAAGTGCGACGACAGGGTATATTATAAAGTTAACAATTGTCAACGAATTGACATGTACAAATCCTACATTGAAAAGTGAAGTGGCTGAAAAAGTGAGAATGATGTAATTATTCGGAAAATCGTAAATATAACGTAGAATATCTGTTATGTGAATTTTTTTTGTAAATGGTTGTCTGTGTTGTTTGTAATCTCTGCAAGTGATATGAGTTTATAGTGTGTTAATTGTGATAAAAAATAATAAGTTTTAACTTTTTATAAAACTCATTGATTTTATAGTTGTTATTTTGTTATAAAACTTTTTGGAATAGTTAAAGAATGGAAAAAATGTATATATTTTGTAATATTTCTATACTTATTAACAAATAGATGTTGGTGAATTAGATGTAAATAAAAATTATATATTTTTTTTACATTCTTGTGTTCATATTACATATTTATTTTGTCCCTTTACCAAGTTGGTGTTTCTACTTCCTTGTTCACCTCTCTCTGGATATAAGGTAATTAACATTTCTTTTCATCACTGAATAAACTGCTATTATTATGGTACAAAATTCACTTGCATTTTATTCTAGAATGTTTCTTTTCAAGGATTTTCACACACTGGTTTTCCATATATTTTTTCTTGTCTAGTTGGACAAAAAGCTCCATTAGCTACAATTAAATGACTATTTTTGGTATCTTTCTGCTGTAATTGTATTTTAAATATTTCCAAAGGTACGCCTGGTGAATACCCCTGGGAAAATATCTTGAGAAGTTTGTTGAACTTCTAAAGTTAGTGGACAATGCCATAATCAGTTTAGTAATTATATAATAATGGTTTCTTCAGAGTTGAACTTATATAGGATATTTATCTTAACTCATAAAAAATGTGCAAATAAAATTTTGCTTGCAAGTCATTTTTATCTCTGTACAAGGTATTTCATTGACATAACACTTTATTAATGTTAAATACAATTCTGGTTGTTTAATTGTGATTAAATTTGCATTTTTTTGATGTGAATTCTTCATAGGGATGCTCGATATGTATCGATATATCATAATATATCGATATATGCTGTCGATATATCGAATCAATCCGATATTATCGAATCAAATGATATCGATATATAATATCGATATATTTTATCCGATATATGAATATCGTACAAAATTAAAAGCATTTCACAATGACAATTTTCAATTATTCTCTATTTAGTACTTCATATAGACCGTTACAAACTTTATAACGCGCGTGCGCGTTCGCTATGTTGACAAGGCGGTAATTTGAATGTTTCGGACTTTTTTCAGATTTGAATACCGAACAGACTTCATTGCCCTTATTAACTATGAAATTGAGTGAGAAATTAATTGATGGTGCTTCATTAGTGCATTCTACAGAATATTTACAATAGGACGATGTAAAGTTATGGTCGTTCACAAGGTAGAAATAAGGCAGAATTAGTTGACAGGTTAAAAAAAACATTAGGTTTAAAATAATCCTTCATAAATCAATATATTGATAATTACAAAAAATACAAATTATTTGTAGCTAACCTTTAAAAAGTCAATTTCAAAATTTGGGAGTTTACATGCCAATGATGAGAAAACATGGCTCCACAAATAATTTTCGTAGAACCTCTTGTAACTCACCATAAAGAAGAATATTGCCAGGATTCAATTTTTTGCACTACGTGGAAAAAACGATTCCAACGGTTTGAGAAATTCTACGTAGTGTTGGCAAGCCAACTGTCTCTCTGATTGGCGTACAAATTTCAAACCGTTGGAATTATCAGCAACTAGTCTCTACGAACAAATATTATACCAACGGGAGAATAGATGTTTAGTGTTTGTGTTGCTGTGTGCTGTGTTGCCAGATCTGATGATTTAAAGTCAATCTCGCGATATCTGTATAATTTTATCAAGTTGGTATTTAAATTTTATTAACTTTAAGCGGTAAAAATAAAAACCACCTAAAGTATAAAATGTTGACAACAGTATTCAATAGTTATCAGAAGATTGCAACATCAACCCACTTTTAGTAGACAAATTGGATATTACAAAGTATTGAAAGTTGCACTTAGATAGTCGTTCTAAAAATGAAACTCGCCCCCATAAAGGTATTCAGAAAATTTTTAATAACTCTTATCAATATTTTATTTTTAAGATTAAATGGGTAGGTTCACGAACTTGTTTATTAGCATTTTATTTTGTAGGTAATTAATTTTAATATCAATTTTTTATATCAATGGCTGATCTCTTGAATGATATTTTTCGATATATCGAATGCGTAAAAGTTATTGATATTTTAGGAATTTTCTCTTCAAGCAATCTGGCAACCCTGCATGATTTTTAAAAATGAGTGGGATATGTAAATAAAGTTGATTCATTTCTTAAACCCGCTGTTCCTTATTTACACATGAACTCTTCCTTTTCTTTATTACATACTAGTTAAATACAAATTACATACGATATACCGAAAATATCGATATATTTCATCGATATATCAGAAAATATCGATACAACATTCCGATATATTATATCCAAAAAAAAATATCGATATTTTTGGCTCATGAACATCTCTAATTCTTCACATTAACCTAATTTTATTCAGGTAGGTCAGGGTAGAAAACTAATCATATCCTTAAAGTTTCTGAAATTTACTATGTCTTAATATTTACAGATTATATATATAACTTTAAAAATCTCTAGTTAGAACATGCTCCAAACGTAGAACTCACCATAAAACAGGATAAAACGTGGAAAAATCCACCGTAAACAGTATTCTGGAAAAATCCACCGTGAGCAGGATTCAAAACATGGAAAAATCCCGGTTGGTCAAATCCACGGTAACTCAAACTTTACCGTAATTTCCTTAAGGAAAATCCTCTCTAGGACCCCAAAATAAAATTTTCACGTGACGAATTTGTTTCGCTAAAATTGCTCTGCTTACCTTCACCAAGAAGGGCTAATCATATCCAAAGAAATCTCAACCATCGACGCCTCTTTATAATGGGAACAACTAACTTAAGGGAACGCCATTTTTATAGTAGCCTACAGAAATCGCACACGGAGAGGCACAACTTCACCCTCTTCGAATCAAAAAATCTCCCTACTCAAATGAACCAAACATGCGTAAATCTTTACAGCACAGGAGCGGTTTCAGATAAATTACGAATTAGAAGATATGAATTAATCTAACAGATTTTTAAGAAGAAATGTATTTTATGGATGGCATCTAACTTAACTGACATTGTACTGTGCTAACAAAAAAGTATTGTCCTGAATACAGCCGGCTTGGCGAAAAGTCGAACAAGGTACTCAAGGAGGCACCAGAACACCAAGTGATTCAGAGAGCCTACAAAAAAACAACTCTAGCCATAGCAACTTCACCGTACTAGAGGTACATAATCTCCATCAACTAAATCATAAGACTAGTCAAGAGGCTACAATTTTTTACACGTTACAACACTCCCCAACACATCTTCACATTGATTCAATAAACTGGTCTATTTCTTCTTGGGGAACACTACCTCAAGCTACCTGTATTTCATGTGTTACAATTCCAAAGTCCGTGGAGCTGGGATAAATTTCGGAGCCTTTTACGCATCATATTCCAACCATGTTCTATGGGCGAAAGATCATGGAATATGGGCAATAGGTCTCTTTAAAAAAGCTTATACTAAGCAAAGCAAATTAGGCTGGGCATTATCTTGTTGAAATTTGGAATCCATGAGCAGATTAAGCTAAGAGAGTACATAGGGCTCCACTACTTCCTGAAGATAACGTAATAGCAGCCCACACCATAACGCCTACTGTTCGGTGAACATCAAACTCAGGTTGACGTCTTTCTCCTCGACATCGCCTTACCCTTCTTCGGCCATTAAATCCACCCAAGCAGAATTGTTCGCCACTTACACGATGGCCTGGTTCTCTTAACCAGTCATCAGCCAAATTCCGAGTTGTCGAATATCGGTTCTCTAAGGGCCATATGTCTTAGACGTCGATCTTGAACTTCATTTGTGCCCTGCGACGTCCTATGCCTACTCTTCTCAGATTTTGGGTATTATCAAACCACGCTTCACAACATCTCATAACAGTAGTTGGATTTCTGTTCGTGCGGTTACCGATTTCTCGAAATGAAAAACCGGCCTACCGTAAACCAATAATACAAATTCACTTAGCTGGCGATACATTCGGCGTACACGTACTCTACACATTTCGACACTACCAATGTAAAAACAAATAAAAAACAACTAACCGAATATTCAGTTCTTTATTTATAAAAATATCATAAAACAACAAATATTTAATCAAAAATAATAATTATTACGAGGCATTTTCAATACTAATATAGTACCAGTACTAACTTAATTCATTCAAAATACATTATTCACCAGAGCTTGGCTTCAATACTATTTCTTGTCATTCATATTTACAAATACATTCGAGACGTTTAAGCTGCCTATTGAGAAATTATGGTTGCCAGGATCGTCCAAAATAACAATTGCTTCGGGCTACTCAATCACCTGTGAATTTAATTATTAACAACGTCGTTATAGGCGGGAGGTGGTGGCTCTACATTGGAACCTGCAATTTCGTAAAACACAAAATGAGAAATTTTTGATATCTTCACAGAAAACTATAAATTTAAATTAATTTAACATATACCAGAAAACGTGAAGTAAAATACGTAAAATTTTAACCGGAACACCCTGTATATTATATCAATGTCTGAACGAGAGCGGAGGTTTACTCAGATGTAAATTACTCTTTGTAGAGATGTTTGTTCATTTTCGATATTTCGAACTGTTGTTTTTTATACAATTTTTATGCTCACTTATTCAACACTTACAGGAGAGGGATTTTGCTCCAATATCAATTTCAGTTTATATTCTCTTTTACACCAACATACATGGTTGGGATAGTTTCTAAGGTTTTTCCTAGGTTTTGCCTCTTAATTTTAAGAGATCATTGAAACAAGAGAATTCTCTGATCGCATTTCTTCTTTAAAGTTGGAGTTTTTTTTTCCTTACCCTATATCTGAAACAACTGATTATAATTCCCTTAAATACGAGGTCAGTCCAGACCTCAAATTAAATTTATATTTCGTTGTTTAGAATCCTGGTTTCACAAACGTATGTTCACCCTGGTAGAACGCATTGTTCAGATACTTGTTTCTTGAAACTAATGGGTTCTTTCCTTCTTTTGACTTCTGATAGAGAATTTGATGACTGGAAATCCAATTTTTCTAAATAGTATTTTCGTATTCATCATGTCAAGTTCAAAACCTCCAGTTGATTTGTCCTACTCATTTTTGGGAACATAACGCACAAGAAATTCAGTACAGTTTATTATAAATCGTCAATTCTAGTTGAAGAATGCACCAATGATAACCACTTATTTGTTTGGTTATTTAATAAAAAACAGCAATACTAACTAACCTGAGCTGTTTTGAGAACCCTGGCCACCATACCCCGCAGCTAACTCAGCTTTACTAGGAGCAGATGGAGCATAAGCATCTCCAGGTGGTCTAACCCAACCAGGACCTGTTGGGTAGGGAGGTTGATCTGAATTTGGTCCACTCGGATATGAAGGAATTTGATCTGATGGATACAGTGGTTGAGATTGTGGAATTCCTAAAACAGCAAAAAACATTCAAAGTTCAACTCATTTACACACACATTTTACACAAGCAATTAGGGCAAAATGGATTGACCCATTACCTAAATTTCTTGGAGGAATGTGACCCAGCCTTAATTTCTGTTCCACTCTCATGTTCGTATGCGGTCCTGGTAATTTACCTTCAATCTAAAACAAAGTATATATTTAGAGCTCTACCAATAACAGTGTTAGTTTTACCTCAAGACTACAATAATGTAGAAATAATTCACAAGTGTCGAAATTTGGTACTATGACATCAGTTGGGATTCGCACTTCGAAATTATATGTTCTATTCCCATGTGCACCTACTCCGGTATCAAGTTCTGATGCTAAATGAGTTTCGTTGGACATTCTGTCGATACTTGGACTGTTTACTTTTTCTACGATTACCTAAAACATTTAGTTGCATCAGTACAGTGATGAAGAAATTTTCTTAAAATATCTATCATACTGTGTGTAATGCCGTTTCCCGGTAATTCCTAGGGAAAAGGCATTACACACAGTACGACTCCCGATTTGAAGTCTCTGTGAGCTAGATTTTCCTGAAACACCTGGATGCTGGAATACACTTAGCGATAAAATATTAAATTCATCTATATGTACTGTATACATAAATAACACAGGTGAACATGATTTTGCCCTAAGAAGGTGAAGGGTCATCCGAAGTAATTTTTCATGTAAAATCCGAATTTAGGATCCAAATTGCTCTATCACGTCAGAATTTTGAGATATTCTAACCTAAAGGCGCAAAAAATGCGATTTTCGGCTATATTTGAGGTTATATAGCCTTGCGATAATCTTTCTTATAAAAAAAACAACCGATGACACCTCAAAGTGTAAGTCTTGTACTTTCAAATGCCGTTGAGTTTGCTCAAATAGCTTAATTCTGCATTGAGATATTTCATTTTGAAGTTTTCGAGTTTCATCAATTTTGCTATTCTCAAAATCCACATGATTCTTCAGTCTTTGATTCCCAAATTCGAAACTTATGTTCAATTGTAAGTTTTCACATTTGTATCAAGTTTTCTTTTGCAACAATAGAATCTTTGAAACAAAATTTAATATATATCAAGTTGTACGACCCAAAACCACCGCTGTGAAGGGAGCAAAAAGTTAATTTTAAGTCACTTTGTGTCAATGAACGTTATTTTAAAAAACTTCAAAATGAAATATCTCAATGCAGAATTAAGCTATTTGAGCAAACTCAACGGCATTTGAAAGATCAAGACTCACACTTTGAGGTGTCATCGGTTGTTTTTTTGGAAGAAACAATATCGCGAGGCTACATAACCTCAAATATAGTTGAGGATATCTCAAAATTCTGACGTGTTAGAGCAATTTAGATCCTGGATTCGGATTCTACATGAAAAATTACTTCGGAAATGACTCTTCACTTCCTTAGAACAGTTCAAAAAAAATTTTGCATACCTGTGTAATTATTGGAGAATTCAATCAGTTGAGGGGAGGGCAACTGATGAAGGTTCTCGACTAGAAACAATATATTGTCTTGCTTTCAATGGATTGAAAAATCTCAAAAAGTTAGTATAAGAATTTTATATTGTTCAAAAAATACTGGTTATTCTTGAACGAAGAAATTGAATGTTTATAGCTTTTTTGAATACAAGTACAAATTCGAAAGGTCAAATATGCATAAAACAGGATGAAATACTTCTTAAATACTTGTTCACTATAAAATCGGTTCGAATATTTCAAGTAATATTACTATAATATTTCATGAAACATTGCTAAATATTTTGTGACATGGACAACTTTAAAAATATTTATTAATTCAAAACGATTTTTTTTGTCAGTAAAATAAGAATATTTTAAGTAGAATATGTTTGAGTAGAAATATTCTCAAATTATTTCAGAAAAAAATGCCGAGTCGCTCGCAGCACAGATAGCTAGATAAAGCTTCCTATACAAAAAAAAAAATGTGTAACAACATATAATGAAGTACCTAGAATCTGAAGATCCCTTCAGTCCTCATATGCTGATGTTCTTTCTGCACGAACGTGTTTTTGCTATCAAAACCGCTCCATGTCCCGTCAATCTTCAGAAAATCGCTAAAACCTTCAGAAAATTGAAGACTTTAGAAGATTGGTCAAACCCATAGAGGTACTATACGTAGAGCACGTGAAGAAGCGAAATTCATGTAATAACAATAGAAAGAGAGAGAGAGAATGAGCGGCTCGTTTCTGATTGGTCAGTGTCAGTGGTGACGTGGTAGGATAGAGACATAGCAAGCGCACCCTGATATTGTCTTTCTCTTTCTATTGTTATTACACTGCCACTTACAGTAACGCCCAAACCTAAATCACTCTACATATAATACCTCTATGGTCAAACCTGCACGTGCGATATATGCTTTTTGACGTAATTTTGAGTGCTGAGCAATGTTTTGTTGCTAAAATTGTTTCATCCCCTGTTGGTCTTCAGAAATCTTTTCAGTTTTCGCAAAACCACTAAAAATCTCCAAAGAAATAAAGAATCCTCAGGAGTAGTTCAATGTGCGCCATATTCATGAACAGGTTTTGTGTTTTTTTTTTGGCTTCTCAATGTTATATCAGAAGTTAAAAGATATTAATCCTTTAATTGCCCCCGAGGCACCTCCACGTGTTGACGGTGGGCAACTAACTAAAGGAAATTTTAGATTTTAGTTTTACGATGCAAGGTCGCGTACGTAAAGTACGATACCCAGTATCGGTGGCTGGTCAGGGTGGGAAAGCGGGCCCGCAGTCATCGTCATCATGCGACCGTAGTCCTTTTATCTAGTCTTATGTCTACTTTTTTATCTAGTCTCGCGTTGAGCGTTATAAATGATCATATTATATTAATATATTGACGTATCCAATGTTTAATCGTTTATATATAAACTGAAATCCGAAGTCATTAATTAATTTCTTAGGCAATGAAAATTTGCAGGTTTTGATCAGTTTTTCAAAGTCTTGACGAGAGATGGAGCGATTTTGATAGCAAAAACATGTTCACCATGTGAAAATACATCGAAACTTATACATCACATTTGCAGATTCGACTAGACCACAAGTCTTAATTTTTCTGAAGCATTTCAGCTATTTGATGAAGACTGAAGGGTGATAGACCAAATCTGACGGCAGATTCGTGTTCAGGAGGCAAAAATACTTCGGATATCATGTCACATGTAAAGTACAGAAAACTTTTTTTTTGTAGACCTGTGTTATTGTTGCTTTGATTGTTAAGCATATTAAAAAAAACTGCATTAAATGACACATTTTGAGCGTGTCAAATATGAATACGACAGCAGTAACTGTTGATAATGTAAATAGATTTAATTGTAATAGATGATAGGTTTGTGTAGTAATAAAATTTATTACAATGTTGGGCGAACAGGTCATACGAAATTTTTTTAGAGAAAAGCATATTGTTACCAAAATTAGTTAAAACTCACGCCTCTACTTAAGAAAGTGATCCAAGCTGTATTATGAATATTAATTCTAGCAAGCTACTACGATTCTCCAAATAAGTCAACTAGATGCTTTCTAAATGCCACACAAAACAAGTTCAGGTTAAAAGAAACAACTGTTTGTGATGGAAAACAATTTCCTTTGCGGCAATTTTATGGGATCGAACACTAGAAGTGTTTGTTAGACAAAAAAACAATCTTCATTATGGAACAAGGATGGGATGATATAACACACATATATAAATCTCTTATCTATGGATATACCTAGCAGTCATAGTTTGGTGTCCAAATTGTTAACAAATAGAGATCGTTTTTTGGGGATTAAAATTGCATTTGTCGAATCCAAAGTACGTTACAATTTTAACGTAACTTTTTTTAATAATGCTGTAACATGTAAAGAACGAAACTTCTGTTAAAAATGTATATTTACCGAAAATTCTGGTGGGAAATGGCTTCAGAATTTCCCTTTCGAGTGACAAAAAATGTAGAAATCAACAACTCAAGAACTAGAAGATACTGCTCAAAATTCCGAGTGATACAAATTGTTTAACTGCTTATAAACAAAATATACTGAATTAAAGAACACTATCACGCTCTTGATCGATAAAAGTTCAAGAGCAACAGACCGGATGCCAAAGTAGGTTAGATGCTTCAAGCATGAATCGTATTATGTACATAAATAAGACTAAATTGTATAGTAAGAGAGTCGTAAGTCGAAAGTTTTGTACAACATATTGCCGAATGTATGTCAAAATCTTACGTTTTTCAACTCAACTTTGATTTGTTCGAGAGATTCGTTAGCCAGATTCGAAACTTCAACTCTTAACTTTATAGATTCTCCAATAACAAAAGCACCCCGCTCTAGGTAGACGTCCATTGTTATTGGCCCATCTGCACAGCACCAACAGCATATTGTTTTTTCGTCTTGCAGTTGGATTGGAGTCTGAAAATTATTTAGTAAACGTCAAATTTATACAACGACATTTAAGATATTTAGCCAAGAAATCAGGAACTTCAAATTCAATGATATTAAATTTAAGTAAAATTATTAGAGACCCCACTGCCCCCCATCGCGTAAAAAGACATTTTTAAAAATAAAATATAAACAATGTAACTCGCGTAGTTTTCTATTAGTGAAAGAATTGTTAAAATCAGTTCACAACTTCCAGAGAATTGCCCCCTACAAAAACAAACAAACACATTTTACCTATTTATATATTAGTATTAGATAATGGCTTATAGTTGAAGAGCTAGTCACCCATTTATCATGAAGTGTTTGATTCACGTAAATATTTTACAAAGAGGTCTAGATAGGATAGATGAGTGGGTAATCGGTAGTCTGCCTTACCTACGTAGGGCCAGTAGATACTGGGCATGAAAGAAAGGTGGACAGGGTATACCACGATAAGCTAAGTCGATATGTATATGGGAAACTACTTTTTTTATTTTTATTTTTTATTTTTTTTATTTTATTTTTTTTTTATGTATTTCTCAACGGTTAAACCATTTTTACAAAGTACATATATGTAAAAACTACAAAAAATATTACAACAAAACCCGCTAGAACACTAAATTAAATTACAAACGAAGCATCACAATTATCTTCTCAAAGTTAAAACAGCTTTTTAATATCACATTTATATTTCTGATAAGAGATTCCAAAAATACCAATACGGTCCTGAAATAAGTTAAAAGTTCTTGTGATTCTAGTTAGTGATTCGTTTGAACCATAGTTAGTCATATGAAATGGCACTTTAAACAGCTCAGTATGCCTATTGCACCTGTCCGGCACATTTAAATGAATCAAATTCAGTGGGCATATTATACATGAGTTAACTAGTTTATGCAAAAGATATAAATCTGCATAAATTCTCCTGCTCTCCAAGGATAACAATCCGAACTCTGTTCTAAAGAGATCATATGAGTAATCATCTCTATGAAGTCCCATTTTATATGCAGTAATAAATAATAATAAAAGATAGCTTACGATAAAAGGTAATTCCCAGATCCTAGATTTCTGAAGAATTATTAAGATTACTGTTTTCTATTTGGAATTGGAAGGTGATGGGGTTTAGTCATCTTTCGAATGATATTTGGCAACATTTTTTATGTTTAGGTTCATTTTATTAACTTTGCACCAATAAAAAAAGAGATTTATAGCTTCTTGGAGAAGTAAAGCATCTTCTAAGGTATTAGCCGATCTGAACAACTTGACGTCATCAGCGAACATCAGGAAAGGGCTCTTATTTGGTAGACAGAAGAGACTGAAAAGGATAGGGTCACAGTTGGACCTCTGTGGTACCCAGACAGGGCAAGTATTTCTCTTGAGACTGAACTACCGATCTTCACCATGGGAGATCTACCTGTAATAAAGGTTTTAAACCAAGATAGCATCCCTAATACTCAAGGCTTTCAGTTTTAAAATGAGGAGATCGTGGTCAACTCGGTCAAATGCCTTCGAATAGACAGACTCAACCTGTCTTCACTTTGCCAGTTGACACAATATAAAATTTTTATATAACACTAGATTGGGTTCAGTCGACCTTCCCTTGACGAATCCAAATTGTTCTAGGTTGATTATTTGATTGACATCCCATGGCAACCGTTGGCATACAAGCTTGTCAAAAAGTTTAGGGATCTCGGGTTGATTGCAGACTGTCCGGTAATTTTTGACCTCTGTTTTAGAGCCAGTTTTATAAATACTGGGAGTATTAATCTGAAAATTGGTATACGGGGTTTTCGAGGAGCTGGTTTCAGTTGAGATATTTTCAGTTATCTACGACTTCTGATTCTACAGGAAGTGGACCCAAACTTTGTTTTTTTAAATAGAATACCATGTTTTTATACCATTTTAAAATCTGTAATGATTTTTAATACGACTTTACTGAAAACATCATATGTCTGAAGGGCTCCAGTTGAAAATTATATAATATATTTTGAAAGTTTTGACAGCCATTAACAAAAAAAATATATTTGGAAACAAAGGGGACCGGGTCAAAAATATCCAGAATTTGCCTGAATAAAACTTGTAGCGTCCTAAATCTTTGGAAACTGGAAAAATTATATTGCGTACTCAGAAATTGGCGCCGAACTTTTTTCACATCGCTACTCCTTTTTTGTCAACGCCAGTGAATTCTACCCTAAAAAATAGGGGTAGGTGGGGATTATCTTTACAACCACATATATAAATTAAACGTTTTTTTATAAACTTGGAAATACTACAACAATCTAAATTATCATCAGCCTTTTTTGACAGAATCGAGAAAAAAACACATGCTAAAGTGTCAACAAAAAATATTTGCTAAGTATTTGACGTTAAAACATAATTATATCGAAAGCATTTATCATCTCCCGGCTAGGATTTAGTAACGAAGTTTACTTCAATTTATAGGGTGTGCTTGAGGTGCATTTATCATTGTCTACAACAGATTTTTTTGCTTTTTAACAAACTGCCTGTGTTCTTTGTACTTGGGAATGACCTGCGTGATGGTGTCATGAGTATGTTTTGGTCTATTCGGATATCGCGGAAGAAAGGTTACTCAGACTCTTTCAATATCAAATTCTCCATAAATGATTAAGAAATGAAAGTAATGTACATTTGTTTCTTGTCGATTTTTTCAAAAAGACTATTGATAATTCAGATATCTCGCACAGAAATTTTATACAAAAATCGTTTAATGTAGGTAAGCATAAACTACCAATATTTTTAGCGTATAATCCACTGTCGTTGAGAAAAAAAAATCTGGGCACTCAGTATATATTTTTTTAACAGTTTCAAAGATTTACGAAGCTTCAAGTTTTATTCAGCTAAATTCTGGAAATGTTTGACCTGGCTCTCTTTGTTTCCAAAAATATATTTTTTTGTAAAGGGCTGCATCTGTCAAAATTTTCCAAGATGAAATAGCTTTCACCTGGAGCTCTTCAGACATATTATATTTCGAATAACATCATAGATTCAAAAAATGCTATAAAAACTGGGTATTCCATTTTAGAAGCAAAGCTTCCAGTAGAACCGGTACTCATAGACAACTGAAAATATTTTATCTGAAACCAGCTCCTCGAAAAAACCCCGTATGCCCATTTTCAGACAAATACTCCCAGTAGTTTTCCATATTCATATCTTTATACATACATACCTTTCTTGCATGCGCAGTAGCTACCGTCTCCAGGTAGGTAAAGTAGACTACCGATTAACCACTCATCTATCCTTTATCTATACCTCCATGTAAAATATTTACGTGAATCAAACACTTCATGAAATGAGGGTAACTAGCCCTTTGTTTATTAGTATAATAAGATATTTTCTTTAAACATATTTTACTCTCCAATATATCGTCACTGTAAGCATAATTTGAAGCTCAAATATAAGGGTATGTATTTAAAACTACTTGTTACTTAGGCTTTTTTATCTCCCTTATTCGATGATAGAATCCCGCTTTTTCACTCAAATGGTTTTTAAATCCCGTTTTTAACAAATTTGGCTTGGCACCGACTTCAACACACCCATTTAATTGTTGCATAAAATATTATTTTTTGCATTTTCAATTAATTATTTTCGCATTTTTTAAATCGTTCTTTAACTATTTATTTTACAAATTTTAGGGATATACTGAATGCAACGAGCAACGAGAGCTCGACGAATTAATTTTATCTTAAAATTAGAAGATGACTTATTTCATTATTGTGGTTTTGGCGAATGCGCTAGAAACAAATTATTATAATAACAATGAGTTCCGTTGTGTATCCTCGAAGCCCTAGATCTAACGCTAATGAACTTAAGCTGACACCACCTTGAAGCACAGATCTTGTACAACATTTGATGATATACTTCTAAAACTACAGTTTTAGAAATTTAAAGTTTTCAACTTACCAAAAGTTGGTTAGGGATTTCGTTTAAATCTACGGGGCACATAACTGTGAAAATCTGTTCTCTTTCATGATCAAAACCCATCGGTATATCAACATTTGCTTTTAACGCATAATATATACGTCCATTAGCACCAGTATAGCTTCCTGGTAAAATTTTAGGTAAAATAAATTTGTATGGAAATTCGTATCTTCCAGGATTTTGAGTACCTATGAAAAGAAAACAACATCTTGCGTCAAATTTGACAATAATAACAAAATTTGTCTTAAAAGACTTAAACCCTACCTTGTCCTGTTAATGTTTCTTGGTATTCGAGAAACGTATTATCTCCAGAGTATTGCACAGTTCTATACCTTGTTTCTTTAGTGTCATCATCGGTGTATGATTCTTCTTTATTCCAAGCTGTGTGTTCTCTGCCTACTAACTTGAGTCTTATACCTTAAAATAACTTACTCTATTAAATTAGTCCTTAGAACGGAAAAAGTCAGCTTCTTTAAAATATATATCAGTCAATACAAAAGAAAAAGATACCTCGTATGTTTGTACTGGAGTTGAAAATACACACTACTTTTCCTTCTACAGTTTGTCCTGGATGAAAGGCACCAGTATTGAACAGAACAATATCTAGACTCATCTTGTCCTAAAAATTTAAAAGCACTCTGTTACATTAAAATTACAGTTTTTAAAGGAGGAAACTCCATCATAGTTTACATTGTAACGAATTCATATGTATAATCGAAGAATAACTTCAATATTTTCACATCGAAACACAATAATTAATGTAATAAAATTTATAAAATTATGTATCTTCGAATAAAATAATTTTTATTTATATTTGTGATGGCAAAATTATTATAAACATATTAAACAAGTCCAGTTTAAAAAGTCGCAACTGTCCCGATAACAGGTGAAATAAAAACAACTGATGTTTTAAAATTACTTATTTAATTGCTTCATATATTTTAGTTAATATTTTGTAAAAACTACCACCAACCTGGTAGCAATTACTCAATATATCTCAGAAGCACTGGACACCAACACATAAGTCGACGAGATCTATACAGATTTCAGTAAGGCATTCGACAGATCATAGAATTCTGTTAAACAAACTATCAAGATTTGGATTTTCTATCCAAGCAGTAAATTTCCTCAAGTCTTACTTATCAGACAGTTACATTTACGTGACTTATAATGGCTTCAAATCGGCCTCATGTAGCTAAATCAGGAATTCCCTAAGGGTCGAATTTAGGACCTCTGCTATTTCTTTTGTTTATTAACGATTAATGTAATACAATATCGACAGAAAAATTATGCTTCGCTTATGACTTCAAGATCTTTTCTACAATAGAAGGTGTAAATTATTGTCATAATATTCAGAGCCAATTATTATCTATAGAAAACTGGTGCAATAGAAATAATCTAAATCTAAAGGCGAAAAAATGCAAAGTAGTGACATATACCCGGAAAACGTCAGCCATCAAATTTCCTTATTCAAGTCAAGCTACAATGTTGGAGCAAAATATCAAGGATTTGGGAGTTATCTTTGACGATAAATTAGCTTTTGTAGAGCACATATCTGTAAAAACATTTGAAGCCTTAAAGTCTTATGGATTTATATTGAGAAACTGCGGAGACTTTACTAATATTTCCGCATTGAAATCATTATATTTTGGGTATGTTCGATCTAAAGTTGACAGTATGACAAGTATGAGTCAGTAACCATGGAGCATCCATATTATGATATGGTCTGTGAGACTGCACTACACGCTGTCGAACAACTGTGGTCCAAAGAACGCAATTCCTGAAATATTTGGTTAGCAAAATGGTGACGGATTCTGTCCATTTGTAAAGCGAGTAATACCTAAGAATGATGAGTTATGTGAACGTTTTCAACTGCCTTCTTTGCAATTAAGGAGAAATCACGGCAGTTCGTATTCTTGTTTTAATCTACGTTGAAACAACTTTACCAACAGACCATGGCATAAAGAATTCCAAGTGAATTCGAGCAAATAGAAGTGAATGTCGATTTTGCGGAAAAGAACACATTTTCAGTGGTGAGGTCCATTGGTTTGGTTTTTGGTGAATCGAGAAAATTGTCACATTGAGAGCTTAAACAATTCACGACATATTCATCAAAAAACAATATGTGGCATATTCAATATGGCATTGGTGGATCCAGGGGTGTTAAGGAGGTCAAGTTCCCCTCCACCAAGTCATCAGAAGTGTATGCTTGTTCAGTGTTTATTTTGCTAAAATCTACCTTCAACGAGGTAAAGCCCCCTGCGGCAAACCTTGACAAGCCCCCCCAGAAAAATCTTAGAGCCGCCACTGATTGGAAGTCAAGAATTTAAGAGACCATTTTTCAGTTTCCCACAAATAGACTACTCTATATAAATTATAGAAATTATGCATACACGGTGTCCTAAAATCGGAAAAAGAATTATTTTTTTTAATGATCCTAGACCCAGAGGGAGGGCGGAAATCAAATCAGAGAGATTCAGAAATCTTGAGCCAGGGGGGGGCAAGCCAACAATTTTATAAATAGCTTTAATGGGTCATGGCAGGTTTTTCAGGTACACGGGGGGGGGCAGCTGATTGTGTTTATATATAGATAAGAATACTGTATAAAAATAATGTCCAAGTGCATGTACATGTAGTATGTCATAAAACAATAGTTTTACATACCTCCTTTAGATAGGCAACACATAGTCATCGCAGGAGATTTAATTGTTGCCTATAATTTTAATCTTCTGTCGATAAAATGTATAAACATAATCAGACATAAATCGAATAAGAAATATTCTGGACTCCAGTTAATTCTACTAGTCTTAACTTTATTAGGCTACATAACAACAACAACTAACAACCTATCCAGTTTCATTTATATGACACGCCTATGATGGTTGGAATACGGGCGGGGATAAAGATTGTAACCTATAATCTGTAAACAACAATATTTGATCAAATCAAAACTAAATACAAATTATTCTATTATGAAAATATAGACCTCTACCGTCTAATTAATGTAATTTAACACAAAATGCAGTTATCTAAAAATACTTTGTGTCAATAAATCGTGCATTATATACTCAACTAATAACGCATTTTACTGTTAATATTAGTCATAAGCTCGCTGCAACTCACCCCTTATACAACAAATATTACAAATAAAAAATTCTGGAAATATGACCACTCCCGCACCACGAGATCATACCTAAAAATGTGTTTGACAAAAATAAATAAATAATAGGAGAAGGTATTCGATCGGAAAGCCTTGGAATAGAATAATCAGAAGCGCGCCGTCTCCTCCGTCAAGAATGCGCTTCAGTGCCGTGCTGCAGGGTATATTTAAGGTAGTTGTAAAAATCAGTTTATTAAATTAATTAATTTAAATGAGCAAAATGAAGAGGTAATTTATAGCGAGGTGTTATTCAAAATCGACCCTTATCATAGGTTCTCGGAGACTACAGGACATACGAAAAAATTAAAATTGGCCTAAAATTGCGGAATGTAGTCCTTGAAGAAATGCCGAGTTTTTAATTTAAATTTTCCGAATACTTCCGAAGAGATCTGAAAAAATTAGAGAATTCGTTAGTTTTTGAACGTTATTTGATGTAGAAACGCAAAACCAAAAACACAATTTCATTGACATTTTTTTTGTAGCTACACAACGACATTTTCAGACTTGTCATCCGACGTTTCATTTTTCGGCTACCACCATCAACTTTATTTTTCTTACGGACGTCAAATTTGATTTTTCCAGCGAAAAACGGTGCATTTCATTATAATTTCATTGACATACAACTTTCTTAACTGTACAAATATCTATATATAAATAGGCAAAGACAAAACGATTAGGTACCATTTTCTCCTCTGTCTCTCAACCGATTTTCTTCATTTTTGTTTTGTTTAGTAGCTACTGACGACCTCACTGCAGAATGATAATATTAATTTATAATATTGGTTCATTCATTAAATAAAATATAATAAAAATTCATTATTTATGTCTATACTGTCAATGCCAAACAATTGATAAAGCCGCCGCTGCCAGACCGCCAAAACTCAAAACATTGAGTAATTATATTTAGAGGGACCGATCGTTAGATGCTTTTATATACTTAGAGCATGTACGAAGTGGCATGCAAGCGTTGTTATTGTTTAGTGGTAAAATAGTCAATGTAGTAGATCAGTATTGATTTATCGGATGCGTTGCAGTAACTTTCATATTAAATATTCTGATTTTAATGTGAATTTAATTATTTGATTAATATATTATTATCACAACCTTCCCGAAGATATTGTGTAAAAAATTGTCAGAGAGCGGACAATAGAGAATGTATTAAATAGGGTTGTTGATCCTCTCTTTTCTTTAATACTCCTGAACTTGATTGAAACCACAAATGACGAAACCTTTTAGGTTGCAAAAAACAATTTTTCAATTATTACTTCGAATATTTTGCCAGCCAAAAATTTGGGGGGTCATTCATTTGTCAAAAATATTTCTAATACCGATATTTGATTACATTTTTATTTTCTTTTGTTTCAATAGATTTGTATTTGTAAATATACATTTAAAATTTCATGAAATAGGGTAAAATTTCGACCACTGGGCGACCACTAGTATAATTAAGAAATATGACCTTCATTAGGTCCTCCAAAGTACTTGTCAAACGAAATTAGAGTACACATATTTTCAAACACAATGAGTTTCACAAATGAAACATATAACATTATATAAAATTTATTATGAACTGAGTTTGATGCTTTTCGAAAACCAAAAAGAAGTATGCAAGCAAAATGGAAGAAGGTATTAGAAATAACTGATTCGCAGGGCTAAAATTAAATTTCATAAATCCACAATTTACAAAAGTGAAATTTTTTTGCTATGGTTTTTAGATAAACGTGAATCCTAAAAAAATCAAGTTTCCTCAGACATGGATGTGTCACAAACTATCGTCTGGAGGGAGTTTAAAGATAGTGGTTTAAAATGGCACAAAAAACACATTTACTAGAAAGTATATCCATGTGTTCCTGATAGATAAATGGAGTTTTGCAATTGGCTAATAGTCGAGATTTTTCGAAAAACATTATATGGACTGACTAAAGTACTTTTTCAAACTGTGGCGTCTTCAACAGAAATACCCCTTGTCAATTAGAATGGGTACTCGTTTCAGCATGACGGGGCGCCTCCACATAATAATAGAGCTATTTGTGACTACTTATATCAAAGATTTCCATATAGATGGATAGTAAATTCGCGGCCGGTCTCTGGTGGCCGGTGGTCTCCCGACTTATAGTTCTCTATACTTTATTGAAAAATGGAGTAAATGGGGAATGAGTGTATAATACGATATAAAAACTTATGCTGGTCGGCTGTCACTAATTTAAACCGACCTGCTCGTTTATGTTCCCAAAGGGAAGGTCGTAAATTTGAACACATAATATTTTTAATACATACTTTATTACATTGTTCTTAATGCTCGACCTAATTTTAAATAATGTTCTATGTAACTGATGCCTTTCCTGATAAAACTCAAAATACATTTGGAGCTTTTCGTATTGTTACTTTAAACTTACGTAATTTTTCTGATTTCGTTTGACAAGTATTTCGATGGAATCAAGGCCAACTAAGATGATATTTATTTTTATTCAAATATTTGTGCTTTTAAGAACACAAATTATATCAAGTTGGATATCAATGAAATCAAAACGAAATGCACTGTTTTTCCGTGGAAATATCTAGCATATAGCTGGAAAATGTACCAATGAAAATGTGCTTTCGGTTCTGCTTTTCCTCGTCAAATAACCCTAAAAATATAAATGCTCTATTTTGTTTGGGATATCGGAAAATTTAAATTTAAACAGCATTTCTTCAAGCACTAATTTAAATTATAAATATAAATTATAAATATATACATATATACTTAAAAATGTATAAAACAAATATTTAAATCAACTAGTTTTATTAAATAACAAAAGATTTAGCTGTTTAAACTTAGCTCTAAATTTCTTATGTTCTTTCTTATCCTTAAAATCACCACTGTGTGAGTAAACACTTAAATTAGGAAGCGTTTGAGGGATCTTCTCAATGTCGATTTGATCCCAAGTCTTTAATGGCAGCCCGAGTTGCTGGAGTTTCCTCAATTCGCTGAACATCTCCAACGGCAGTGGCGATAGATTTTCTGCATTGACAATATTCAATACCCTCAAATTCGTCAAAGGTTTGAACACATCTTTGTCCAACTCCTGTATGTTCGGTTCATCAATGTACAACTCCTTTAATTTTGTGAGGTCGGCGAAAGCATCTGAATCCACTTTTTGGTAGTTCATATCACTGATTCTCAGCTTTTGCAAAGAGCTTAATCCTACGAATACTGATTTGGATAAACGACTGACATTTTGGTGTGATAATTCTAGTTTTTGTAGACGTTTTAGATTTTTAAATACAGACTCTTCCAAGAAGAATCCACTTGTATACTTCATCAGAAGTTTCGTGAGACGTTTGCAACATTTATCAAAGTTGCTATGATTGGCAAATTGGCTGTACTGGATATGCAGCAACTGCAAACTGTTCAATTCTGGTTCAAATGTATTGAACTTACTTCTGTGTATCATTAAGCTTTTTAAGCCGGTGATATTTCTTAGAGTATAAGGTTTCACATCACCATCAGATTCTACAACAGAAAGGACTTGGAAATTGGCAAAGGCTGGATCTTGAAGTTCGTCGAAATCTTCTGAAAATGTTGTGTTCTTGCACGCTATGTCAACATTGATATTAGTTGAATCCGGTTCTGGAAAGCAGAGCTGGAAGCTCTCTGCGATGACTGATAAAAACGTCCAAACTATAATCAAGTGGTAACTGAAAATAAGAAAAATTATTGCATTAAAAAAAATTATTTCAAAAAATAAGGATTACTTAAGATAATTAGTGTATTTTCTCAACCGCCATATTTTAAAAGTATAAACGCAGGGGCAGATGCAAAAAAGGCCCTCAAGGGTGTATAAAGTGTTCTTTTGGTAGAGCTGGATGTTAAAAGATTCTCAGGGGATGTGCAATCCATTGCTTCACCTGGCTAACTGACAGCTATGCTTCTAAACAGTTTCAAAGGTTACCTAATGAGGTTCGAATTATAGAAATTCCAAAAAATATCTAAAATTTGTTTTTTTATTGTTTGAATAATTGTACAGATTTACTGGTAAAATCCTGCCAGTTATCGTGTAGAGACTTTTGCTATTAAGTATTAAGTACTATGTTACTTAAAAATCCCTATTGACTGGGTTATAGACAATAATTATTCTGTGATATATTCTAACACTTAAACATGGATAGTTGGTTACCAATGAAGGTTGTATTACAATACGTTGACCTTTATGGTTTATTGCATACTATCAAAAATAAACACTATTATTTTGTCTATTTAAGCGAAAGCTTCTTTACGGTGGCTCACACACACGAATATAGAGGAGTATGGTAGTGAAACTTTATTAAGTTTATAGATGGTAGAAACAAGGATGACAAACTTATTTGTAGTTCAGCCAATGACCATTTTCCCGGGTAATTTGTCTAAGCAGCACCGAATTTCCTAAAACTTTGGATTTGAATACTACTTCTGTGCTTCAATATATATGAAAAGTAGTGCGGGAATTAATAAATTAACTAATTTCAAGCAACTTTTGTTCTATAAAGTTTTTTCTGAAAGTCAATTCTTTTTGAGTTAATTGCAAGTGAAATTATCGATTTTTCAAAATAAAAACATGTTTTCATACGGTTTTTAGTAAATATGCACTTTAAGAAAAAATCATTTAGATCAAAAATGTAGCTTATAAAAAAATATTGTGTTTGTAGTTTCTGTAAAACCAATACATATGGAGTTATAGCTTGTTGAAATTTTGTTTTTATTTGTCAAAACAAAAACTTGAAAAGTTTATCGTAAAATAACAGAAAAGCAATGCTATTTTCGGGAAAAGTTTATAAATACTTTTTTTAAAGTGCTTAAAAAAATTGTTTTTTATTAAAGTCTCAAGCATGGAAATTAAGCGAGTTATGACATAAATTATGTTATTTTTTTTGACAAAAAAAAATTATAACTTAACCCCCAAATACCACCAGCGTTGAAATTAATTGCTATCACTTCACAATCACAATATTTATTTCAAATAGGTTCAAAAAGTTTAACCGGTTTATATTAAGTAGTTTTGAAAAAAATCGAGCCGACTGCAACCAAACCTAAGAAAGTTGCCGCAACTGAAAAGAAGACTTCGACTCCGAAATCCACCCCATCGACAACAACTTCATCGTCATCATCATCAGTTTCGCTTGCATCCAAAGCGAAGTCTCCTTCCAAAGCAAAAAAAACAGTAAAGGTGCCCCTACAAAAAAACCGAAAGCTCCAAAACCGAAAACAGCAAAATCTGCGGCATCCCCGAAGGCGAAGAAAGCAGCTTCTCCCAAGAAGAAGAAATAAATAGAAAACAATTTCATCGACATTATTTACGCTCAAAAGACAATATTGTATTTTTGTAATTTTGCAAAAAATTGTTGGGTTTTTTCAAAATAACTGTGGGAGATAGGCAAAATTTTGTAGAGTACAAAGTTATAGGTTTTGTTTTTTTTTTAATTTATGTTTTTTTGTATTGTAAAAATTAAGTTAGATATGCCCGTTTCAAGTTTGTACATGTTTTTGCTCAAAACTTTCAAAATTAAGAGTTAAGTTAAGAGCTTATAAAAAAGACTACAAATTGGTGATTTGTGTAGTGATAGCAATTATTTTCAACTGAGTGGTATTTAGGGGGTAGTTTGATTCCCGGTCAAGATGGCGAGGTGGCAAGGTGTGTGTGTGTGTTAGGTTAAGGATTAGTTTAAGGAATATTAAGTATAAGCCATCGGATAACCTATGTCCTTTTTTTATGATGTTATATAAAATCCCAAAGACGCTTAGAAAGTGATAAAGACGCTAATGAAGTGATAATAAGTGTTTAATTTAGTGATAAAACCGGGAGTCAACGCCACCTCGCACTGTACATAGTTATATCGAAAATGTTAAGGACGGGAAAGAAAAGTTAATTTATTTCAAGAATTTATTTACCATTAAAATTCAAGTGTTTGTAAATAAGATGAAAGTTGTTAAAAGACTATAGGAATATTTTTTACATTTATTCACTTGTGTCTGGTCATTAAGAAGAAGAAGAAGAAGGGGGTAGTTTGTACAATGTTTTTTTAAACACAAAAAAAAATTTATTTATATCATAACGCGCATGAAAATGCTAGAGACTTTTAAAACAACAAATTCAAGGGTTTTTTAAGCACTTTAAAAAAGTATTTATAAATTTTTCACGAGAAATGCATTGTTTTTCAGTTATTTCACGATAAACCTTTCAATTTTTGTTTTAACAAATAAAAACACAATTTCAACAAGCTACAACTGATTTTGAATTGGTTCTACAGAAACCATAAACCCAACAGTTTTTTTCTTTTTTTATAAACTTTATTTTGATCCAAATGATTTTTTTCTTAAAGTGCAAATTTTTAAAGTTATTTACGAAAAACTGTATTAAAACATGATTTTTTGATTAAAAAATCTATAGTTTCACTTGCGATTAATTCGAAAAGAGTTGACTTTCAGAAAAAACTTTATAGATCAAAAGTGTCTTAAAAATAGTTAATTTACTCATTCCCGGACTTTTTTTTCATATAATTTTTTCCACTTCCGAGAAGGGGTAACATTCCCCCTCCCGGGAAAAAAGCAACCCCCGGCACAGGACCAACTTTGAAGTAGTGGGTAAGTAGAAATGAAATCCAATTTTTTTGGAAAACTTGGACAAATTAATCAGTATTACCATTTTTTGCCTTCATTGACTGGACTAATAGAGATTAAATTGAAAAAGTGTCCACCTGAAAGCATTAAATAAAAAGTTGAAGAAATGACCAGAATAGTGCTGGTGTAGAAAAACGGTGATGTGAATAGATAAATATAATATGTAATATATATATATATATATATATATATATATATATATATTATTCCCTAAATATTTATGAGATATTCTAAATACTTTTGGCGGACTGTTTCAAATCCAACCTCGTGCTACATCAACTCCACCCTTATTTAATGTATTTTAACGGACTTTTTTGTAAATATACCTGTATTAGATTAAACTATATTATTTTACAAAAGGTATTTTGAAGAATAGTCTGGAGATGTTTGATATTTAAAAAATATCTACCTAAATAATGTCCTTATAATTTAATCTTTTACAATTGCCAGAATATCAATTAGGTGAAGCAGTAATTTAAATTAAGAACTAAGCTAGTCGTTAGTATAGGATTACTTGAATCCATTACTAAGAATGACAAAAGGAAAGAGAAACAGAGACAGGGAGATGAGGAGAGACGGGAAATATATTACATAGGAAGCTTTCGCTTTCAGCGTTCACTCTCAAAGAACTGCTGTTCTTCTTTTTATACTAGAACCTTCCCAAATAAATACATATTACCCCCAAGAAAAAATCATAAAGATTACTTAACAAAGTAGCCAATAATAACTTATAAAAAACCACTGCTCTACGAAGGCTATTACTAAGTAAGCAAAATTTAAGTGGTTACAGACATTTAGTACATTTCAGATGAAAATCAACCTAAAAATTTGATCTCAGAAATGAATATATTATAAAGAACTGACTTTTCCCAAAACAAAACTGCATACCAAGACCGCAGTCATACAAAAAGCATTTCTTAACTTTTCAAATGTTCATCTCAATCAGTCACACGGCTTTTCGAAAAATCAGCTCCGTTAAAT
This sequence comes from Octodonta nipae, assembly GCA_034190945.1. NCBI lineage: Eukaryota > Metazoa > Arthropoda > Insecta > Coleoptera > Chrysomelidae > Octodonta > Octodonta nipae. Next base: position 137,708,645 of record CM067219.1, on the reverse strand, counting down.
TTACTAACGTTAATTATTAGGAACTGATTTCTTTAACAGTCTTTCAAAACTCTCTCCATCTCACTCTATCTCTCAGTGACAAACAAAAATAATACTCACTCTGCAAAGTTCATTGCGAAAAATACAATTGGATTTTCTCACTAAATGAATTTATAGCTTTTTAGATTCGATTACGATAAGAATCATGTTTTTCGGCACTGCTCTTTATGCTTATCGTCGTTTATTCTTGCACGAATATGCGATGGGATCATTATTTACATGAGAGGTCAACGCTGATAAGAAATGTGGATATACTGTACAACAAATACAGTAGCGTCAAGGAAATTGTTTTGAAGAATTCGGAAAGAGAAAGTCGTAAACAAAACTGAGTCATCGTCTTTGAAACATTTTTGCGGAAATGTCTAAGCCGTTATTGAGGCGACAGTTTATTAATGGTCGCCCACACTTACATATAAGAAAATAGATCACTAATGTAGTAAAATGCAAACATTGTTAAAAAAGTTCGTTCAGACAGTTCTTTAACCTTGAAATACCCATACAACTTTGTTTCCTGTGAAATATTTTCTTATGACGCCTCTACATTTTCGCCGAGAAAATTCGAGACCAATCGAGCATGGGAGTGTGGAGGAAAAACCTATCTCGCTCCCTGTCGCCATCGCTCGCTTTGGTCACAGAATCTATATATGTATAAATAGGCAAAGACAAAACGGTTAGGTACCATTTTCTCCTGTGTCTCTCAACCGATTTACTTTATTTTTGGTTTGTTAAGTAGCAATTGACGACCTTCAGTACAGAATGCTAAAATTTATTTATAATATTGGTTCATTCATTAGATAAAATATAATAAAAAAAAAAAACATTATTATGTCCAAATGTCCATACTGTCAATGCCAAACTGATAACAGTAACAGTGTCGCCAGATTGTTTGGAAAGAAAATCGTATGATGGATTGACTCGAACGTGAAAGACGAATTAAATTATACTAAAAAGTAACAAATTTTGATCCGTTCCTAAAGTTATTTTACATTGTTCTGCTATTGAAACAGAACCCAGGAAAATTTGTATTACACAATAATAGCTATTCATCGTGCGCTCGCAAGTTTGTAACTTTCATTGCTTTGTAAATATGAGCCTTGTTCGTAGTAGCCAGTTGCCAACGATTCCAACGGTTTGAGAAATTTTACCCCAATCGAGCGTTCGCCGAGTTAACTACCGAGCTCGCTGATTGGCGTAGAATTTCTCAAACCGTTGGAATCGTTGGCAACTGGCTACTATGAACAAACCTATGATCAACTAAAATAAAAGTATGTTGCAATTGATGAATTTATTTCCGAAAACATTTTATTAATTTTAATGTTATACTTCCAATGTAAATAATCTTTTTATTTTTACCGTATAAATTTCATAAAATTTGAAGAATACAAAAAAATTGCATTAATGCACTGATTGTAATACTCAAGACAAATAGTTAGATCTGGCAGCCCTGAACTCACAGCTATCTTTGATGTAACGCCTTGATTTGAATTTTGACATTTCAGAATATTGTTTGGTGTAAGATTATTATAGCACGCTGGTAAAGGTTAAGTTGTAAATTCAATGTGTAAAGTTCAAAATTTCAGCTTCGTTCACTGCGAATAGTTTCTAACAAATGTGGTATTACTTATTTATCATTAACTAACAGCAGGTGCTTATATTTCTTTATATTTTCCATACAAAACAGAAATAGTTATTGCTTTTTTAGTCTCAAATCAAAAAATATTTTTGATAAATGTAGGTATTAACTAATGTTTTAAATATTACAACCAATTTTAATTTATTATTTAATATAATGTTATTTTTAAAAGAATTTATTTTTTTATGTTAAAAATTATAACTACATATCGAATGTATTTAAAGTCCGATTCTTTCAATTATTTTTAGGTAGGGAATCAGTTAGTTACTCTTTCGTGTTCATGCATTTGATCTAATAATCAATTTATTTTATATTCCATAGTTCCATTCCTGCAAAATCCTGGTTTTATTACAAGGTAACTGGCTTTTACCTAACATAAACATGCTGTTGACATTTTAACGATGTGTATTTAAAAATAAAGAAATTCAATGCATTTACTGATTTGTTATGATAAGTTAGGTATTTATTTTATAAAGAAATATATTTTTATTGAATATATTTTTCTTTGGAAAACAGTCAAACTATTGAGTAATTGTATATATAAAAGCATTACCTGCTGTCAAATCATGTGAAGACCATCTTTGATAGTTCAGCATCAAGCGTTGTTTATTGTTCAAAATTAAAATAGTCAATGTAGTAGATCAATATTGTTTTTTCGGATAAGTAGCAGTAACTTTCGTTTTAATTATTCTGTACTGTAAGTTTTTATTATGAATTTAATTATTTTATTACTACATTATTTTCACAATTTTCCGAAGGTATTGTGTAACAAATTGACAATCAGTGGACAACAGAAAATATACTATATATTATATTTTTTATAAGAGTATTGTACATATATATTTTTTTATTTTATGAACTCGATTGAAACTGCAAATGAGGAAAACGTTTAGGTTACAAAGTGCAATCCCACCAAAAATTGCGGGTCACGCACTTTTCATAATTATTTGGAATACCTATATTTGATTAAATTCTCTTTTTTTCAATAGATTTGTCAATATGACATGAACGATTTGGGGGGGGGAGTTCATGACGTCTTCTTCTCCGGTTTTTGCGTCCACTTTATTTCTGATAAACATATACTTTTAACAGACGAACCTCAATAATGTTCACAATTTGATTAAGTAAGGTCAAATTTCGACCACCGGGCAACCACTAGTAATGATTATTCTGTGCTTTGGTGTCGATATTTGAGCCAGGAGTCAAAGTCAAAGTAGTTTTTCAGCGAGACAGGGCGATATGGGAAATATGTCTACACTCTCGTGTGTTCTCGTAGTGACGTTTGAGTTGATAGCTTCTAGTAGTTTTAATAACATGGACTGGACCAATGAGCTAGAATCAAAACATAACGATGCGTGGAGTTGCATCAACGTCGAAATTTTTTTGGCATTCTTTTTCACGTGACAATTGTAAACGTAACAGTAATTATACCTAATAACTTATCGCGCAAAGAGCAGTAGCGGCTGAAATTTTAATGGCATCAATCTTGTATTTACGCATTAAACGAGACAACACGTGGACGCGACATTACACAGAAAACTAAAAAACAGGTTATACAGTGCTAGTCAAAATTCCCCTCTCCTCTCGAATCTTTATAACTGTTATACTTACACTAATGAAATTTGGAGGATGAACATAAACGGTTGTAAACTTCTCTTATAATACGAGTAGTAATACATGACAGTAATAGAAGATGGTACAGGATCAATGTGACCACTAATTTTAAATAGGACTTTATGGCAAGTGACAGCTCATTTTAATGGTACTGACAATACCCACTCAACTATTCTTCATAAATTCGTTGTTTATTGTTTGAAAATATTAATATTGTGGGGTCCCGTTGCGTGAACCTTGGGTTTTAAGTACCTCCACTGAAAAGAATCGAATGATATCAGGTCCGGTGACCTAGCGGATCATTCTGTGAGATCTCACCGTTCAAACCATCTATCGCGAAATTCATCTATCTAAAGTCTATCTATCCACTGTACTTTGGTTTAAACAAAAAATGAGCATTTTGAATACAATAGGCCCGCAAATACAATGTTTAATACCCTTTATTTTCACCGTCCCAATTTCTTTAGTGTAGCCTTTTAAAATATACGAGGGGGAGACTTTTGACTGGCATTATAAATTTCCTGACGTATTAACCAAAGTGGAAAATGCTAGTTCACCTGAATACGAACCTAACCAAAAAATAAAAACTTTGAACTCTAGAGCATTTCAATAAACAGATATAAATTCACACAAGACAGTATTGAAAAGATAATAAAAATAGCGTGGAGTATCTTCGGAAAGGTGTTACATACCTACTAAAAAAACCTCTTCATACGCCAATGTACTAGTAAGACCGTCGCGTTAATTACAACTGTTAAAATAGCCTTTAATGACCGCACAAACAATAAAATCAATTAAAAACTAATAAAGATGTTTATATTACGGTATTATATTTACTAATTCCTTTTTTTACTTACACGATACTTCCCCTGTACTTCCTCTCCCTCGAATCGCTTCTTACATAGTATACACCAATTATCATGTTTTGCCAATTAATATGTTTTTAATTCCGAATTAATTATAACACTAGCGATAGTGTTTCCAAAATACTGATAACTTCCTCATTTACAACATTGTGCAATATTTCATAAGTTTATTTGTCTTGGGTTTTTAACGTCAAAAGTTCAAATTTGTGACGTTTAATGAATTTTTATATATTCCCAATTAGATAATATCTTCCGAATAAAACTTTTTTTAAAATATTAACCGACTTCCAAGTAGAACTAAAAAGTTGAAAATAATTAACAAAACACAACACAAGACAATAAATAACTCATCCAGTGTTATTAGGTACCTCCACATAATGTAAACAATAAACAATAAAATTAATTACATACCTATCAAGTATATTATTGAAGTCGGTTCCCAGCAAACCTACCAATATCAAAAATATACTAAATAGGTAGGTAATTAATTTGTGCCGAATGAGCATGCTTAGTGTGCAGGCACCTAACAACATTGAATATGTTATTTATTGTCTAATGTCATGTGTTGTTAGTTATTGTTAACATTTTAGTTCTAACTTTATTTTTTATTTTGCCTTAGGTACATATACTAAGAAATTTTGGAAATTTCAACTTTAAGTGGGGGAAATGGAGAGGAAACTTTGTACAAAGGTCTTTGTTATTTGAAATTAGAAATGTAAATGGAATACTAGCCATATATTTAAAATAAGTAATTATGGGTTTTGGGGTTTACTATAGATATACACCAAAATTAAACACCAATTTATATATCCCATGAAAAGCCAGGGAGAGTAAGCTAATATATAATAAAAAATGAGATAAATAGCTGTTAAAATTGATATAACTGAGAACAAAAAATATTTGTTTTTTTATAAGAGATGAAAATGAAGTTCCTAGAAAATTTATTTTGGAATTTTCAAAACTTATCAAATACTAATTCTAGTAGGCACCCTGTATTCTACCACACTGGGTGATCTAATGATATATCAGATGAAGCCTAAGAAAATATATGCTAGCTAGTAGTGAAAGATTAAAAAGAACTATAGTTGGCTAGGGTCTCAAATAATATGGTTAGGTACTTTTGAAGGTTAATATAGGTGTAAATAAATACAAACAAGTTTGACTATATTTGAGTCTCATTTCATATTTATTGTATCAATATTAAAAATGTAGTACTACCTTCCTAGAAATTAGATATACCTGAAGTATTTAATAACTTATTATTAATCTTTTTCATGTTATATTTTATTTAATGAATTCTTCATTTTTGTTTGTGATATTCTGTTACATGTTCTTAGAGCATGGACTTCTGGAGGTAGCCTGCAATGCACAAAGCTCTTCACAAGAGTAGAAAGAGAGGGCAGTAGAGACAGTCCCAGGCTATTTCATTTGATGGCTGGAAGCATCCAATGACCTAGATGCTGCACCTATTTAACTGGAATCAGCTTCCAATTGAGTGAAATAGCCTTTTGCTCTCTCTTTCTAGCCTTGGCACAATATTTGTGTATCCCAGGCTACCTACAGAAGAACAAGCTCTATGTACATGTTTGTACCTATTCCCATTCTATTTCACATATTATCTCAATTAATGATAAATTTGTGAGTATGCAACCAATGTAACACTGAGTCTAGAGAACTTGATTATAAATGATTGATTTTGTGGGTCTACTTACTATTACTTAGTGTTTTCAAGTAAACTAAATTTGAACATAATTTTACAAAGATGTAAAATATCTAGTTTTGTGTAGATTCATATTAATCAAGTGATAACAACAATATTCTCTCTCTCTCTCTCTCTCAAATGTTTATGTGACTTGAAAAAGTTCAAAGCATCAAGTCTGATGGTAAAAACAAAGGCATAAAATTGTGTATTACAATTTTGCTAATACTTTATCAAAGTTCAATATTGCAAGTTTCAATGCTAATTTTTCTTCATCTGTAGACAATGTTTTACAGTAAATATCAAATTTCTTTTGCTGGTAACTCTTAAGAAACAAAAAACACTGTCTTATGGAAGCTCCTACATATAATGTATTCACTATTACTGGTCGCTTGTCCATAGTTTTTATACATGGTAAGGAACTAGCAACGAACTTATGTGGTCCTCTTCTAACCCTAATCACTGCAACTTTTGTATGTTCATTGCAATATTTTGTTGAAAACCCAGCCCTTATGGCTGCCACTCCAAAGTCACCATACAACTGCTGTACCTTTTCAGTAACCGCCTCGCATATGGAAAAGTCACTGAATTTGCATACAGTTTGTTCTTTCCCAATTTCATTTACGTGAATAACCATATAACTGGAAAAATACATTAATAAGTAAAGATGGGGTTATAAAGAATTTTGATATTACCGATTTTTATGTCGAACCATATTAAATACTTAAAAAACACGTATATAAACAAACACAGCAGGTGTGCTAAACACAGATGCTAAACTTAAACATAACCTAAAAACTTATGTTAAATTCTTCTTCTTCTTCTGACCATTGGATATTCTTGACATACTGAATCCAATTTTAAATAAAAATTCTACAATCTAAGCAATTAGTTAGCTTTCAACAGGCCCCCAAGCTTAGCAAACATGAAGGCTTCGAGAAACTGCGTACTTCTTGTTTTTGTACACCCAGTGAAGAAGACCCAGGGTGATCGATTAGCAGAACACCAGTGCTATAAAATCTTAGAACATATATACTCCAAGCTCAAAACATCTACAAACCACGTTATGTTTAATGAGACAAATGAAAATAATCTGATTAATGAAACTCCTCTCTATCTCAGCCAGACTTGCTGTAACTTGCCATGTAACGTAGTTAAGGCTACCTGCAGAGGGATATGCTCTATAATATAAACTCATTTTATTTTCAATAGCTGTCATTTAACTTAACCTCCAATTTCTAACACCCTTTCACTTTATACCCGGAAATTTCATCATCTTCGTGGCATTTTAACAATAAAAGCACCATATGAAACTATTGTCAACATTACAACAGATTGCTAGATATCAGTATCGAATACTAGGTGTTTTAGATAAAAAACAGTACGCAGTTTGTGTTAGTTTAAAGCAATTTACCCATACGCAACCTCTCAGTCAGTGGGGTAAGAATAAGAAACACAGGAACGTAAAATTACAGTGGTATTTTGATACAATGGCAGATCCAAAAGTTGAAGAAATTTTAGCCCCACTGAGGGCCAGCGTTAAAGAGCAAGTATGTACCACTTACTTTCAAATATACCCTTTATATCCTTTTTTATTATTATTCTCAGGGTGATTTGGTTAGAAAGCTTAAATCTGAGGGCGCTCCAGACTTAGATATTAAAAAAGCTGTAGCAGAATTGAAAACTAGGAAAAAGACCCTGGAGGATAAAGAACTGAGCCTAGCTCCTAATATCACTTTCGATAGAGCAAAAATGGAAGATTTACTCAAAAGGAGATTTTTCTATGATCAAAGTTTTGCAATCTATGGAGGTATTACTGGTCAATTTGATTTTGGTCCAATGGGATGTGCCTTCAAAGCCAATCTTCTACAAGCATGGAGGCAGTTTTTTGTTTTGGAAGAGCAAATGCTTGAAGTTGATTGCTCTATCCTCACTCCCGAACCAGTATTGAAGTAATTTATTTTCATGAAATCTTGTACAATATTAGTAGTTTAATTTCTGTTGTATTTTCAGAGCATCCGGACATGTTGACAGATTTGCAGATTTGATGGTTAAGGATATCAAAACTGGTGAATGCTTTAGATTAGATCATTTAATAAAAGCTCATTTAGAAAAGTTGTGTGCTGACAAAAAGGCAACTCCAGAATTGAAAGATGAATGCCAAGATATTATTATAAAGGTAAGTCAATTCAAGCTTTTCTAATTTAATTCTGCACATTGTTAATTTTAACTTCTAACAGTTTTTTGTGCTAAGTATGAAGTGAAGAAGATAGGGAGTTACCCGAAATGGTAGGTTTTGGCTTGGGGGAATGACAGTTAGGTCAGCACTTTTCTGGCAATATAGATGGAAACAAACACTTAGTATATTAAGTACTATCCAAAAAATTAGTTATGGGTCTTATTTTATACATAACGAAGTGACAGTATTTAGATAGTCCAAGGAGGCAGCTACCCTCTGCTGCAGCTTGGTGACACCCTTGAGGAAGGACATTTGGGAAAAGCTCTTGTAGAATATTGTTTACCAAATATGTGTTTGTCAATCAGAAACACATTACAATACATATTGTACATATTATCAATGCCCAGTTGGTACAATTTTTTTTAATTTGGATTATAAATCATTTAGAACAAATGTAATTGTCCAACAAATACCCAGTGATTTACTGAACTCGCAACTTAAATCTTAGAATCTATATATAGAAATTCTGTAACAGGTGGTTTGGTTCAGAGATAACTCATAACCTGTGAGAAAAACTAGTTATAGTCTAAAATGAATTTTCGTCATGTAGTTTGACATCACAAAACTTTGAGTCTAATTTGTAATTTACTCTTAAAGGTGGAAGTTTTATTTTCAAATGATTAAATAACATCACCATTGATCAGCAATGATAATGCATAACATATAAACAAAAACCTGTGTATAAAGTCCATTATGTAATTTCCCATACTCACCCTTATAGTTGTATTTCTACCTTCAAATTTTAACTGAATCAATCAACAATCTAATGAACAAATAAAGTCAGTATAATCAGTTCCCACAATCAACAAAGATACCACATAACATAAATAAAAGAAAATCAGCAAAATACAGAAATTCCTTATTTTTTGCAGTTTGCTTTTATTAACTATGAATGAATGAACTTATATTCTGTAATTTAAATGGTCACCTCAATATTTATGAGAGATTTGTTCTTTCCGCAACATAGTTTTAAGGCAACTTATTATTGGTCATTTATATTCACACTTTAATTTATAATGGTATAAATTCATCTATTATTCTTGGTATTCATAAATACAATGAACAATATGGAAACTTTCTTGGTACATAGTAGCTGCTAATTGTTAAATAAAAGGAGTTATAAATTAGATGCATTTTGAAAGACATTTAATTTTGGTAAAATGCAGTACATAACTACAAATGGATGTTAATTATATCAACAGGTATTTCTATCCAACAAATTTCATACCTTCACAATATTTTACCAATAGAATTTTAAGAAATATAGATAGATGACTAAAATACTGAATTAAAATCATTTTTGAAAGCTTTTTGTAAAACCAGTCATGGTTCATCAGGAGCTAATTAATGGGGATTAATAAACATAAACATCCAGATTGCCTAATTTATTACATAGCTATATATGGTGCAGTATTTACACTTGGCTTTGATTGAGCAGACTGGACATATATATTTATGAAGTATTTGTACAGAATAGAACCAAACATTTTGTTGGCTTGAATAGAATAAACAAATCATTGGCATTTTTCAATAACCAATGTTGTTGTTTCTCTTTCTTTTTTTCTATATTATCATATGAGCAATTTGATCATTTTAGTTGTTCAAACCAATCTCAGACAAAAATAAATAATTTTATTTTATTATTTTTTGTTGTTCCCAAGTCTGAAGCATACTAAGATATTTAGGTTATGAATTACATCTCTTTTGAGCCACATAAATAATATTTATACTTTTCATTGAAGAATTGAATTCTTGATGGAGTTCATGTTTTAAGTTTTATAGATACTTACTATGAAAACACATTAACATAAATCATATAAAAAAAACTGTTTATATGATTTTCCAGATACTCATTTCATCTTCAGTTTTTAAACTCTTCTGTCTTAATTTCAAATTGTCTGCCAATATCTTGTTATTATTGTTATAAAATGTATCCACTCCGTCCCTGGCGAAAGCAACGTAAAACAGTATTCATTCCAAATAACATAAAAACATATAAGCCGATTTTTATTTCAGGCAGTTAGTTAGTTTATTGCGTTCCGCTTATTTGTTGTTATGATTTCGATGTTATTGTATAGAATCAGCTGTTGAAAATATTTGATGTTTTATGTATAAATATTTCTAGAAAGTGAAGTGAATGTCAGTTTTTAAACTTTAATGAATTTCAACCCAAGGGATTTATAGCAATTTAGTGTCAGAAGTGGGATTTAGTTGAATTAACACATTTTCATGTTTTAGTCTTATAAATTCAGTACAGATGATTATTTTATTACATCACTAGGATTTGATAAATCTTTATTGTTGTGGGCCAAGTTGATGTGTATATTAAAAAAATATACTTTTCAGTTGGATGGTATGAATAAAGCTGAAATGGCTGCAGTATTAAAAAAATATGACATGAAAAGCCCCCTGACGGGAAATGAGTTAACTGAACCAATAGAATTCAATTTAATGTTCGCCACTCAAATTGGTCCTTCTGGACTTATTAAAGGGTAAGATTACAAATGTAGAGGATTATTAACATATATAAAATAATTAATAATTTTTGTTATATCAAAAGTTGTTAAATTTAATAGCAACATACAATTTCAGTTTTCTGAGACCTGAAACAGCACAAGGTATTTTTGTTAACTTCAAGCGCTTGTTGGAATTCAACCAGGGTCGTTTGCCTTTTGCTGCAGCTCAGATTGGTAAGTGTAAATGTTAATTGTTTAACTGTTTTGGTATTAAGGTTTTTATATTTAGGTAATTCTTTTCGTAACGAAATCTCACCCAGATCTGGACTAATTCGAGTGCGAGAATTCACCATGGCAGAAATCGAGCATTTTTGCGATCCAAATGACAAAAGCCATCCGAAATTTGATAATGTAAAAAACACTGAGTTGCTCTTGTATTCAGCATGTAATCAAATGGATGGAAAACCAGCTGAGAGAGTCAGTATTGGAGAAGCAGTATCAAAAGTAAGTGGTAAAAAACATATTTTTTTATCAATAATTATGTTTAAAGCTGATTTCTTAAGCTGTAACGTTGTCGATTGACACTATTTTTATTTCATCATTCACATCTGTATCATGTAATATGAACAATATCAAAGTAAATCTGCAAGATAAATCTACAAAACAAAATGCAAATTACCTTTTGATCAATTTTTTTTTTTGGTGTCAGTGACCTTTGGATTTATTCATGTGTATCAGTAACTATCAGCAGATTGTTAGTTACAATGGTTATATGAAACAATTTTTTCTACTATATTTGGAGTACCATAGTGATTTGACTTTGGTTCTCTGCTATTTTAGAAATTTTTAGAGTTGAGTTGCCCTTGTTGCCCTTGAAAGCCTTGAATTTGTAGACAATCTGAAGATCCACTATAAATTGCAGACAGATTTTGAAATCTTAAACTTGGTGTAGCAAATAAACACTATTTAAATAAGTGTAAAGTATGTAATTGTATTTGAAAGAGAATTTTTTTGACTCAACCCTTGATGATACATGAAGAAAAAAGAAATTGTCGATATATTTGTTGCTATGGATTAATCATGGTTTCATCATTACCATTCCAAAACCAAAGTAAAGAGACAAGGAGTCTCCTCTACCTCGTAAATTCATGGTCAATAAGCCGGAAAGGAGTTGCTTCCAGTTTTTTGGAATGCTGAAGATTGTTAATTATCTGCTCAAGGAAGTCGCTGTTACAGGCAATTATTAGACAGAAGTAATTTATAAATTTCGTTATTTGTGAAGAAAGTCACAAAGTCGCGTCAAGGTGTACTGTTCTTTCATGACAGTGGTCTCAGCCATATCACTGCAATTTTTGCAGATATTCAAGGATAGTCCCAGACTTAGTCCCTAGTGACTACAGAGTGTTCCCAGACTGAGAAGCAAAATTAGTGTGTGGTAGCAGGAGTGATTAGTTGGTAGAAGGCAGAAAAATTCTTTCGTGAGGCTATTGGAATGTTGCCGCATCAGTGGCATTAGGATAAAGGAACATCATAATAAAAAATATTGATGCAAATAATTTATATTTAAAAAACAACAAACTTGCAATCACTATTTTCTTACATTTCTTCTTTCTTTAATGAGATTTAATAGGTACAATTCTATTGATTATTTTAGTATTTTCTTGTCTCTCTCTCTCTCTCACTCTCTAATATGTATTCATTTTTTATATTTTTCACATATTTTTAAACTTTCTTCTATTTGTTTTATTATTTGGACCACTTTCCATAAGTTTATTTCTAATTTACCCTTCCTATATCGCAACCACTCTGGAGATGCTTCTGTGTTTTGGTCACCCAATATAACTCATTTGTTTATCTTTTTTTGAACCACCTTATATATACAACCTTAATTCAACTCCACATGATGTTACTCCAGTCTTATTTAAACCACCTTGTATATGCAACTACTTATGTGCCACCCAATACAACATTTTTTTGAACCACCCTGTATAACTATAATTCTACTCCACTTAATATTTCAACCATCTTATACATACAACTACTTTTGTACCACCCGATATTACATTTACTTGTAACATTTTTTGAACCCATTGTATAACTGCAACTGCACACACAACCGTATACCGTTTAGAAAAGATCACCGACATAACAATTTTTCTTTTCGGTACACTAATGGAATATTTTCTGCCTTTTCACTAGACTGTTTCAAAAACAAACTGACTTCAAATGAATCAAAATGAAAACTGCTACAAATACCCTTTACGATATACTTTTATGACATATCTTGACATTTAAGCTGGATATTTGTGATGAAAATTTGACATTTACAGTGATGTTTACCGTTTTTTGCACATATTTTTCAGATTTTCATAAAAACGGCATGTTTTACGTTATAGAAAAATATACGGAATCAAGCTGGAATATATATTTGTAGAATACAATTTAAAATATTCAAATTGATTGAGCAGTTTTAGAGAAAACAGTGAAGATTCATTTAAATGTAGTCCCTTAATTAGTGTTTTTTTTTTTGATTTTTTGGAAAACAGTAAATCTCACATAGAAAGTTATATGGTACCTTTCTGTAATATCCCTTAATACAATGGAGTTTAAATCATGGAAACTGCCCAAGCCGTTTTTGTATAATCACTGAGCATCCATAAAAGAAAAGATACCGACGAATTGATAACCTCCTCCTTTTTGGAAGTCGGTTAAAAAGAATACATTTGTTATTCTAAAAACATCAGGGGTGTTGCTTAGGGTTGCCTCTAGTATGCCTTTCAAGAAATAAAAAATAAACAGGTAGTCTGTTTTGTAATTTTAATGATAAAGGTTTGCATGTTGAACATACTGAATCGTTTTAATTGTGTCAAATATCAGTTGACATTACTTTTAATTAGTTATATTTATTTGCAAAACATGTAATTTATTGTTTATTATATTAGTCACTACAATGTATGTGTTGTGATAAAAGGTGTTCCTTTCAAATATGCCGACATTTAGTATTTATCTTACAAATATTTGCTTACTTGCTTCAGTTGTTTTATGGAATTTCCTATTCGCCTTGACTGGAACGTGTCTTATGTCATTTATTGTTAATATTATCACGCTAAAAAATTCAGCGCTCAACTTAAAAGATACTACTTTTTGATCTTGCGTGAATAAGGCACTGATTATTAATTAATCTTATACTATTTCTTGAACACGTCAGATAACGTCATGTGATGTTTCCTGGTCGCAAAGGTTGGACAGAGCTATTATGATGCAGAACTGTTTATGAAGAATATTTTGTAGGCATAATTAATGAAATCAACATTTTATTGCCGACTTTTTCAGGCATACTGTATATTCTTTCGCGTTTTGCAAAATACCTGAACGAACTGCCAGAGTGTTTTGGATATTTTTAACCCTCGAGGCAAAAGAGGTGTGTTACAACTTTTAGGTGTGTACCTGAGGATTTGTGTGTCTATCTGTAACATCGTAGCTTCTAAACGAACAGACCAATTTTGATGCCGATTTTGTGTTTGAAAGCTGACGTGATCGAGAAAGTTCTTAACTATAATTTGTGAAGATTTTTTCAGCCATTTGAGGATCATCAGCTCATTTTCTACTTGACAAAAGGGTCTTACTCAGATTTTTTAAACTGACCCTAAACGACGAAATTTTTTTATGTGTGTTCGAGTGGACACCTGTTAAAGTGGCACCTAAATACTGGACTGAGTAGTAGTCTCAGATATGGTATTCTAAAGGTAACTCTTACTAATGACGCCACTTAGCATAGTACACCTGATGAGAAATTTCACTTCGAAACGGCTGTCGTACATTGAATAGTGTAGTTCTGAAAAAGTAGGTCTATTTCCAAATTGTTAAGTTTACAAAACGTAATTTTCAGGGTTTGGTGGCCAACGAAACCCTAGGTTACTTCATGGCGAGAATTCAACAGTTCCTCCTAAGAGTTGGCGTGGACCCACCACGCTTACGTTTCAGGCAACATATGGCAAACGAAATGGCCCATTACGCGTGCGATTGCTGGGATGCTGAATGTTTAACTAGTTATGTAAGTTTATTCCTAACATCATTAATGAAGTACAACTGATTCACTTGAATGTGTGTACATACTTATATATCATATGCTCTAGGGATGGATAGAAATAGTCGGATGTGCTGACCGTTCTGCGTATGATCTGACCCAGCATACCCAAGCAACTGGAGTACGTTTGGCAGCTGAAAAGAAGTTGGCAGAACCGAAAACCATCGAAGTTGTCGAAGCCTTTCCGAATAAAGGAGCTTTAGGCAAAACGTTCAAGAAAGACGCGAAGGCAATAACTGATGCGTTAGCTAATTTAGATGTTAAGGTAGTGGAAGAATTAGAGAAACAACTCGATTCTAATGGGTAAATATAAAGGAATAAAGTCATTTATTTTTATAATTTTAATTGTCTATTTGTTTGTAGATCCTATGACTTAAAAGTTGCTGACCAATCATTTAGTTTAAACAAAGAAATGGTATCAGTAAAGAAATATCAGAAAACGGTACATGTAGAAGAAATTATCCCAAGTGTTATCGAACCATCTTTTGGTAAGCATGAATTTATACAAAAAACTTGAGGATCTTGACAGGATATTTTTAATTGTCTTCTAAATGTTATTTGTGGCATGTTCTTGATTATTTTTATGTTTTCTTGTTCATAACACTACAATTGAAACGAAAAGCTGTACATTGAACGAAAATACCAAACGTTTCAAAGTCGATTCTGACTTCGTTGTCAATAGCTTTAAATTATGTATTGAAATTGTAAATTGCAAATTGGAAGTTTACAATTTCAATACATAATTTTAAGCCATTGACAACGAAGTCAGAATCGACTTTGAAACGCTTGGTATTTCTTTCAATATACAGGTTTTCGTTTCAATTGTGTTATTGCCAAGAAAACATAAAAATATTCAGGATATTTTTAATCAATTTCCCAAAATTCTATATTAAATTTAGAATAATTTCGAATGTCTTGAAAAGGTATTCCTAAAATTGACTTTTCAATCTTCTGTTGCATGAGTTGACTTTTTTATGTTGTTCTTAATAGTGATGACGATATTTCTATACCGGTAACTTTAATCAGCGACTGAGTGGGTCACTGATAATACCGGCCACCTAATTCTCCGCAAGCGGGCGAATTGAGTCGCTGCCTGCACGCCGCACGACCGACCCTCGTAGTAGTATCGTCCTGAGATGGATACTGTTCTACCAGCGACGATCTAATTCTATGCAAAGCAGCAATTTGGGTGCACAACGCCACGGTACCTACCTCCTATTTCTCGTAATCCTCTTATAATCGTATCGTTATTTGTCGCCGGTCGTGGGTGTGTGACAAGTGTGTCTAGCTGTTTGTCTAGTCTTACGTTAAGCATGTTATTTTTATAGGTTTGAGTTTTTGGTTTCAGTCAAATTAGATATATTGAACATTATTTAAATTATTACTGATAATAATTAGCAGCACTGCACGAGTTCAATATGAGCCGCGTTTCAATGACAAAATCTCTGAAATTAAATAATTGCAGTATGGTTCAAGAGCAACGCTCATAGACCCTACATTTATCCTACTCAACACATAGCACCGACACATTATCACAAGCACTGAAATAGCGATCTCAGTCACTGTTTAAAGAAACAGTTCAAGTCACCTAATTTTGACACCAGTCACCTATGAGCAGCATAAAGCATAACTTTCCTTCTTATCAGTGTAGTAGTAATAGAAGTATTTGACCTTATTCTCAGAGTGACTACTCTCAGTTGTTATTGGTTGAGCCCGAATTATGTATGAAGAATAATATAACGTATTTAAATTTAATATAAAAACTCACTTTATATTACAAGAATTTAACCCTTTATATTAAAAATGTATGCATTCTTGAAACCGGAGGAAAATAGTACTAAACATTTTGATCAGTATTATTTTGTTGCTGACTCAAAAAGAGGGTTTTATAAGTTTAAGATATGTATCTGTGGCATCGTGGCTCCTAAATGAATGGATCGATTTTGGCCTGTTTTTTTTGTGTTTGAAAGCTGAAGTGATCCTAGCTACAATTTATAAAGATTTGTTCGGGCGTTTGAGGAATATCAGCTTATATCTTACTTGACAAAAGTAGAATTTTTTTAGTGTTCCTAAACGACTGAGTCGATTTCGGTGAAATTTTTTGAGTGCATTTGAGTGGGTCCCTGGATGGTTTAGATTTACAATTGAACTAGGTAGGTGGCGCAGCAATCGGGTTCGTGGGGAAAAAAATTGAACTCCTAAATGGCTGAGACCATTTAAATGGAAGTTTTCTGTGTTTAAATGAATCTCTGAATGATTTAGATTCACAATTGGGTCCAGTAGATAGCGCTACAGTCGGATTCTAGGAATATATATTTTTGAACATCCAAACTGGACCGATGTAGATGAGTGGCCCCGGTTACCAGGTACGCAAATCTTGAGTACTAGTCTCAGGTATGAAATTCCGAACGTATCAAGTCCAGAATATGAGAAATTTTTACTTATTACAGGTTTTTTATGTGGGTGGTTATTTAAATTTTTTATTTTGTGTTGTTATTTTGAATTGGTCTTGTACTCAAAAAATATATATTTTTATACATAATAAATTTTTTATAGGTTCCAATAGTCATTTGTGATGTGTTTCGAATTTTGAGGGGATTTGTTGCTGTTTATTGAGTAATTACCGGGTACAAAAGCATATACTTTCCCAATTGCCTAAATAAAAATTTAACACATTTTGAATTTCATTCTTTTGGAATGTTGATTGTATCTCATGTCAACAAGAATTTTTACATGGATTTTCTTTCAGGGGTTTTACTGAATTTCTAAACTTCAGGAAAACTGTATGTACAAATTACCAACAAAATGCGCATGTGCTTTACTTATACATTCGTCATATTGATTTTTAAATTTTGTTATTTATAGAACAAATTTTGTTTTCAGGAATTGGTAGGATAATGTATTCCATATTTGAACACAACTTCAAACAACGTGACAACGATGAACAACGGACTTACCTTTCACTACCAGCTGTTGTGGCTCCATTGAAGTGCAGCGTGTTACCTTTGAGTGGCAACGCTGAATTTATTCCATTCATTAAGAGAATATGTAAGTGATCCTCTCCTTCATATGTCAAATTGTAGCCTATTCCCATTTTTATGGGAGATTGATAATAGAAATACAAATACTTGGCATTGAGTGTATTGTCAAAGTAATTTTTTACAGCTGCTGAACTTACCAAAGTCGATGTTTCACACAAAGTTGATGATAGCTCCGGATCAATTGGTAGAAGATATGCCAGAACAGATGAAATCGCCATTCCATATGGAATCACAATCGATTTTGACACTCTCAAAGAGCCCAATAGCGTGACGTTACGTGAAAGGGACTCCATGGGTCAAGTCCGAATTCCAGTAAGTAAAATTATTCAATTTCTGAAATATATTGGGGGTTGTAATGTCAAATGATACTAATGTTTCTCCTTGATACACACACAATTTCGTGTCACGGGACGCCCTGCAGATGTGAAACATTCAAGTTACTGTAAGAACAAATAAGTGAACTTAATGAGGACTCCATTGACATTTGAAAGGAGGATTGCTATGAAAAATATCAAAAACTGCCAGATGATGGGAACATTTTTATTTAGCCTAGTTTGTTTCTACATTTTTATACAAATAAAAGCGGCACATACACAGAGGAGTTAAAATATACGAATGTATATATGTAGCGTTTTTTCACGCGTGCGCAGAAAATAAACCACTTGTTAAAATCAGTAACACGTTTCTGACCGCACGTGAACAAATAAAATTAAATAGAGTAATAAAATGGAAAATGAAATATATTAACAGATAATTTACTAACGTTTGTTTTGAATCAGTAGATTGTTTTATAAAGCAAACGTTGTGCACCCATAATAGCCTGTACTCTTCTATCATTACTGAATTTTTGTTCACTTGATCGTCACTGTGTCACTCATTTCCACTAAATCACTTTTAAAACAAAATTCTAAACAAAGAATGCAAAGCCTGCATACAAGTGGTAAACTTGTTAAGTGTACTATAGTCCAATGGAAATAGTGCGCAACTTATACAGACAAGCAACGAAGCGTGTTGAAT
The DNA here is from genome assembly GCA_034190945.1 of Octodonta nipae. Lineage (NCBI taxonomy): Eukaryota > Metazoa > Arthropoda > Insecta > Coleoptera > Chrysomelidae > Octodonta > Octodonta nipae. The sequence goes on along the minus strand of CM067219.1, from coordinate 137,689,954 downwards.
ACGCGCGGAGGGTACATGTTGGCATCCTGCTGATTTTAGTGTCATGGCGCGCCAACAGATGTTTCACATCAAAAAAGTTGAAGCTACAGGACAAAACATTAGGTTTCTTTGTTTTCATTATGGGTCAACAGTGTCACTTTACATCATATAACTATATTTTTTTTAGCTGGATGACATTGCGCAAGTGGTACACAACTTATCTTACAATAAACAAAGTTGGAGTGATGTTGAAGCAAAATACCCCAAATTTGAACAGCAAGAAAGCAAAGGTGTCTAAATTACATTTTGTAAGAATACCTAGTATTTGAAGTTGCTTATTTTGCCTTTTATCAGTTTTTAATTTGTATTTAAGTATTATTTAATGGAAAATATTTATTTGCATTTTTTGAGAGGTAACAAACAAATCACTAAAAGATCATTTTCCTATTTTGTTTATACATTTGTATAGAAAAAAATCCAATAAATCTTTCTATAAACTGTATTGATTTTTTATTGAAGCTGAACCTTCTTAACAGAAACTCACACATTTAAAGACTCAATAATAACTGAGAGGGCTTAACTGCTGAGGCCTTAAAGACTGTTTGGGCCAATATTGTATCAGATGAACTTTAGTGGTTATTTTTAGCCGGGCGGGGCTACAAGCCACACAAACAGAGGAACAAATAACACAAATTAACCTTTTCCTGGAATGACTGCCTGGGTCGTGTGATTTAGAACCACCAAACTTTTTCCTGAGGAATTACATCAAAGGTAAAGTTATGCTAACAATCTTCCAACAATTAAAGTGCTTAAGGACAATACGCTCACTAACAAAGACATCCCAACACCCAGGACTTGTTTAAATTTAATATTGTTTTGGTAAAACATAGATACTACAGCAAGTGATTAAAATTTGGTAGTTTGCTATATGTTTTTTCATATAAACTTTTTTTGTTAATTAATATTGTAATTACTTTTTTAATTTATCAAAAAACAAAATGCTTGATAGGATCCAAAAACAATGTTTGTAATGTCAAAATGACGATAGAGTACGAGTACGCTGAATGTGTCGCCAGCTAAATGAATTTGAATGAGGTCGAATCATTGGTTTACAAGAAGCGGGTTTTCGAGAAATCGCTAACCGCACGAACAGAAATCCAACCATTGTTTCAGATTTCAAGCGTGGTTTGATAATAACCAAAATCGGAAAAGAGTAGGCACCGGGCGTCGAAGAGACACAAATGAAATTCAAGATCGACGTTTAAAACTTACGACCTTAAGAAGACCGATTTTCGACAACTGAAAATTTGGCTGACGAGTGGTTAGGAATAATTCAATCTAATTATCTTAAATTAAAGAAAAATGTACATTGTCGACATTTCAAATCTGCTTTACAAATATTGTAATGTGTGAGAAATTTAAGCCATTCCTAAAATATTTTCTACTTCAACCTCATTAAATTTATATCTTTTACCTCACAAATCCTTTTGTGAGTAGTTACTGAATTGAAGCTGGTGCTGTGCACCGAAAAAGTTTCTTCGACACAAGTCGTGCTGTAGCCCTATCGTTTTGAGTAGGAGACAGTTTTCTCTTCTCGTTTTGATGCCCTTATGCAAACGTCGTTCTCTTAAAACGGTGTGCGAATTTTTTGGGAATAGTGCCGTTCTGCTAGAAAGAAGCTGCCGTACTATATTTTGAAAGGTACGGAGAAGGCGATTGTTGAGATATATATTCCATGGCGTTTAAAGTAATTTGGAAGATATGCCCATGTTTCAGGAATTTTTAGATTAAAAGTCAACCCCTTTCAAGAAACGGTAAGCACGGCCATTTTGTGTCGAAATAAAGCCGTCATGTGCGATATTATATTTTAGGGTTTAGCGTTGGGATCCTGTTTCAACGCTGGGATCTTTCTTTGACGTTTTACGTTGGGATTTTGCCTTTATATTGGAATCGTTCCCCTTCGATGAAACGGAGCATGTTTGTTTGGAGTGTTATTTTATTTAGAAGTATTTCGGTACAGCACAATGCGTCCTGAAGTTATATATATGAAGTTTAATTGATAGCTTTATAGAGTTTACGTTATGGTTGAGCATTATTGTCACGACACGACCTGTGAAATTTACATTTTTGCCGTTTACCTCTTGGATTTTTGGAAAGTTTAGCTGTTCATCAAATGGCTATTTAGCAGTTAACCTTAGGGGATTCGTTTACTGTACAGCTATTTGTTGATTTCGCTTCGAGTTTCCAGTATATTCAAAAAATAGTCCAAATAGTAGTTTTAATGCATTTATGGTAGTAAGAACTTTCTGATAAAGAATTATGTAAGGTAAATCTGTAGACAGTTTATACTGGTATTTTTTTGAACAGAACAGACATTATGATAATAGCATCAATTGAGTAATTTTTTTTCAATTTCACTTTTGTAACGTTTGTAAATATAACAATTTTTCACTATTACAGATATAATGATGTTCAAAATTTAATTATTATAGTGTTGTATCTTTTTTTGTACACCATGTTTTTCCATATTTTTTTTATTAAATTCTTCTTTGTTTACATTTTGCATATTTTTTTATTATACCTCAGCCTAGAGGATTAGAGTTTTTTCAAGTGAGCACAAGTAAAAGTTTTGAACACTGATATTATTATATTTGAGAAAACAAAACAGTTCATTCAGAAGGAACATATAGAGTATCAATATAGCCGGTGTGAAATAACATCAGAACCTCATTCTATGGTTTTTAAGGTCTGTTCACTTACATTAACTAAATGGCTCTCTTAATAAAAATAAATTTTGTGTTACCCACACCCATTATTGTTCCCGATGAAAAGCAGCCGTGTAGCAATTATGAGCAGGCCAAATGTAAATGTTGAATTATAAGCTTTCTGATTTTAATTTAGAATACCAGGTCAGTGCCACAATATTCCCAAGAGTCTTTGCTACCATGTACTTTTTGTTAATGCTAGAACAGAACATAAAAAATAAAAAGGTAGTGTCAACAAAAAAGATTTCAGGTTTTCCAATTTTTTCATTAAAAATGATTTACAAGTATACAGTATCAACCATAAATACTATCCATACGTGAACGCCTAACTACACCGAAACAAAGAAAAGAAATAAATTGAGTCTGATTATCAAAATGATTCCGGGCAACAGCAAACTCACGAGGAGAGCGACACTAAATTAACAGTAAAATCCTTCATTTTTCTTTAATAACTTAACAAATATTCATTCAAATATTGAAGAAATCATACAAAAGTAAACGGAATAATTAAGTTTCTTAAACACTACTCAAGATCTGGGATGGGTTCGTCGTCTGAATCGCCCCCTTCATCTAGATCGTCAAGATATGATGATTTGTCTCCGCCACCACCACCTGTAAAAAAAAAACAAAAAAACATGAAGACTGTTATGTAAGAATGTGACTATAATAAAATAAAACAGAGTATTTCAGAAAGTTTACATTTTATTTTCTTATGATAGTATATATAGTTCATGGTAATTACATATGAAACAAAATATCGGCCAAATGCTCGCCATAGTTTCGGCGGCTCCATTCGATGGTCTATATAACTGATGTTCAATATGGTTAATGTGCCGTGTTATCTCCTCCTTAAGCTCTAGAATTGTTTTAAGCTTGCATTCTTTCAAATAACCCACAAAAAGAATTCCAAAGCCGTCAAACCGCATGATCTTGGCGGCTAATTGACATCAATTCGTGAGATAACACGGTTATTGAAGTTTTTACGCAAAGAGCCATTGTTTCGTTAGTTGTATGGCAAGTGGCACCATCTTGGTGGAACTACATGTCGTGCAGATAGATTTCTTCCAATTCCAGCCACAAAAAGTTTGTTATGAATAATATATGGTCCAGTTCCAAAAGACCTGGTTAAGTCAAGAAAATATGTATAATGAAAAACTGTCATTTGTGAGCCTGTTCTGGACATTTTGGCTCAACCTCTTCACATACCATATGTATTTTAGAATAGTGGTTAATTTCATTGTAATAAAATCACTGGAGATCAGAAGCATCAATCATATATACCACTTAGTTGCCTTGACCATTTTTACATCTTTGACAAGCCCAGTTTACACGCTACGTTAAATGCTAGCAATTTATCGGAATAGAATTGCATACTCTCTTCGAGGTGTCATTCTGATGAAGGTTCCCTAACCAGAAACAATATATATTCTATATATTGTCTTGTGTACAAAAGAATGACACCTCAAAGAGAGTAATCAATATCTCTAACAAGTGAAGTTAACCTGAAAATTTCATCGGGACATTCTAATCTGGGAATTACGGGTAACAGCAATTACATGGAACGGTTCCAGACATGCACGGGTAACTATATAGGAATTGTCCGTTCAGAGTTTCAACCAGTCGGTTGATAAAGACAGATCTTTGTCAAAAACCTCAGTCGCCGCTATTTGACAAATAGAATAAGTTTTCTGTTATTAATGGTTGTGTGGATTGTGTCCATGAATATATTTATCTCTTACTTTTATATAGACAATAAAGGACAAACATTTAGAAATAAAGAAACTATTGTTTTGTGAAAGTGTAGGTAAACTTGTTCCGTGTTCTGTTTTTTTTTCTCAATTTTTAATTTCTGTTTATTGAATTGTGAATTGTTAAAAGTTAAGTTGATGCTCTCAAATTTCATTTTATTTTGTATTCATTGAAATCATGGTAATCTATTGCTGTGTTCCCTTTTGTGGAAATACTAGTTTAAATACAGTGATGCATCAGTTCCCAAAAGAAACTGAGGTAAATAAAATAATTACATGAAAATATGTAACTGTATTTACTAAATAATATTTATATTTTGTATAATAAAAGAAATATATTTGCAGCTACCAGATTAATAGCAGTAAACTGTTGAACAAAACGCCCCAACAAATTAGGATGTCTTAGAGTGTGTGATGCTCACTGTTCCTAAGAAAGCAAGATTTTTGGGGCTTAACAAGAAGGAAATCAACTTGAAATTTGGTGCCATTCCTTCATTATTTCATAATCATGGTATGTAATTTATTTCATAATAGTTTTGATGTCAATACAGTACATTATTGTAAAATTTCTTAGATGAGAAAACTAAGGAGAATGTTAACCTGGATTTGGAAAGTGAATAGGATTATATTTGCTTAGATTTATCTTTTGCAACACCACCTGCTGCTAATTTTGAACATGGAAATATATCAAGAGCAAAAAATATAAGAGGTAAAAATATTACTAGAATTTAATTATATTTTTAATATATAAGTATATTTTTATCAGGAGGCCATCTCACCTTCTAAGAACTGTTAAAGGCAAGATCATGGATGAATAAAATAAGTTCGACTGGAATAAGACAAACTTTGTAACCTTCAATAAAAATTGTTTACTATTTTATTGCCTTTCCTTTTATAACATTTCAAACATAATAATTAGTCATCCTGCATTTCTGATTGCATCTTGGTAAAAGATGTAGTCAAAATCAGGATGACTACGAATTAAAAAAATACAATGTATTTAATGGTAATTCAAGTTTGCATTTGCTTTGGCAACGGAAACGTTTTGTTGAACTAGTTCATTATTTGGACATTTTGTTTTTCAAGTAGGTAATCAGCAGGAGCTAAACAAAGTCCTCGAAAGTTCTTGTGTGATTTAATTGAACTTGTTTTACGTGCTTGTGGCTCAACAGCAAATAATACTTTGACAGGAATAACAAAGACCTTGCTTATGTAGAGCTCGTTAAAAAATGCAATACATGGAAAAAGCTTCCTCAACCGCAAAAGAGATCGACAATGAATATTGGGCAAAAAATTCTTACAATTTATCGAAAAGTGTAAAATCAGTCTCACTCTTTCGAATTATTGGGTCAATAAGTTAGTCAATTATATCGTTACGATTTATCGTAGCGTCTAAACTGGCCTTTACAGTGCAATACTGTCAAATTTTCTATAGTAACAGACATTAGTAAAAAGTATGAAGACCAGCCAATCCTGAAACCACTGTGTAGTTTCCGTGGAAAATTAGTTAGGAGACAGTACAGGGTATATTATCATACAAATTTGTGCTTCTACAGCGAGTTGTTAGTAAGGAGGAAGAAGTAAGTAACATAACTTTACGTAATGTGTCTTGAATCAGAATGAAGAGAATGGATTAGATTGAACTTAACATTTTTGAGTAAAACAACTTTATACAAAACTTTACAATCTGCAAAATTATTACTCAGGAAATGCCAGAGTTATGCTCTTCAAAAATATGAGGACAAAATGTTATTGCTAAAGAAACTTATAATTTGGAATAGCAAAAATTCCTTGCTGCTGACTTATGAAACTCTTAATTGAAACTAAAATCTTGAGAAATTACTTGATACTATTGGGTTTTCTGAAATCAGTAGCAGCATAGGATTATTGACCATCAAAACTCTAGAAGGGCTGTGGAGGTCTTTTAATTGAAATGGTGTTAAAAATTCCAAAAAAGAGACAGCAATCAGTTCCATGTTGTAAGTTGGCTGATGTAGTCACGACAATCTTGAAGCCCCTTTAACATCTGGTGAACTAGGAATACTTTTAGTACTGTAAGTTGGATTCACTGCAAAAAAATAGACGCCACAGAAAGAGTTGGACAAAATTTGTATTTTCCTCTTCATTTGAATTTGCCCAACAAACACAAAGATATCAAAATCAGAAGGGATCAAATTGAGTGGTAGCAGTGATGACACTTGATGAACATAGCCACTAATCAACAAGTAATTCAAATGATGAAAAGAATCCAGTCCCATTATCGTCAGCTTAACTCATTCACATTATTATTTTCTCAATTAATATTATATTCTACAGTATACATTTTGCCGGACTCAATTTCCCTCGGTCTTTCGTTGAGGGTTACCCGTCTAGTTTAACTTTACATGACTCGTTTTCTTTCAGACATTTGGCTTGATAAGAGTTAAAAACCACTGCCTGTCCAACAAGAATGCTGAAATTACGCCTATACATGAGTATTTCATATTCGTGTCCAGCTTATCACGCAAATACGGGCTATTATTGTACTCTGTGCTGAAATTTCGATTTCTACTTACCTAGTCCTCCCATTTGCCTCATCATTTCTTCGAAATCATTGCCACCCATACCGCCGACACCCTCGTCACCGGAGTCGTCTTCGTCATGCCATTTATTGAAATCGCACTTGAGCCAGTGGTGTTTTTTCTTATCCGACGTTAGTGAAGGCCAATAAGCTTCGTCTGGTTTTGCTTTGGCTAATAAAATTTCGATACACCTCTCTCGGTTGAAGCTTTTACTTTTATCGGGATCGATTTCTTTGTACAGTGGAATCGTTACTTCGTAATCTTTCTTTTCGACTCCGCCCGTCCCGCGGAAGAATACAGAGTCTTTATTAAATCTGAAATGAAGAAAAATAACATAAAATTAAGAGAAATCGGCTAAATGAGAAGTAATACAAAATAGGGAACAATTTCAACCTATAGAATGGCTGATAATATGACAAATTAGTGATTTTATAATATTAATAGCTATATAAGTAGTCTAAGTGCTATAAATGTTGTACAAAAAAAAATATAAAAACATAAAAAAAATATAACTGACTTCTACCTATAACTAAAAAGCTAAAAATAATTATAACAAAATACAACTATAGCAAATAAATAACACATTCAATGTTGTTAGGTACCTACCCAGGAAGTAAAAAATGTAAACATTAAAAGGTGCTCATTCTGTACAAATTAATTACCTACCAATCTAGTAAATTTTTGAAGTCGGTGCCAAGCAACAATCAAGTTTGATGAATTAGTAGATAAGTATGCAATGAAGGATTTTAGATTTGCTTGTCACCAACTTCAAAAATATACTAGATTGGTAGGTAATTAATTTGTACAGAATGAGCACCTTTTAATGTTTACATTTTTTACTTCCTGGGTAGGTACCTAACAACATTGAATGTGTTATTTATTTGCTAGTTGTATTTTGTTATAATTATTTTTAGCTTTTTAGTTATAGGTAGAAGTCGGTTATATATTTTTTTAAAATGTTTTATTATCAACTTTTTATTTTTTTTTTAACTCAGGTAGTTTTCATTCTTTATTTTTTATTTGGTATTTATAACCTCAATAGACAGAACCAGGTAACATCGAAAGCCTTAACATTACACAACAATCCTTTATCATTTAAATTGACAGGTAAATCTTTACGAACAAAATGTACTAGTACACGTTGACTTAATAAGCCCAAAATATATTTATGCCTTATGGACTACGCCATGTAATCTTTTTTTAACTTTTTTTGACAACCCTGTATAACTAGATAATTCAACTCCAACCTATGTACCAACCAGCCTGTACATATGACTGCCCACGGACAAGCATAAATTTGTTAGCTGCCTTCTGTAAACTATAGCACAGAGTAGAATCCATCCTATATTTACGGAGTCAAATCCGTCCTATATTTCAACCATAGTATATAACTCCTTGTGGGCCACCCCATAAATTATTCCCTTTTTAACATTTTATGTTATCGCCCTGTGTAACATTAATTCCTCTCCACACTTTATGCAACTTCTTATGGGCTATAAAAGAAACAATTTTTTAATCACACTGTATAAATATAATTCAACTCCAGCATATATTTCAACCATCCTGTATACGATTTGCTTATGTCCACATCATATAACAGTTTTTTAATCACCCTATATAATTTTAATTTCACATTTTTTTCAACATTTTTATACCACCAAACGTCCAGTCCACCCTATATTCCAACCATCCTGTATATACGACTGCCAACGGACCACTATCATTCTACTCCGTCCTATATTTCAATCATCTATCACCTTACTTTGTGATTTTGTTTGCTATAACTAAACATCCTGTCTATAAGCCACCAAGTACCAGTTTAAAGTTTGACATGGGACAAATCCTATAAGTTATGTTTGAAACATTTTTCTCTAAAATGCGTTCCCGCCGAGATAAAATGCCGTTCCGGGACTTTTGGGACACCCTGTAGATATGATGAAATTGTTCAATATAAGTAACAAAGAAAACATTAAATGAATAAGAATTCGTTTATTTTGGCAACAAATTGACATGGTAAATACTGTCTCAGAAAAAAAATTCAGTAATTAACATTGTGACAATGTATGTACTAAAGAAACTGGTAAGTTTATTGTTTTTAGATATTTTGGGATTATTCTAATCAATGTTATGCCTAATAAAGTTACCTGAAGGTCCATGGAGAGATGGATGATTAGAGTAACAGGCAGAGATTTAAAGAAAACAAAATGCATAATAAATAATAAAACAGGTAAGTAATAGGACAATATGCAGAAATCAAAAACTAGGACAAAAAAGGATATGTTCTAATGCAAAATTAGACTACAACATAAAGAAATTATCAGGGATAACCTGGTCCCAAAGAACCAAGAAATTGATTTATCCCTAAAAATAATAGAATCTCTCCTTAACCGTCAATATAATTACCTAAATATTACTATTTACTAAGAGATTGCATGACCTCATCACTGACAAATATATTTTTTTCTTTTTTGACATGTCATCAGAAGGGTAAAAAACTAATTGCTTGACATGTATCGACATCTTGTGAAAAAAGAAAATTTTCTGATTAAAAATCATAGGGGCAATTCAACTTCCAGGAAATTATTACTCATTTTTATTTATTATAATAATTAACATATAACCAATATTATTCTTGAACAGTGAAACTTTCTATTGAAGAAAGAATTTTTTAAATCAGTACCTCCAGGGATTCCACCTATAAATCCAGAAACCAACAAATTTTACCTATATATTACCCTATTAACAGAGACTTACAAATCATTTATGACTATGAATTAAAAAAAAAAAGAAAGTAAACCTATGAAAACTATATATTTTTATTTTTTCAATTTAATTACGTTGGCTATCAATATAAAAAATAAATCACACACTGTTCAATATAGTGGAAGTATTTTTTCAAAACGTAAAAATTGATATTTTGTAATCAATTACTGGTTGTTAAAGTTTGAGTTATGGATAACTTAAATTAGAAATATTACATGTTGGACCATCTAGATTATAATGTTGACAAACATTCAACAAAAAAGATTATTTACCAAAACATTGATAAGAAAATTGATATAATTATATCCCATGGGAAATAAATATAGCAGTTAAACCCACTAAATTATCACTCAGGATATGATTTTTATGAGATAACAAATAAAAATATGTTGACAAAAATATTTCACTTTTATGAAATTACAACAAAAGTAAAGTAAAAAGAAACATTTTGAAAAATATTACTTGAAAAACTAAAAGAGATATAATAGGGAGAATGAGTCTCAAGGGAACTTATAATAATTAAAAGCACTGCTGTTAATACAAATTCATGAAATCTGACAAGTTTACTTTTAGAAGTTTATTGGAATAACTATTGTTTAAAAAAAGTGTTAACCTTAGTAAAAATTGTTTTTTACCACTGCTAAGTTGACTGAAATTCAAAATTCCTGAAATTATCAGAACTTTTGTAGGACTTTTCAAAACAGTATGGTGACAATTAATTTTGTCATATTTATAACTTATATTATCAGAATTGCATTATTGTTGAATTTAAGAATTTAATTCTGGATACATATTTCATAATTTTGTACTAATACAGGTCTAATGTCATTGTCTAAAATACTGTAGGAGTGTTTTATATTTAATTTATATCCAGGTATTTTGTCAAAAATTAATCTAACAAAATAGGAATCATTACAACACAACACAATGGGAAACAAAAAATAATTTTCAATGAACTTGTATATGACAGTCTTTAGGACTTTGTATTAACCCTGTAGAATAATCTTAATTCCAGTTATAGTGAACAACTAGTTTACACAATTAAAATTTAATATTCATGGGATTATTAATGAAAACTAAAATGATGAAATTTATTGTAACAACGCATTTTCAACTCAAGGTTAATTATTACAAAGCAATAATGGAAAAAATATTTGTTCACTTTTGGTTAAGTAATGAAATCCTGAAAAATGGAACCTCATGAATTCAACTTTGCATAAAATACAAATATAAAACTGTTGTTGATTAGAACTGGTAATTTGACTAAGAAAAATTGAATAGCAGTTTCTTTATGGTCTAACCAAAGTGGGATTCAATTAACCATATATTTAAAATTATTACATTTAACATTTTAACAAGTAATGAATATATGCATCTAGGATAAGATAATATCACATTATATTTTGTTTATTTAATCATTCTCTTGATTATTGTGCAAATCAATTATTTTATTTAAACTGAAAACATAATTTCTAAGAAATCATTAACTGAATTCCTTGAATATGTTCAATTTTCAGAACATTATCAAACATAAGTACATATTTCTTATCTAAGTCATAGATTATGCTGTGTATATCAAATGCTATTTTTATAAATAAAATAAATGAATTCATATTAAATTAGGAAAGCTTGCATTTTATATACAAATTTAGGTAAGTATTCAATATATGTTCATTTTGCTAATATAATTTCAATAACTTTTTTTTCAGTATGTCTCAATTCCTGAATTATATTGTAAACTATAAACATATATTTTAAATAGAATATTTTATATTTCTATGAATCTATAAGATAAATTATTGAATTGAAAATTGAAAATTCTTTATTAAATAGGTAACAAATTATATACCAAATTACATTTTTTTTACTAATAATAACAAGACAAAACTTTACCATTTAATAAAGTAATTATATAACCCAGAAAATTATTTTCTAGACTTAATGAAAGCCGTCAGATAACTTTTAAAAATGTGAATACTCTTGAAACTCTTAATGTGTTCAGGGAGTGCATTAAACTTTATTAGCCCATTATGCATAATGGAACTAATTGTCCAGCTATAATGTGTCCTGGATTCATAGAAATTACTTGAACCTTTTGTATGGTAATCAAGAACTTTCTTATACTTTTTTGTTTACAGCTTGGATTATGAATTGGTCTTAAAATTATTGATAAATGATAAGTATTTAATCAACTCAAGTGAACATGACCAACCAAAGTAACACTCAACACTGTAAATTTAAAAATTATTTCTACAAAAGGCAAAGAAATTTGTTTTCATATTTAACCAAGCATAAAACTTAAAAAATGAGTAAATAGAGCCTCACTGAAATTGTATTAGCAAAATTAAGCAAAACTTGCAATTTTAATTTTTGGTGAACAAATTAGAAAAGTAATTAAAACATTTTATAAAAATCAATGAAGACTTGTGACAAATAAAATGTAGATTTTTTTTATAATCTTAAAATGCAACATTTAAAAGATATTAAGCAAAATACAAGAAAACTCCCATTCCATGCTGATCATAAACTATAAAGTCAGACTGGTTCTCAGGTTCATTATGATTCTGTTATCTATTTCAAGAGCAAAACTTGAAATAGATACTAAATATATTTTTTATGCAATTCTTTATGAAACAAAAATCTAAATATTAGTTTTATTTTATGTCTTTAGATACTATTTTACATAATGAATAAATTTGAGAACACATGTCTGTTCAAGACAATTCTCCTGATCACATAATTCAGCCAGAAATAATAATTCAATCTAGGAAAATTCTTGAATGTCAGTTTCATTAACATCTAATGCTATAAGAGCTAAGTATTTATCAGTAAATTGGTCAGATTTATAAGCAATTACATTAAACATATCATAATATGATCAAAGACCAAGTTCAGTCATGAAATTATTATTTATATTGGTGTTTTTGATAATGGAACAAGAGATATTTCATAAATTGTTTCATAGAGAATTGTGTAAAATATGTTTTATTGTTTTGTATATATTTTGCCATTAGCTTTACTGCTAATATTTCTATGTATTGAATGTGCAATTCAACATACTGTTCACCATCTTTTTCATACTATCATATTTCAATCACTAAAGTGTAAAACCTCTTAAGTCAAATTTTCTAAATTTTTGTTACTTTGTTAATAAGGTGTTCCAGTTTTTGGTGCTAGGGATAATAATACAATTATTAAAGTATTAGTATATAGACTTGTGAGTACTTGTAGAGACCAATATTTATAAATTTTTCGTGAATTAAATACAAAATAGGAAAATTTGGACTTAAAAGAGTTTTGCACTTTAGCCATTGATTTATATTTAATACAAAATGTGAATGATTATATTTTTCACCAAGTACGGCAGATAGGGGCAATTATTTTCAATTTTCACAAACTCATATTGAAAGTATATGATAGTGGAATGTTACAAATTCAAAGAATGACCTTTCTCAACAACTATTTTGAAATGTACTAATTACAGTTTGGTAGGTATTGAAACTTAGGGTTTTGATAATACCATTCCAAGGTATGCCACATTTCACAAAATATTTTATACGATTTCATTATTGGTATTACTTCAAGTAAAAAAAAAACGTTTCTTTGTGACCAGGATGCAATTAAATACTATTTTTATGAAATGACGTTTCAAGCATTCAATGGATATTACAACTAATCCATTCGAAAATGCTTTACTTACTTGATTACTGGATTTTTTACGTCTTCTAAGTTGATTGTAAGAAAAACTACTGCAGATCTTTGCGCCCACATAACTGGTGGCGGTGGTAACCTGAAAAGTGAGGTTAATAACCATCGTCAGTTTAACAAAATACAATATCTCATCAATTATTAATATTCACGATAAGTTATGACGATTATAAAACACTAAAACGATAAATTTACTAACGCTACGGGAGATATTTCTAGAATCGATTGTAAGAATCATGCAAACAACATGGCCGATAGTTGAAAACACTTTTTTTCTTCACCGAAAATGTTTTTTTAAAATTTTCTACAATATTACATTCATAACAGACTTGTAATTTAAAATAAGGGTTGGTAAAGTGTTAGATACTTACGATTGATCAGTCATTTTTTACAAATTTAAATGTATTAACAAACTTAATTACGAAGCTACACCACTTCACCGGCGCAATTAACTGAAGTTATCTGCTGTAATTCTGAAACCGAATGCTCTTCTCCGGCAGGGCTGGCACGTGCTAGAGTTCGTCCTTGATCAATATGGGCAAATGCACTAAAGGCTTTTTGAAAAAAAAGCGCGAAATATAATATAATGAAAGCACATACAATAATTAGACACAAAAATCCAAGGAAAAAAATCGTTGTCATTAGAAAGTCATTCAAAGGACTTTTGATTTTATGAACGTCGCAAGAAATCCATTAAAATAAATTTCAAAATTTTACGTTTGTTTAGATTTTATCAATGTTGGTACTATGAAGAGATCTGAAGTTTGTTACAGAATTTGTTACGATTGTAGCGGATAGATGTCAGGAGTAATATAGATTCATTATATTCCTTAAAGCAGTTAGGCATTGACGTGGTTAAATATTATTTTTCGGGTAGCGAAACATGATTTTGTGTAACTATTTGTTAAAATTAATTTAAGTTCTGAGTAATTTTGCTTTTCAGATGGCATATAGCACGAGTTTAAAAAATGTGTGTTTTAAAATGTTTTTAGTCGATTTTTCCAACTACTAAGCCTCATTCCAAACGTGTTTCGGACGTTGTCATTTACAGTCCATGTCGCTCCAAAGCTTAGAGAAAATTCAGTGAGTAAATATGGTTACTCACTGAGAAAATTCTTGGATATGTTATTTATAACTAACTAACACTAACGTGGTAGGTGTCTTTTGTCTGGCATGTCGACAAACAATAGGTATGATGCCTTATTTTTGAAAAACTGTATTATTTAATTCGTTAAATCACTCAATGTTTCCAAACAAAAAAAAATGTAGGTTTAAATTTCACGCCAAAATGGTGACGTCATGTGTATGGATGCCAACAGTAAAAACACTATATGAAAATGCAATACTTTGACGGGAATTTCTCGGATAAAGCCCCTGTTTTCCAATTACCATAGCACAAGTGATTTTGTGCCGCACAGTGCGGCAATTTTTAGGACGATAATTGGAACATGGTTGTTTTAAAACCAACCGGTAGAGTACACTGATCACCATGAGGTTAAAAGTGTATTACTCATAAGTTATCAATTAACGTTTATGTGTACGTAAATTATTTACAGAATAATTCAATAATGGTTGTTTTCCAATTACTAGAGCACAAAGTGTTTTTGTATTGCCCTGTACCGTAATTTTCGGACGTTATTTGGAACATACTGCATGTTTTATGATAAAGTTTTATGTTTACTAACTAAACCTACATAAAACATCCCAAAGGCACAGTTATTTCTTGTGCTCAATTGTGCGAGCCAGTGCTGTAATTGGAACACTCAGTGCTAGCACTGTGCCGCACTGTGCTCAATTGTGCGCTAATTGGAAAACAGGGTTCGTGGAAGCGGTATTCATCCGAAATGTTGTTAGTTTGGGGCATCGAGGTTGGCGGTTTGCTTTGATGAAGATCTCAAAGAATCTAGTGTAGTCCCGATAGCTCTTTGACGTTCTGGAGAATTCCGAGAAGAAATATATAAATACTGAGCGCTGAGGAAGTATTCATTTAGTACTCGACTGTGTTTAAAAATAAATTCAAGAACCCGACATTACAATGGTGTCAGGTGTACAGTGTATATCTGGAACGTAGACTAACACTGTTTAAATCGGTGACTTTGGACCAGTTGAAACGGATTGATTTAAAAGAAGAACTGGAGGAAAGGAATTTAGAAATTAGTGGGAAGAATTAATACAACTGCTACGAGGTGCCCTAATAATTGAAGGTAACGATCCCTATATTTATTTGTTTGAAGTTTCTGGTAATGGAGACATAAGTATGCTATTAAAAAAATAAATAGAAGTTAAGTTACATAAATGACATGAAAATTCTCAAACCCTAGAAGATAAATTAGTAGAAAATGCTAAGACGCTAGGGGACAACTTACAAGAAAATTCTAAAACCCTAGAAGACAAATTGCTAGAAAATTCTGAAAACTTGAAAGCGGCTTTAGAAGATAAATTAGTAGAAAATTCTAAAGCCCTAGAAGACAAACTAATAGAAAAGTCTAAAACCTTGAAATAATACCTAGAAGCCCAATTAATGAAAAATTCTAAATCCCTAGAAGAAAATTTGAAAAGCATGGTACAGAAGCTCGGATGCTAGAGCTAAAGCAGACAATGGTCGAAAATGAAGCCCGGATTGAAGAGCTGAAACAGACGACAGTCAAAAATGAAAGGCATACAGAAGTAAAAAAAAGAAGTTAAAACGGATAATGGAGGCTGAGATCAGCAAAATAAAAGAACAGGTAGTCGTAGTACAAAGGGGAGAAACTCCTCCAAATTCCGAAAGCAGAAACAGTCCGGAGTGGAGCCGAAAATTGGCCTCGAGGGAACAAGACACCAAATGAAACCACCACAATTCGATGGAAAATAGTCTTGGACTAATTATCGGCGACAATTCGATGCTGCAGCAAAGCTAAACGGATGGTCGGCAGAGGAGACAGCAATATAGCATTAACCCCCGCTTTAAGAGATATTTTGCAAACTTTGAATATCTCGGAGCAAGAAGACTATGAACAACTGGTCAATCATTTAGAACAGAGGTATGGACAGACCACTCCCAACTGAAAAAACGCCAGCAGAAAGCGAATGAATTCCCACAAGAGTTTGAAGCTGTTATGCTTATCTGGTTCGCGTTGCCTATCCAGCCACACTAGAAAATGTTAGCAGTCCAAGCCTTTTTGGATGGACTTCGGGACCAGGAAGCCAGACAAGCATTGATACTAGCTCGACCGATTCAATTAGTGGATCAACTGGCTCGAGCTTTGGAATTCGAGGCTGCGAAATAAACCTGCAGAGGTCAGGGTAGAGACGGAGAATTAGAAGATGGTGGAAATTATAAAGCCTCTGTAAAAATAATTGTAAACGAAGTCCTTACCGGAAAAAGGCAACTGATAGGTTGGAAGGGTGGTAAGGTAGGACATATCAGGAGTCGTTGCAAGGGTGATATCAGAGTGCAGTTTTAAATGATCGGGTTTTTTTATTAGCACGTTAGGAGCGTCACTGAAAGAGCGGACAAAGTGAGCAACTGTTAGTAGGCATAATATTTGGGGCCAAATACAGATAAGGGAAGGTATTGAAGAGCTTACATAACTTGATTTTATTTTATGGAGCGCCGACATGGAATTATTGGTGAAGGACAAAGCGACATTGTTGTGTGAATAAGGACAATTAGATGAAGTTGGAAGAGAAGAATGGTAGAATAGAGTGAGAGGGCGCAATGGATCAGGATTCTTAACCCGGTAAACACAGAACGCTGTGCCTACTCAGTTACTAACCGTTCATGGCTGATTTATGGCGAATTTGGCTAGATTCGGAAAGCACTGCGAGGACCCGCCAGAGAAGCACTCGTTTTTTTGGAAAATGGAATGTGAAAAATGGAGGGAAAGTCGCTGGAGAATGGAGAAGAGAATAGATTGGAATAGTCGGTAAAGCAACTGTGGTAGAGGTGAAAATAATGTATAGATATGGATGGTTAGCGATTGGTGATTTTGTTGGTGGTGTGGTATAAGAGAACGACAAGGAGGAAAGAGAGTTTCTCGACCTGTTGAGATTGGAAAACCTTACATCCGTAATAATTTGTAACAGATTAAACAAAAAAGAAGGATATTTGTGGCATATTTTTCAATATTAAAGCACTTTTTGGAAAATAACAGCACAAGTCAGGAAAATTGCTGTATATTTCGAAACGTTTCCGGGTCTAGGTCAGACCCCGTTTTCAATAACTAAGAAACTATGAAAAAAGGCACAATTCTAAAATGTAAAATTAAAATGTTTGACCATATCTATTATTTGACTTCTGACGTAATTAAGAGAATTTTATTTGATAATATCCCAGGATATTCAAAAATACATGTAATTTCCCATAAGAGATACTAAGGTTCAATTTGCAGAAAATTTACCAAGATGACCTTGAAATCGCCAAGGTGAGCTGGCGGTTTAGGGGTGAGAAACGGTGCGATTAAAGCCATTTTGGCTTAACGTGGAGGTGTTAACGGCATATTTAAGGGTGCATTCATTATATTTAAGGCCCTTTTGGCATTTAGCTGGGGTGAAATTCAAACGAGGGTGACATTATTTCTGAGAACGTGGGGGCCGCGTTCTCGGACCATAGCGAAGCGACCAGGACTGCGGGGGCCCCAACTAGGGCTGCTGTGACACATCATACAGGTTAACTGGTGACAACGGCCGGGGGGACCGCTTAGAGGTTAGGATGGTGATGACCTGCTCCGATTTAGGTTATGTTGTATCAATTGCTATTGGGTAGGGCTGCTGTGACGTGCTGAAGATGGATGGGGCCCCGCGTTATGGGGCGTATGGCATAGAACGACGGAACAATGACAACTGACACGTAGGCCATAGAGTTGGAGTTGGGAACGTTATATTGGATGTGGCGTTGACGTATGGCATAGAACGATGGTATCGTTATTACGGAGGTAGTAGCGATACTATCGTTTTTATTTAACAAAAATTCAATGAAACGTTTATAAAAAATGTACTGTTTGCCAATCATTACCCAGGAAAAATATTAATAAACAGTTAAACAAAATCGAATACCAAACAATCACTAACAACCAACACCAAACTTCATCAAGCAATAGTAACTACCAAGATAATCACATTAATATAATAACTGTATCATACATATAGGGTCTCTCAGACAGACTCAAAAGAGTGGAAAACAGATATAATATTAAAACATCATTTAAAACCAAGAAATAAACTAAAATCAATATATAAAAAACACAATTAAAATATAAAAAATTCCATTTATAAAATCCCTTGTGAATGTAATGAATTATATATTGGAGAAACCTATAGACCTATAAATGTTCGAATAAACGAACACAAAAATTACATAAAAAAACGAGATTTGTGAACATGCTTGGGACCTTGGTTATAAAATACAGTTTCAAAATACAGTTATATTACACAACGACGAACACAACACCAAACGAAAACTAAACAAGTCTGCTTTAATTTTGTTAGATGAAAACGACTGTATCGCTACTACCCCCGTAGAATTCAATCGTTCCTGGTTGCCCATGATTAAGGAAGAAATTGCTAATGGTCATTTCGTTGTGAACAACCCAATATCGTGATAGTCTTTAAGGTTTTTCCTAGGTGAGATCATTGAATCAACAAAATTCTTTATCGCTTTTTTGGTGAATTTACTATCTTATAACAAAGTCGCACCTAGGAGCGCCACATAATTCTGAAGATCACCCCTTTCAAATTCTTCCAATTTGAATGAAACTTTATTATTATATGATCCTTAGAAGTTTCTGTGCTATCCTGTATATTATCACAGAATAGATTTGATTATTCTGTGATATTATCAAATAAAATTCTCTTAGTTACGTTAGAAGTCAAATAATAGATATTGTCAAATATTTTAATTTTACATTTTAGAATTGGGCCTTTTTTCTTAGTTACTTAGCCATTGACAACGGGATCTGACCTAGACCCCGAAAAGTTTGGAAATAAACAGCAATTTTCGTGACTGTTGTTATTTTCCAAAAAGTGCTTAAACTTTAAAAAGGGTTTATAAAATTCGCGTATAGAAGGTCAAAATGTTTTCAGATAAAACGTTCGGAAAATCCAAATTTACATGCGATTTTACCTAAGGACAAGAATCTCAAAATTGTCAAAAGTGGAAAATTCAGAAAGATATTATAAATATAAAAGTCTGAAAATGTACAAAAAATGTCAAAACACGTTTATTGATTTCTTCCTGTTTGTTCATGCATTAGAGGAAAACTACTTTGCTTGAGATAATGTTTCACAATTTATCACCGCACATTAAGTTGCGAGGAAAAGCTAGTAACGATAACAAAAGCACATCTGCTTTCAAGAAGCCATCTAAAATTATAACGGATAACATTTTAATAACATAACAGAAGCATGTAGATATAAACTATAACAATAACGATTGAGGACTGATATATTAACGCCATCAAACAGTCACCACGTGCTACCTCCACGCCGCGGATTAGAAAGTTTCGAATATCGTACAGTCGACAGGTATGGTTCTTCATTAAAACAAAACACTGCAGTCGCTATTTAACAAACAAACCGTTTTCAACTGTTTCGCGAACGGCGCGTATCTCTCGCAGTGTCCAGATCCAGTAATTTCGCGGTTCAAAGTTTGGTAACGGTCGGATTGTCGAGCGTACGAAGTTTCGTTTATCAATTAAGTCATCATCGGCGCACTAGATATGATTTTTATATATCGACGTGACTGAAAGTTCGTTGCTGTACCAAAACAATATCGGTTCGAATTACTGGCATTAGAGGAGCACGCTCTGATTCTTGGTTGCACGAAAACCGTTGGTGTTGGAATCGAAACAAACAATAAAGGCAAAATAAAAAAATTGCAGTTGCGGTGTTTGTAGACGGCGCGAGAAGTCGTCCTTGTGGAAATTCGAAAGCCGGTCTTGGGGTTGCTTGTTCGTCTTGTGACTTTTTCGAATTTTTCTGACGATTTTTTTGATCGCCAGTAATTTTGCGAAGGTTTTCTGGTGAAATATGTGAACACTTTACATGTTGTTGTTCGAGTTCTTTATGAAAAATTTTGTTCAGTGACAAATAAGGAAAAATGTCGATTTTTAAGGATAATAATTGGGTAAGGTCTTACTTATTTTGTTTTACAAATATTAATAAATCTATAAAACATATAACGTACATATTCTGCCAATTTTAGAGTCGATTTATTATCAGGACTGGACTTACTAAATGCCGTCCTAGCTCTACAACAACAACATAACTAAGTAAAATTTCATTATACAAATATCAAATAAATAGCTTATTTGCAATCTTTTTGGATAATTAAACAAAAAAGAGCGGCATTCATTTGAGACTGAACGATGGAAGCAAAAGCTTCTTATGAAATATATTTTTCGTCTCTTGTTATCTCCCTGTCCCTGTTTCTTTTTCTTTGTGTCATTCTTAGTAATGGATATACATTTCAAGAAAATTACAATAATTTTTAATATTTTGTTACAATTCAAGTATTAATTCTAATTCGAAATATCAAAGTATCTCCAGGCTTTTCGTCATATTAGTTATTGTAATACAGTCTAATCTAATACACATTAAAAAGTGTCCCTCAAAATGCATTAAGGAAAAAGGGTGGCGCTAATGTAGCAAGAGGGTGGAGTTTAAACCGCACGGCAAAAGTTTTTTGAATATTTCTCTTAGACATGTAAGAAAAAAATTAACATTTTACATATCATTGGTTGAAAAAAATACAAGACCAGAGGCTTCACATTAATATTATTCTATATTTAGCAATTCACAATTAAATACCCTCTTTCTTCACCAGCGCCATTCTGGTCACTTCATGAACTTGTTATTTAATGCTTTCAGCTGGTCACATTTTCAGTTTAATCCCCATATAATTTTGTCATCCTCATGTCTACTTAGGTATGTCAAGTCACTGATTTAAAATATGGCAAACAGAAAATTTTGATTTAAAAAAAGCAAATGTTGGGCTGGTATTGTATATTAATTGCATGTTATATTGGTTTATTTGTTACAATTTATTGAGGGGAGTTCGTCGGTTTGGCGAGGCGTAGTCGATGCGCTGTTAGTAGCATCATGTCAGAGCAAGAGGTACATACGTCTGTTGCGCAACGTGTTGTTATAAAATTTTTGGTGGGGGAGGGCGTTAGACCGTCTGAAATTTTGCGTCGACTATCTGCACAGTTCGGCAATGAAACACTTTCAAGGACCCAAGTGTACGACTAGCACAAAAAGTTTTCAGATGGCCGAGAGACAGTGGAAAATGAGCCTCATGCACGCCGTCCCACGACAAGTATCAATGAGGCGAATATCTATGCAATTCGTGAGCTGATTGAAGGTGACCGCCATCTTATAGTATTGGCAATTGCTGAACACTTGGAATATCATACGGGAGTGCTCAATCAACCATTTCAGATGAGTTGGGTTACCGAAAAGTGTGTGCAAGATGGGTTCCTCGCCTTCTAAGGGAAGATCAGAAAGCAAACCATCTTGCCGTATGTGAAAGGCTGTTAGCAAGATATCGAGCAGAGGGGGATGAGTTTTTGGGACATATTGTCACCTGTGATGAGACGTGGGTGCATTATTATACCCCGGAGTCCAAACGTGCAAGCATGGAGTGGCGAAAACCTGGAGAGGCAGCACCGCGGAAAGCCAAGACCCGTTTTTCTGCAGGGAAAATTCTTGCAACAGTTTTTTGGGATTCGAAAGGCGTACTGCTGATCGATTTTCTGCACGAACGCCGTGCAATTAATGCTGAGTATTACTGCGAACTACTCCAACAAGTGAAACTTGCCTATCGGCAAAAGAGGCGGGATATATCTATCCGAAGTGTGATTCTGTTGCATGACAACGCTCGGCCACATACAGCTGCATTGACTCAAGGAAAATTGAACAAAATGCATTGGCAAACCCTTGAACACCCGCCTTACAGTCCTGATTTGTCGCCATGTGACTCCCACATGTTTGGGCCACTTAAAGAAGAACTGGGAGGCCACCACTTTGAAGACAATGAAGGTGTAGAAACGTTTGTGCGCAATTGGTTTTCGACACGACCAGTTTCATTCTTTGAGAAAGATATTAAAAAACTTCCGATTCGGTGGGGAAAATGTATACATAAGAGAGGAGACTATGCAGAAAAATAATATGTATTAAAATTTGTATTGATCGTACCAATAAAATTTTTAAAACAAAAGTCGGGTTCATATATGATTCATCCTCGTATTTATTCTCCTTAATGTTTACTGAAAATATTTGTAATCACCTATATTTTTTTCATCAATATTTAAATAAATCTACTGTCTTTATAATTCTAAATGCTTTCTTAATAATAAGAAAATAAAAGATATATTTTAATTTGTGAATATTTTCAATATGACCACACTTTTTGTGAAGAATTTTTTATAACTTGAAATTTTTTCTCCCATTTCAAATTTTTCTGTCCATCTAAAATTTGCCTCCTTGGGCACTAGCCCCTTGCACTGGTGTACTGTAAATCCAGTGCTGTCTGTTATCGTAAAAGAACAAACGTGTGTTATAAATTACCTGTTTTGTTATAAACGTTAATAACAATCTGGTGCAGAATATGAAATATTTTACATGCATTAACTATAATAGCGTATAAATGAGTGAAAATACACGTGATCTGCTCTGAAAATATACCCATATGAATAATAAATGTATTTGTTTGTTCAGAGGATTCATTTTGAGTCATATCAGTACAATTCTATTTTTAAATATAAGTACCTAATATCATTTAAATTTCAAACAATGTAGCCTATATTTCCTTTAACTCCTTTGATTACATCTTATAAGAGGTTGAAACATTTGGTAAATACAGAGCTTTTAAAATAATTTATGACAGATTGTCAAATTACTAATGAAAATATCCAGGAGCGATCCCTGCCAAAAATCTTGGGGAGGTGTGCACGCAATTTTCCAGAATTATTTTGAATGCCTAGTTTTGATTTTTTATTTTAAGAGATCTGTCAATTTTACATCTAAGACCTGGGTCGGGGAAAGGGGTGGGGATTGATATTTACCCCCATGACCCGCTTCTCGGGCCGCAACTGAACACATCAAAACCGCCGTAAACGTACCTAACCCATTTTGTCAAAATTCAATACATCTCAGAATCAGGTGCTTAACCAGAGGTGCATTTAATTTTTTAATCATGCACCTAAATTGAATCCAAATAGCAACTAACTATATTTTCTCTATATATGGGTCTGCGAGATTTATATAAACCTAGCGATTCCTTGATTTTGTTTTATTGTCTGGGAAACTATATGTACACTTAATTTTTAACTGGTTGTTGCATCTAAATTTAATTCCATTATAATCTTTTAAATATATATATATATATATATATATATATATATATTTCTAATTAAGCGTCTGTGAGATTTATATAAACCTAATGTTCCTTTAAACTTAATTTTGAATTAGCACGTAATTCCGTGCTAAAATTTATTGAATTTTGACAAAATTGGTCAAGCAAGTTTACGGCAGTATTTATTATCAAACATTGTCAAAATATTATTTGATCAGAAACAATTTACAAGAATCTCTTCATTCTGGATTTTTTCTATTTGTTTTGTATTTTTCCTGCGTATGTTTTTGCTCTACCATATACCATTCAGGCATTCCACTATTTTCTTACCTGCGGTATTCCTAAGTTTTTTCTCCTTCCCATATTCAATAGTTTTCCACCAGTGCAACGCGATATTTCTATTCATCGACTTGTCTGAGATCTCAATGTCATCGTATACAGATACTTTGAATTTTGCTTCACTTCTTGTATTGTGGGTACAATCTTGGGCAAGCACCACGTGTTTAGGTGTATAGAACAGGTTTGCCCGCGCCTATTTCCTCCCTGGACAGGTTATTCGTATC
This sequence comes from Octodonta nipae, assembly GCA_034190945.1. NCBI lineage: Eukaryota > Metazoa > Arthropoda > Insecta > Coleoptera > Chrysomelidae > Octodonta > Octodonta nipae. The sequence continues at coordinate 137,665,534 of CM067219.1, read as the reverse complement.
TAGATTTGCTCGAAAATGGCATTGATGCAGCTTTAACTAATATCTTAGAAAACGGCCATCCATATATTGAAGAGGATCTGGTATTCCAACAGGACGGAACACCTCCGCATTACTGACGAAATATATATAAGGTACATTTAAGTGGTCTCCTTGGACACTTGATTTAAGTCCTTTGGATTTCTTTTTTGTTACACTGAAAGACATTTGTGTACGAATGTACATTTCAAAGACAGTATGTATTTTTGTATGGATGTTGGTGGATTACATTTTCATTTAATTCAATAATATGGTATGTTTATAAGTAAAGTCAATTTAGTTTTTCCTTTCTACGTAAATGTATTTGTAACATTAAAATAGTCCAGATCTTGTGAAAGCGTTTAGGAAATTAGGGGATCAAAAACCCTTTCAGTGAGGTATCATTTGACTCCCATTTTTGCACCCCTCTATTAAATGGTACTTTTAGAATGTAATTTTTGAGTCAAAATAATAAATTGTACCTCCTCTAATAAAATATACAATATATACAATATACGGATACCCTTATAATATCACTCAGGATTTCTGCCTATGTCACATCACAGCAATTTTCTCCTAAATTACTAGACGGAAGAGGTTGAAATTTGGTATGAAGGTATAGTTCGGTGACCCGATCAGGAGCAAAAGAAGAAATTTTGATATTAGGGGTACTTCTGGGGGGAAAAACTAAAAAAATCGACCGTTCCCCCCCCTGATCCCCGAAACTACTGAACCTAAAATTTTGAAAAAATAGGAAATATAGAACGTTGCCCGAACTTTACAGGAAAAATATGAAATATAAATTTTGGGGGGCAAATTATAGAATTAAATGAAAATTCAAAACGCATCATGTAATACATCAAATGAAAGGTCTCATTCTGAGGAACACAAATATATTTTTTTCATATAAAAAAAAATTTAAAAGATATTAATGAAAATATACCAAAATTTACCCATTCCCACCCCCTTATCTCCGAAACTATAAAACGTAAAGTTTTGAAAAAAATAGAGGTATAGAGCCTGACCTGAAGTTTACTGGAAAAATAAGGCGAAACCTCTACTTTTAATTTTGGGGGGCAAATTACAGAATTAAATGGAAAATATAAAATTAAAATTGTTTCTAACGCATCATGTTATATATCAAATGAAAAGGTTCATTATGACGAAAACAAGAATTTTTTTCATATTTTTAAATTAAATTAATTAAAAGATATTAACAAAAATATAAAAAAATGTACCCATTCCCCCCCCACTTATCTCCGAAACTATAAGCAGTAAAATTTTGAAAAAAATAATGGTATAGCGCCTCACGTGAACTTTACTGGAAAAATAAGGAGAAACCCCTAATATTTATTTTGGGGGGAAAATTATAGAATTAAATGGAAAATAAAAAATTAAACTTGTTTCTAACGTATCATGTAATATATCAAATCACAGGGCTCATTATGACTAATACAAATATGTTTTTTTTATTTATTTTAAATAAATATTTTAAAATATATTAAAAAAATATATTTAAAAAACTACCATCAGAAACACCGCAAATCATATGGCATTTTTGATGGCTTATTGACATTTGTTAATATAATTTTTAATATAAATTAACAAGAGGGTCAGTTTTTTGTATCAAATTTATAACATAGAAGTTTACGAAATGTTGGTAATACCCTTTAAATGACCACAAATACATGCTATCTGAACTAAAACATGCTTTTGATTTTGTAGGCCACAACAGTTTAGCTGCTATTACATCGCTCTGTTTAAGAAATTTGAACTGTTTTTTCATACTTGAGTTCCTAGATAATGTTTCGTATTGTGTAATATCGCGTTAAATACCTTTTAAACACACACAGAGAGGTCCCCTAGTAAAAATCAGCGATGATAACGTCCTCCTACGGTATGTGGTAGCGAATTAACACATCCGCTGTTTCTAGGACATGAAACGGAAGCTTGCCGCTTTCAGCTAACAAATACGTATTGTCTGTATTTGCCGTGTTAACAGTAAAGCACGTTATGTGCAACATACAGGGTGGCCAAATGTACATGAACTTGCTTGAAAATGTTTGAAATGTTCGTTATTTAATCATATTTATAGAATACAAACTGGTGTTCCACAATGAACTGTTCTACGGCCTTCACTGTTTTTGAGATTTATAAATGATTCGTAATATTACTCTGATTGTAAGATTTTGACATCTGGTGATGACAGTGTATTAATCTCTGAATGTCAGACATGGGAAATAACTTAGGTACAAGCCCAAAATTCACTTAGTGAAGTGTGGTCTAAACTTATAGACTCTTCAAAAAACGTACCGATAATAAATTATTTATATAAAACTGGAGGAAATTAACAACAAAATTATATAAATAAGAACGATAGAAGAATTTTTTAAGCCCGATGGATGTTTACCATAATGGTATAAAAATGTATAACACGTTCACATTGGCCGTTTAATAGCAACCTAAACTGCATAAATTATTCCTTATAAACACTATTGAAAAAAAATCCCTGTCATATTGCTAATAAAAGTTATAGTGTACTTTTGTCTTAGGTGCCATACTGAATTATGTACTCCTATAATTGCAAATTTATGTAGGTAATTATGTAACAATGTAAATTATACGTAATTTATTTAATAAATAATAAAATAAACATTGGATTAAATAATGTGTGGTAAAAACACTCAAATTATTGTTATGAGAATTCATCCGATAGCTGGTGCAATCGGCCTTCATCCGATAATTCGTGGAAACGACATTCCTCCGATATTTTTGGGAAGCCGAAAGATTGTTAGTCAGGCGCATATTTCTCGAAGAATCTAGTCTAGTCCCGGCGGCTCTTTGACATTCTGAAGAATTCCGGGAAGAAATATATACCTAATATATAAATACGGAGAGCTGAGGAAGCATTCATTTAGGATTCGACTGCCGTATAGTTAAGTAGAGATACATTGTAAACAGTTCTGTAAATATAAATTGTGTTGAAGTATTGGAAATAAATTAGAGTGAGTTGAACTGTGTTTTTAAATAAATCCGAGGACTGAAGTGAACCCGAAGAGTGTGAAAATAAAACCTTACATTACACAAAAGAATGAAGGTAAAGGAGAAAGAACAAACGAAAGAAAAAACAGAAACATTTTTTAAAATTGTATGAACTCGAAAAAAAAAACTATGGCATTCTGCTCCACATGAATCAGAACCAACGATGTTGAGAAGTAGACCAGCTTCATTTTAAGATAAGTCGCCTGGAGAAACAATATCTGTATAAATGCTGAGTTCACTCGCTAAAAAATACAATATGAGAACTCAAGTACTTAATCAATAAAACATTAATATAGAGGAAAAATTGGGAAGGGGTACAAATTTGATCATTTTGGTACACCAGGCGAAATATGAATCGGCTCGGAACATATTTTATTCATCCAAATAATTTGAATTTTACATATAAAATAGAGGCGAGAAGACAGTCTTTATTTTGAAGGTTGTAGAGTTTTGCATTGAGTAGGAAATCAAATAACTTAGAAAATTCATTGTGTAACCAATCTAATTAAATTCCGTCATGAAAGGCATTGTTTATAAAAAGATTCCTAACAAAAAGTAACTCAATAAATAAAGTCACTTATGTATATGAAGAATAACGCAGGAGTCAGTACAAAGCTCCGAGGGATACCATGCTGAATCCTTCGATTGGTTTGAACTCTCGCTTTTAAACAGGACTAGACAAGATTAATTCTGCTAATGTTAAAACTGCAATCAGAAAGCTTTTTAGCAAGAATTTTAAACCTTATACAATCGAATGCCCCCGTTAAGTTTAGGAATTAGTCTTAATTATTTAGTATTATTACCTTAAAGTAGTCAATCATTTGGACTTTCAATAAGAATTCGAGAATTTTTGAGATTATAGACAATAGAGATATACTTTGCTCGATCTTCAGGAGAGGTAACTCTTCATTTCTTAACTATTGACAAATCTTTTGGATTCAGGTAGGACAGTCTACAGCCGCTATTTATTATTAGAGCAATGTTTCTTCAGTAGTAGACTGTTCTAGAGATGTACATAACTTATAGGAACCTTACGGTCTAATAAAAAATTAGAGTGAAAAGAGGTCGTTAATAAAAATTAAATAAGCATTAAATATGGGCAACAGTAATAGTTGTGGTATAGCATTGATAAAAAGGGAAGACAATAGTATGGAAATATAATCAAAATATTTTTGATAATAAATCAATATATTGTTATAAAATTTATTCGACGCCACTGGAAAAAAGTTGTCATTACGAAGAAAAACGTCAATCTCGGGGATAATAAAAAAGAGAACGGCACTGACCAGAACTTTCTGTGGGACAAACAGTATTGAGCGAACAATGAACTACCTATCCAGAACAACAACGGAATGCCATCGAGAACTACGAGAATAATCGATGTGGATTATAAGAAGAACGGTCGGACATTACAGAGTTAGTACAGCTTACATAGTCGTTTTTTCGGAATCAGCTGTTGAAAATATTGGATTTTTATGTGTAAATGAAGTTATAGAAAGTGAAAGTAAATATAAGCAGTTTTTAAAAAATTTGTTTTGAACCCTCGAAGTTTATTGATAATTTCATTGTAGAGGTAACAAATTACTAAATGTTTACAATAAATATTGACGATTCTGATCAATTCATTACATCATTGTGAACGATTTTTACATAGAATGTTTGCTAAATTCTCTTTTGTTCGCAATAAAATCGGTTTATTAATAGTTATGACATTGAACTTGTATAAATTACCGATCTGGATGAAAGGAGACAAGACAACTTTTTTGGCTTCACAAACACTAACAATAAATTATCCTACTCATTATCTACCCACATCAGAGAACTGAAACTGAATAAATGAGACTACTTTACACCCGTTAACCAAAACCGCGTAAACCAATTTACGTAAGTTTTTTATAAAAATTATTCATTTTCTTTTCGCAAACTGTTATTTGTAAAGATTAATTCTAACGTTTTGTTCAAAGTAAATTATATAATTAGTTTTAAACATAATTACCTAAATAAACGTCTCTCTTGAAAAGTTTTGTTTAACTCGAAAGTTTCATTTTTGGAATGAGAAAATTTCCTTTAATATATAAGTTTTAGTTTCCCCGAGTTTTTCTTCGTACTGCAAAATCTTGACGTGTGGTCCTTTGCGCGATTAAAAACTAGATTAGAAATAATTTTATAGAGCTATACTTGAAAGTGTCTTAACGCGCGTTACACTACAGACACTTGGAAAATGAGAGTTAGTCCGGAAAAATTGTATAACTCGACCGCCATGACACTTTTGACATAGTTAGTTGCCGCCATGCATGTATTGCAGGGCAGTTCATTATACAGGGTGAGTTATTTTTTTTTGATGATCAGTATGGGGATCTCGGAAACTACCAGAGATAGAGCAATGGTTAAATTGGGAAAGATTTGCAGTTTTACTGGCCAATTTAATGACACTTTCGGATATTTGTAAAAAGTCATGGCTTACTAGTTATTTTGAAAAAACGAAATTCTGTCGATTTAGTCAGATCCCTCTAGCTCCTTTGTTTCTGATTTTATATAAAAAAGTGTAAAAAATTGAAGGAAATTGTATCTCGAATATGATTGTCATGACCTCGTTTGCGTGACAGCTCTCGTTTTCGAGATATGACACAAACCTATCTTTTTTTGAATGGAAATCAGACTATGACCTCAAAAAATCGGACATTTTTAGAGCTTTTCAACGATATAATACTCGATATAGTTATTCATAAAAATAACTGAGTTATGGATGCTTTTCTCTCTTATTTTCACTTTTAACGTAGTTAGCCATGAAACAGATTGATTTATTAATAACTATTCTAAAAAAACATTGAACGATTTTTTTATTAGGTATATTAGATATAACGAAAAAACTAAATAAGTAGGTACTTACTAAAAACTTAAGAAATTAAAGTACACAATAATGGTTACAATTTATGTTCGAAAAGTCCACCATTGTTATTTAGACAAAAATGCATCTTTTTAAGATTGACATTACCGCTTTCCTCACAGACGGCCTATCAATTTCTTCAATTGCTTGTAATACCGCCTCCCTTAGGTCACCAACTGTCTAATACTTTCTTTTGTATACTTTTGTTTTTTAGCGCACCCCATAAATAGAAGTCTATAACTGCCAGGAGACCGGAATGACCATTCGCGTGGGCCATTTCTTCCCATACAAGAGTTTGGATAGATATTATCTACGTGTTGTCTTACTAATAACGAGTTGTGACCAGGGGCTCCTTCATGTTGAAACCACTCAATTTCTAAACGAGTTCTCAAATTAAAATTATGCAACATGTCTTGAAAAGTGTATTGCAAGAAATGCAAGTAGCGCTCCCCAGTAAGTGATTTGTCATAGATAAAAGGCCCCAGAATAGTAGACCCTATGATACCACACCAAACATTAAAACCAAATTTTATCTGGGGTCATCTTTGTTCTACATGGAAAGGGTTTTCTTTAGCCCAGATATGCTCATTGTGTCTATTGAACATACCGCAGTTAGTAAATCTAGTTTCATCTGATCATAACACCTTTACTGGAAACTGTGGATTGGTAATGCACATGTCTCTAAACCATGTACAAAACAAAATACATCGATGTTCGTCACCAGCATGAAAAGTTTAAGAAACTGAAAGTTTGTACGGGTGGAACTTGTGCGCTTTCAGTACCTTAACTACAGTTCGTTGAGATGTGCCAGCTTCTGCCGCAATCTCACGAGTTGGTGTAGATGGATTTTGATTTACCATTGCCAAAACATTTGTTTATGCTGCTTCGTTAATTTGATTACGTTCCTTTGGTGGTTTAGTAAAAGATCCATATCTGCGTAAACTATCGTAAAGCCTCTTAAATGTACATAGAGCAGGTTGACGACGATTAAAATATCTATGAAAGTATTCCTCAGCGCACGAACTGAATTTTTATGGTATATGATATAACATTCCACCATATTCAGTTTTTCTTCGTTAGAATATTCCATTTTATCACGAAACTTGTCAATATCGACTGTCACTACTAATGTAGGCTGAACTGGAATTACTCTCAAATGAGGAAACGTCAAAGTAAAAACAATCTTTTTCATGGCTACCTACGTTAAAAGTGAAAATAAGAGAGAAAAGCATCCATAACTCCCTTATTTTTATGAATAACTATATCGAGTACTATATAGTTGAAAAGCTGTAAAAATTGAGGTCATAGCCAACTATGGTTTCCATTCAAAAAAGATAAGTTTGTGTCATATCTCGAAAACGAGAGTTGCGAGGGAAACGAGGACTCGAAATTCATATTCGGGATTCAATTTTGATATTTACATATTTACACTTTTATTATAAAATCAAAAACAAAGGAGCTAGAGGGATTTGACTAAATCGACAGAATTCCGTTTTTTTCAAAATATCTAGTAAGCATGACTTTTTACAAAAATCCGTGTCATTAAATTGGGCCAGTAAAACTGCAAATCTTTCCCAATTTAACCATTGCTCTATCTAGTTTCCGAGATCCCCATACTGATCATCAAAAAAAACGCACCCTGTATAGTACTTATACCACTTGCTCGTTGGAAAATTTTGAAGTCCGTGGGAAAAAACTGTGATAAGGATTCCTTAGTGATTATCCGACGGAGCGTACACAGGTAAACAGTGTATATACAGGGTGTTTACACAAATATAGAACAGGGTATTCATGTAAAATATAAGGTGAATTGTCGTCTGTGGAACGTAGTTTGTGCCTTGATGGTGGGGTCAGTGGGCTGGTACTTTATATTCCGTAAAAAAATATGTTTTAAAGATATAAAATTTATTGACGCACAGTTTTAGAGACTTCTAAGCATACTGCGGCTATTTTATAGATATTACATATACCGCGTGATGCCGCGATAGCGAGAGGGATAAACTGAGATAGAGAAAGTGGGAATTTTTTATTATTAATAATTGTTATTTTATCTTTTATCATATGCTACATAGTTGACTTTATTTTATATTTGATGTCTACGAAATAGTGTACAGGGTTTCCCGTGACACGAACAAATTCGCAACAACAGTAATTTTCGTGCATAGTGGGAATGACAAATTAAAAATCTTTAGAAAGGGGTGAATCCTTTCATTTAGAAACCTAACATCGATAAGTTAGAACTGGTAGAACTATCAGATGATTAGTATTTTTCTGTTCATAAAGGTTTTTCTATATCACTAGAGAAACTATGTGGAACTCTAAAATCTATACGAAATCTTTCAAATATGACGTCGATGAGAACGCTTTTTATTTCATAAACGAACGTTTGATCTGCAAATTAATATTAAAACTACGTTTGTTTATCATTCTTGTCAATTTTCGCATGCAAGGAATGGATCCACAAACAGCGTAAGCGACAAGTTTTGCTTGTTGTTGAGCTTTTGTTTTCTCTAAGGGGACAACAAGGCATATAGCTTAAGGTGTGATCACCTAGGTGATGTAGTTAAGGCAACAAAACTGGTATTTAGTATTCTTCATGAAAACCTTAACGAAAAACTATTTGCAAGATGGGTGCCGTGTTTGATATGCTGACTAAATTAAAGCACGAGTTACAATTTTTAATATTTATTTGTTCCAATGCAATCCTGGAATATTGATGTATTGATTTTGTAAAGTTGTTACCGTTATATTATCTATTTAGGAATGCTTAGTGTTTGAATTTAGAGTTTATGACGACTCAACTTGCATAAGAAAAAAGTGCGGTTTTATCATGCCATTCATGCGCTTTTCATTTACTATATTCAACAGATACAACACCTAGACATTTTGTAGTATTTTTCAATTAATAGTAATTAATGCATCACCCATATTTTTGTGTAGCCCTTCTAGTTGATTCTTCAACAAAAAGGTATTGTAAGTTTCAAACAATTCATAAAAATAAGTTGACCTCTCTCATATCTTTTTAGGTATCACTGTTCTTTAATTTTTATCTAGTTAGTCATTATTTCTACAGGAAACGATAAAATATTATAAGAGTCGACGAAGTGTTCGTTGTTTGCATTCTAAGTAACACTACGGAAATGCAGTTCTACTTTTGTGTACATTTTTCTATTTTTGAACCTTCACAAAATACATTTCTAAGTTTTGGATTTGTTTCATGTTACATAACTTTTGCATATGCAGTATCTAACTATTCTAGGAAAAAAGGTTCTGCTAAAGTATTTATTTTAACTGTTTTTAAGAATTATAGGGTGGCCAAATAACCGTGCAAAATAAAGTGATCAAAAGAAAATAATGGAAAAATTGCTCAGGCTTCTAAGTTGTATGCATGTATCACATTTTTTCAAAAAATGGCAAAATGAAACCTTTACAAGCTAGTGAAAACGACATCTTAACCTTAAATAGGCTAAGGAATACTGTCGTCATATTTGCCACCTGGAACGTCTAGGCTTCACTTTCTGGGCAACTGTCTGGGGTATAACACGAACGGATGAACTTGAAACAATAATTCCTGCATTAAAAGTGGGCTTCGCTTTCAATCTGTTAGAGGCATACTTCAATGATACTTAAAAAAAAACAAACGAGACGAGCTATATGCGTTTGTACTTGGAATTTGTAGTATTTACCAAAAACACTTTATGTGTAAATACAAATCGAAACCTAGGTTTTTTTACGAATGTGATTTTTTCTTGACGGCAGTTCTAAAGCCAAGTAAGAGTTTTTCTCTAGTATATTTTTCTTGTTAATTATCACTCATTTTCTTTCACTACTTCATCATCACTTTTTTCATTAATAGGATTTGTTCATATTAAGATACACAACAGTTTTTACACAACAGTTAGCCGACAGCTGCTCATCGCGAGGCACGCTTAATAAACACACACGCCCCAAGCATCAGGCACGGTGGTGGGAGATGAGCTCTGGGCTCGTGCCCGCCGCTAAAGAAGTTTTCATTTTCTTATAATAAAAACAGAACTTTCCTTGGACTGTACTCCAACCCCCATCTTTGTGAATATAATAAAAACTTGCGCTGACTTACATTTTTTATAATAAACACAATAGATCATAAATTTTTCTACTAGTCTTTATCACGCTTATCAAGTGCGAAACTCGGTCAATTGATAAAAATGTGCTTTTTATTATTTCAGTAGGTATAATCTCTATTGATTCAACAACAAAAGCTAATGACACGCACACGCATATTTTATGTTTGAACTGTTTAGTGTTTGTGAATTATAAAATTTGGAAATAGTGAAATTGTTTGTGTATAATGTGTTTTGCAATATGAGTCGCATCATTAGAGAGTCTAGATTGCTGTTATACTTGGAGGTAAGTTAGAGTCGTTTTTCAGTTGAAACTAAAATAAGTTCAAATAATACAATGCCTTTTTAATTTAAATTTATGTATTGGATTTTTAATTAAATCATAGTGTAAAGTTTTTATTTTCATACTCAGGTTCAGTTCAGTTCTTGGATTTATTTAAAAACACAGTCCATAACTTCACTGTAATTTATTTTCACTACTTTAATTTATCTTCATAGAACTATTTACAATTTATCTTGAACACCTGATCTTTACTATACGGAAATCGAATACTGAATGAATCCTTCCTTCAGCTCTTCGTATTTACATATTTCTTCTCGGAATTCTACAGAAGGTGTAAGAGCCGCCGAGAGATTTCCTTTAAGGACTCTACAATTCTTTCAGAAGTTGATCAAAACCAGCGGCCGACCTCGATGCGATAGACGAACAACATTTCGAATGCCCTGAAATATCAGATGAATGCGGATTCCACGAATTATCGGATAAATTCCTGTCAGAATAGTAATTTTTGATTTCCCCCTACAAGTCCTGAGCACATCACTCACCTGTTAGTAATTATTGTTTTATATACAGGGTGTTTAAATAACATGCATCCGTGCTGGTAGAAACGGATGTTTTCTATAAGACAGTTGTGGGTTTTCTAATTTATAGATTAGTTGGAAATGACCATGCTATCTATACTTCATATTTCAAGATCCCAAATGTTTCAGCATCTTGGTCAGACCTTGCTGTCAATGACAATTATAATAAAATTAAAAATTGAAAATGATTAGTTGTTAAGATACAGGGTGGTAAACAATAATGTACACCACAGTCTTTTTAATGATACTATTACCAATAAGATAATAAGATAAACATGAAATCCTCTCTCTCTCTTTCTCTCTCTCACACACTATCTCCCTATTTCTCTCCAACTGGTAGTTCTGCTTGATCCGATTCCTTGTGGAATTTGATTTATGTACGTTGGCGCTCCTGCTCATTTTAGTATGAGAGCATATCGATATTTGAACGAAACATATCCAGATCGCTGGATAGATCGAGGTGGACCTGAATTTTGCCCAGCTCGTTCACCTGATTTAACATTTAAAAACGTTGGTTTATAGTGGAACTGAAGGTTCAAGACATAGAAAATTATTGTTTCTTGTAGAGATATTCAAGATTTTCCTGGGATTTTCAATCAATTCATACGAAGGTCTATGTGTCGACGTCTAGACTTCTATGCAATGGCTGATGGTGGCCATTTTGAGCACTTAATTTGATCTCGTAGTCAAACTTTGGTAAACTTGTTTTTTTTAAGATTTTGGAATAATAATAATAACATATTGCATTACAGACGGATTGTTTGTTTTTACGGTACACATGAAATTGATCATTTTTTACACAAAAATAGAGGCAGATATGAAAAAACGTAGGTATTAAAAAAGACTGCGTATCCATAAGAGATTAATTTACAATTTTTATCACTTGCCAGGGGCGTACTGAACAAAAGTTGTAGGGACAGAAAGAACAGGTGACCCCAGAAAAAATACCAAACTGTGTGACCGTTTCTGTGATCTTATTATGAAGATTTCATAGGGCATTAATGCTCCAAAATTGAATCTCGAAGACTTTATTAGTCAGTAGAATAACACTGAAATAATCTGAAGATTTAAACACCCTGTACATTTTCGTTATAATTTGACTCAAGGAAACGCATCTTGAAATCTTTCGCACTTATTCATTTACACCCTGTATATTTTTTGTGATAAAACAGCATACATTGCGGTTTAATGTGGGACTGAACCTTATAAAACAGTTAATTAGGTTACCAGTACAAACATTTAAACAGTTTCAAAATTGTAATTGTAGTACCTTAAAATGTATTTCTAGGGTATTCCTTTTGAACGTTTTTCTATAAAGTGATTCAATTTTTTTTAATAATTTTTCCCTAGATAGTCATAAACTGGTCCAGTCTTGGGTTTCGACTTGAACTTGAATTTTGAAACACTTTGTAGATTATACCAATATTCTTGTATCTTTACTAGGAAGTGGCGCGCAATTTGATACAACCTCAAAGGAAGCCGAAGATTTTTAATGTATTTTTGAGTTTCACATTTTGGTCAAAATGAGTGTTTAAATTTCATTACATAATCCTGCACAGAATTTGTGATGTGATATTCTATAGTGACATTACCAAGTCGTTCTATAACTATCGCAATCAATATGCTGTTTCTGCATAAACCCGGCCAAGGCTTACTAGATCTCAAAATTTCATCCTAATGAACCCATGAAAATCTAATCTATATATAAATAGGCAAAGACAAAACGATTTTCTCCTCTGTCTCTCAACCGATTTTCTTCATTTTTGTTTTGTTTAGTAGCTACTGACGACCTTCAGTGCAGAATGCTAATATTAATTTATAATATTGGTTCATTCATTAAATAAAATATAATAAAAATTCATTATTTACGTCCATACTGTCAACGCCAAACAACTGACAGTGCCGCCGCCGTCAGACGGTCAAAACTCAATACGTTGAGTAAGTATATATGGAGGGAGCGATCGTTAGATATCGTTATATTCTTAGAGCATGTACTTCTTCAAGTGGCATGCAAGCGTTGTTATTGTTTAGTGGTAAAATAGTCAATGTAGTAGACCAGTATTGATTTTTCGGACGCATTGCAGTAACTTTCATATGAAATATTCTGTTTTTAATGTGAATTTAATAATTTGATTAATATATTAATATCACAACCTTCCCGAAGGTGTTGTGTAAAAAATTGCCAGGCAGCGGACAATAGAGAATGTATTAAATATTTAAGTTCTCCTAGGGTTGTTGGTCCTCTCTTTTCTTTAATATTCCTGAACTTGAATGAAACCGTAAATGACGAAAACTTTTAGGTTGCAAAGAACAATCTTCTAATAATTATATCGAATATTTTGCCAGGAGCGGTTCCAGCCAAAAATTTGGGGGGTCATTTATTTGTCAAAAATATCTCGATTACCGATATTTGATTACATTTTTATTTCCTTTTTATTTCAATAGATTTGTCAATATGAGTGAACAATTTTGGTCATTACATCTACTTCTCCGATATCTCCACAACTCTGTTTCTTTTAAAAATATACTTTTTACAATTACATGAAATAATGTCGAATTTCGTCCACTGGGCGACCACTAGTTTTTATTAAACAACTGTAGCTATTCATAAATAAATTTACTGCGAACATCAATTTTTAATTTGAGGTAAAAGTTTTACTGTAACAAACACTTAAGTTATAATCACAATCTTGTTTATGATATTATAAAATATTTGCGATTTTATCATTTCCCGGACATTGTTTCTTTTATCACAATATTTATTTATTTATAATTGCAACATTCACTTTTTCTCTGTCAGTTTAATTACCTATTACAATAAAATTAACGGCTTAAAAATTATATCACAAAAAAATTATATAAACGTCAGGAATTCCATTCACAATTTGCTGAACCATTTCTATCGATTTTGTCGATCTAAAAGCGTAAAGCTGCTTAATTTGCAACACACAAATATTATTTATTGACAATATTTTTTTTTGTAATCTTCTGGAATGTTAACTGTGTCAACTTTTTAATGATACGACACAATTTCTTTATATATTTCGCTATATTTTCTCTAAAATGTAAATAAATTTTAAAATTTTTCTTTCGATAGATAGAAAACAACTAATTTCTATTATGAATTTATAAAACAATGGGTTTATAAGCGATTTCGAACGATATTATGAAATGCAATATATAATTTTGTTGTTTATGCGATTAAACGAAGCGTTTATACAGTGAGGTCGCGTTGGTTGGAACAAATTCATTTAAAATCCAGGTGTTGGTTTTTTGGAAAAACGCTCGGACACGTCGGTTTTTTTTGGACTGCGGTTTTTGTGACGATAAACTTATGTAACACTTCATTTAGCGTTTGTGGTAGGATTCGTTGTATCTCGGCCCTAATTCTATTATTTAATTCCTCGATATTTTCCGGATTATTCAAGTAGACTTTTGTTTTCACGTAACCCCAAAGAAAAATATGTAACGGGCTTAGATCTGGAGACCTAGCTGCCCATTCGATATTATCTCTCCTTCCGATTCATCTATTTGGGAAAATATTGTCAAAATAATCTCGCATTGTTCGCGAATAGTGCGGGGGCGCTCCATCCTATTGAAACCAAACCGAATCTGCCAGTATATTGGGGTTTTCACCATTCGGGTAAAGTTCTGGTAACAGGGTATTATGTCATTTTGTAATAGGTCTAAATACTTTTCCGAATTTAGTGTTAACTTTCTTGAAAAAGTGTGTATTACTTTCCATAATCCAATGTGGGTTTTCTGATGCCGAATATCGAAAATTTTGCCTCTTTATTGATCAATCATTATTTCATTATTATTTCTCAAAATTCTACTCTCCGGTCCAAATCATCTTCAGTAAGTTCCTGAACTAAATTAACTTTGTATGGGTGACATTTGTTTATATGCAAACATTTTAGAACAGAAGATTTACTTATTGACTGTTCTGCGGCTATTTGTCTCGTATATTTGTGAGGATTTTCTTGTAAATCGAGGAAAACATTTAAATGTTTATGTTCTGGAAGATGTTTAGTTTTGTAATTATCTCGTGGCCAAATTCTAGAAAGTTTTTTCTATTTTACTATCTACCGATCGTGTAATAGGCCGCTCCGGATACTTCATATTAAAAAATTCGCAAACTTCAGCTTGTGTTCGAGTTCTGTCACCATATTCTAAAATCGTTAAAATTTCTATCGCTGCTTTTCAGTTAAAAGTGCCATATTTTGAAACGTTGCAACTGCACTTGACGTAAAATTATAATACAGTTTCTATGGAAATAAACAAGTGTTAAAAACTCCAGCATTAAAAAAGGGTTTCCATTCATGCGACTAAAATACCACCAACAATCATAAACACCAGACGTAAATAAATAGGTTCAAACCAGCAAACACCTTATTTTTACCGGTGTTTTCTTAACTTTAGAAAGAAAAGTATTTTTTTTTAATAACTGTTAATTTTCGGTATAGGACATTGGACATAAAAAATACTTAGAATTCAATGTAAAATTCCAAACAAACCAAATGTTTCCATTTGAAAAAATGAAGTTGATGTTTGCAATTTATTTCTGGCCCACCGTGTATAAATGAGTTTATCATCACAAAAACCCCAGTCCAAAAAAAGACCGGCGTGTCCGAGCGTTTTTCCAAAAAACCAACACCTGAATTTTAAATGAATTTGTTACAAACCCACGAGTCCTCTCTGTATATGCATGGTCTTTTAGATCAAAAAACTAATTTTCACAAATTCAAAATTCTATACATTTTTTAAACTATTATCACTTTATAAAATTTACATACCTAGTAGTTATTTACTTTTCTAAACTAATTAATGACAAATGACAATAAGTTTAGTCTTTAAGTTAGAAACTTATTTGGTTTTGGTTTTGCATACTCGGTCTTGATCATGGTCTTGGTCTTTTTATTCAGTTTTGTTCTTTGTCTTACAACTGAAAGTATTATTACCACGTATTTCAAACATCAATCTCAAACAGAAACCCAAGAGTGTCGACTAGTTTATGACTATCTAGGAAAAATAATTTAAAAAATCGGAATATATTTTTTTAAGATATAGGCACTTAACTGAAAAACGTTAGTATTATAATTACAATGTTGACTGCTGAAATGTTTTGTCTGAGTAAACTTATACTTATGATAATTCGGTTTTTGTAAGTTTTATACATCCGTTATTTATTAGGATTCCTGAAACTGATTTTATTTTGAAGTACAAACA
The DNA here is from genome assembly GCA_034190945.1 of Octodonta nipae. NCBI lineage: Eukaryota > Metazoa > Arthropoda > Insecta > Coleoptera > Chrysomelidae > Octodonta > Octodonta nipae. The sequence continues at coordinate 137,649,397 of CM067219.1, read as the reverse complement.
TTTCCAAATCTTTGATCTGAACTGCACTTGTAGTTTATTTCACACCTAGACATGTCCTCAGATTTAAATTTACTAGATCTAATAACTTTGTAATTAGTTAATGTCTAATAAGTTGCTGCCAGTGTTAGCTGTTTCTAATTTAAATCAATCACTTTAGCTTTTTTCATAAATATTTATGGAATTATTTGTTAATATGCCATTTTCCACTTTTGTATTTCCTTTTAATTGCTAAGAGTTAATGAAAAGCTTAATAACTCATTTTTGGATAAAAATGGAATTTCAGTGTACCCGTTTGTCCATCGTTTTTGTTCCTTGCCCCATGTTTAGCTTCGATTTTTTTTCAGTCCTTTTATTTAAACCCGCCACTCTTGAGTCAGACACTGATGACTGATCATCACATATTACTATAAAATACAAAACCTATTAATAATAATTATTCCAGTAAATTTGATGATAACCCTATATTTATAATTTCTAATCAAAAATCAAACATGAAATAAATGTGTACGAACATTTTATTATTTACACAATATTTAGGTGTAACATATGTGTAGTGTTTATCTGAGAACGACATTGAATTAGCATTTCCTGCCTGACGCTGATGAGTTTGCCAATGACACGATAAATCACACAATCTCGTATTGTCGGTGACAAATACTGACTACGATAATTACATCAGTTTTTACCGAGCACCGATTGCTATCTGGAAACATTTACGATTCAGAATCGTTTTAAAAGATCGTCCTTGATATTTAACCTGCTTCTTAAGACTTATAATAGGTATAATTGAAATTGTCTTTTTATTGGCGTATATAAAGTGAAATATTGCTAAAAGCAACCAGTTTTTACTGAAAAGGAGGTACTTACTATATTCGACGCATATCTTTTTTTGACTTCAAAAAAGGAGGGGTTATCAATACGTCTGTATACAGTGATGGGCAAATGTGTGGAACCAAGTAAATATCTCTGGAATTATTAGAGATATCAAAATGAAATTTGGAAGGTGGATACTGCAGTAGATTGCCTATTTGTTTCCAAATTTTTTTACAATTTTGAACTTTCTGTTTTATCGGAAGTAATGTCGATTTTAAAATTTGCAATGAAACATCCTGTATAGTATTTTAGTTTCTGATGAAACATTTTATTGCGAATACAAAAATATCAGGTTTGATATTGTTTACTTCAATACCTACCGAGATATTAACCGAAAAGTAACTAAGGAAAGGAAAAATTCGATGGTAGCTAAACTCGGTTCAGATTTCATTTACGCCCGATATAAACAAACCGCTCGGTAAGGATTTGTATTTCTTTTGGCCAATCGGTGGCATTATACCGTCACAGCCAACAGCACTGCTTGTTCCATAGTCGAATACACGTGCGTTTGTTTAAATCAGGCGCAAATTAAATCTGAATTAAGTTTAGTAGTCCATGAAATTCATTGCAGAAGTGACAGTAGTTGTCAAAATAAGTTATTAGTTTTTTTTACTTGAACGTAAAAAGATTGTATTGTTTTAATTTGATCGTAAAATGGCCGAATTAAGTGAAAGAGAAAGAATAGAAATATTAATGATGATTGGGTATGGGGAGAGGAAAAAGACGCATCAAGAAGTTTGTGTCCTTTTTAACATTGTTTATCCGAATACACAAATATCCAGTTCAGTAGTGACGAAAACTTTGCCAAGGTACGACACAAGTAGAACAGTTAGCAATTTACCAAAAAGTGGACGGTTAAAAAGTGCAAGTAATGAAGTTGTAGCTCAAAATGTCGGTATATCTTTGGAAGAAAATCCTCATTTATCCACTACCGACCTCGCCAATATGTATGGAATGAGCCGTCGTTCAGTAGGAAGGATATTAAGGCGAGAAAAATATCATCCATACAAAATTCGCCTCGTTCAAGAACTCCCCGAAGACGATTTCGACAGACGTTTGTAATTTTGTGAAACGATGATGGATATTTGTAACCATGATAATAATTTTATAAGAAATGTGGTGTTTTTAGACGAGGCTACATTTTGTTTAAATGGCACGGTTAATCGACATAACTGCCGCTACTGGTCGCAAAATAATCCTAATTGGGTACAAGAGGCTCATACACAACACCAAAAAACAGAATCGTGGGACCCTTCAAGCTTTAAACGGAGATAGGTATTTACAGCTCTTGGAGACACATGTTATTCGGGCATTGGAGGTAAATGGACAATTACCAAATAATATCTGGTTTCAGCAGGATGGAGCACCACCCCATTACGCTCGCATTGTTCGAGATCATTTAGATAGGACATTTCATCACAGATGGATTGGAAGAAGGGGTACTTATGAATGGCCTGCACGACGTCCCGACTTTAATCCACTAGACTATTTTCTGTGGGGTTACTTAAAGTCTAAGGTTTATGTTGATAGACCAAATAATTTGCAAGAATTAGCTGCAAGAATAACTCAAGACATCCAAAGAATTACACCAGAAGTAATAGCTATTGTTATCAGAGAATTTAAAAACCGACTTGCTTATTGTCAAGAAGTAAACGGTGCTCAGTTTGAACATCTAATACATTAAGTTTAGTTAAGTTAAGTTTCAATGTTTTGAAAATCAGTTTGATTTAGTTAATAATTATGATTATGTATTTCTTTAGTGGATATTAGATGTTTTCCTTTACTTAATTACTTTTCTGTTAATATCTCGGTAGGTATTGTAAAGTAAACAATATCAAACGATATTTTTGTATTCGAAATAAAATGTTTCATCAGAAACTAAAAGACTATACAGGGTGTTTCATTGCAAATTTTAAAATCGACATTACTTCCGGTAAAACAGGAAGTTCAAAACTGTAAAAAAATGTTGAAACAAATAGGCAATCTACTGCAGTATCCACCTTCCAAATTTCATTTTGATATCTCTACTAATTCCAGAGATATTTACTTGGTTCCACACATTTGCTCATCACTGTATATAGTTATTCGGAAATAACTTAACAAATTTGGATAGTTTAAAGAGGTTATTTTACAATAAAATTTGGCGAAGGCGATAGTATTAAATGAAGTTAATTATCGTTGTTCGAAGTCTAGGATGAAATTAATTGAAAATAAATTGTAATTTAATAAAATAAATGTTAATTACCAATATTCAATATCATTCGATTACATATACAATGTAATAAAATAATAATAAAATCTACATGGTCTGAAACCAAAATTGAAATAATCATATATCATTTTTACAGCTGTATAAGCGGTTATTGGCAATACCGAAAATTGTTATGAAACAAAGTTAATTAGAATTAAAGTCTACAGCCAGAGCAGTCAAAATAGTAAATTAAATGAATGTTTTAAAATTTGGTAAAAACTTATTTCACAATCAATTTTAGCTGCGGAGATTAATTTACAAAATAGTCATTCTACATAGAGATGGTCTCAAGCCTAAAACGAGTATCACATATGAATGGTGCTTATAAGTAAAATACCTTGTCTTTCACAATGTCGAAGAAGTTCCCCTAAAATCAAAATTTCTTCTTTTGCGATATGTACTCCTGATCGGGTCACCAAACTATACCTTCATACCAAATTTCAACCTCTTCCGTCCAGTAGTTTAGGAGAAAATTGCTGGGATGTGAAAGAGATAGAAATCCGGAGTGATATTATAAGGGTATATGTATATTGTATATACGGAACCCTAAAAAATGGGCAGAATGGTCGGAAATCTTTTGAGGTGTTTTGGGACACCGCAGTCACATTGTAGGTATTAGTCAGTTTGGAAATAATTCACTAAAGTCTCTTGTGGAATATGTGAGGGATCAGCTATGATTTTACATATACGTTCGATTAAATCGCAATAATACCAAGGTGAACGATTTCAGTTTTTTCTTAATTTCAATTTATTTATAAAAAGTTAATCTTAAACAATATCGTACATTACACTACGTTCATTGTTAACACCGCTCGTACCATACCTAACCAAAACAATTTATTTTTGTTTAACACACAATTTTTTTTCGGCAATTGAAAATCTATTAACGAGTTTGCTTTGTCGTAAACCAAAATCCAATTAAGTTTTTTATATCGCCGTGTAGCGTAAAACTCTTTTAGGTGTATCGGCATGCCACTGTGTATTCATCCTAATGATCGTTTGTAATTCCATAGCTACAAGTTTCGTGATGATTTGCTTTCATTTCTTATCGAACAATGGAGACAAGAAAGCGTAAAAGTATTTGGTGTACAGTTCCTGTGTGGATAATTTAATAATGATGATTGGAATGTACCAGTGTCTAATTTGCAGGGATATAATAATAATAATGGGAATTGTTGTGAAATTCGAATACGAATTCAAAGAAAATGGTGGGTTATCAGAACCAACCACCGTTGCAAATTTAACAAAAAAGTTTGCAATGAGGGTGTTATGTAAGTTTATAGACTAATTAGTGAAACTTTACAGTTATTTTAGTGCTTTTAGGAATCCCGTCGGGCTTGGATAGACTAGATATTCTATGATTTTCGTCATTTCAGCAATCAAAAATTTCGATAAATGCGGAAGTAAAAACTGCTACACGAGAGAGTTGTTTTTAACTGACTTCCAAAATCAAACACAACGTCAAAACTGGAGTATTTAAAAAAGAGCGGAATTCATTTGGGACTGAACGATGGAAGCGAAAGCTTCTTAGGAAATATACTTCCTTCCTCTTGTTATCTCACTGTCTCTGTTTCTTTGTAAAGGGTGATTTTTAGAGGTATAGAACTTTGAAATGGAATAAAACAAGATATTTTTTTGTAAAATTGACATGAAATTTACATTATTGGAAAGATAATCTTCTGGCATTGTTATTTGAATATGACTTCTGGCATATGACCGCCACGGGTGGCTCGGACGTAGTCTAATCTAGAGGTCCAATTTTCTATGACTTTTTCCAACATTTGTGGCCGTATATCGGCATTAACGCAGCTCATGTTGTCCTCCAAGTGGTCAATCGTTTCGGGCTTATCGGCGTAGACTAGCGACACGTATCCCCACAGAAAATAGTCAAGCGGCGTTAAATCGCACCATCTTGGTGGCCAATTCACGGGTCCGAAACGTGAAACTATGCGGTTACCAAACGTTTCTTTCAGTAAATCAATTGTGGCACGAGCTGTGTGACTTGTTGCCCCGTCGTGTGCATCATGATTGTTCAATTGATGAACGAAAAAGTTAGTAATCATAGCTCTATAGCGATCACCACTGACTGTAACGTTCTGGCCAGCGTCGTTTTTAAAGAACTACGGACCAATTATTCCACCAGCCCATAAAGCAAACCAAACAGTCAGTTTTTTCTCAACATGAACTTGAGGATTATCATCACTCCAAATTCGGCAGTTTTGTATCAACGGCAATCTTGTTTTGGGCCCATTCACCGAATGTACGCCTTCTAGTTAACCGTGTGGCTTCAATTCTTGCACGAGTTGAATTTTGTAAGCACGCAAACCAAGATCTTTGTTCAAAATCTTCCATAAAGTGGATGGACACATATCCAATACCTGTGCACGATGGCGGATAGACTGATTCGTGTTTTCCTCTACGCTACGCTCTACAGCAGCAATGAATTCTTCTGTACGCACTGTACGACATCTCTGTGGATGCGTATTATCATTTAGAGTAAACGTGATGCGAAAAAGTTGCATAGTTATTCGAATTAATTGCTCTGATGGACGATTATGTGCGCGATACGTATTTCGAACAGAACCATGATTTTCAAAGTAAATTTGCACAACTTGAAAGCGTTGTTCAGGCGTCAGTCTATTCATGATGAAATGCCAAACCAAACTAAACATAAATCACTTGACAGCTGACAAGATGGCCGCCGGTTAAAAGAGTGTTGCCAACTTAAAGTTCTATACCTCTAAAAAAATACCCTTTAGTTGTGTCATTCTGAGTAATGGATACAAATTTCAGAGTTAAAATAATTGTCACTATTTTGTTACGACTCAAGTGTTAATCCTAATGTGTAATTTAATTCTTATGACTTGTAAGATTATTTAAGTTTTTAAATAGATAGTTTTCACATACAATTGACAGAATTTCTTTTAAAAAGTTACGATTATATATCACTCAGTGGGTAATCCAACAAATGTTTAATGAAAAAGACTTTACCTGCTTGTTCATGTAAGATATAACTTTATAGTCTTTTCTCTTTAGGTCATTTCAAATTATGGCACCAGTGTATTCAAGATAATAACCACGAATAGATATTATCTTTAAGAATATATTTTACAAACACGTATGCTGCTGCATGAAAATCACTGGTAAATATTTTGTTTCTACTTTTAGTCCTTCAGCAACACTAAAGACAGATAACTGGTCTATTCTTGTTTTTTAAATATTACAACTAATACTGCCCAACACCAAGCCATATTAAGTTTTTAAATAATATGCTCCAAAAAATATTTACATATTAAACTAATGCCACCCACAACGCTCTAATCCATATATAGGGTAATTCACGTTATCCGAAATAGCATAGCCTGGCTAAACAAATCAAGGATATTTGTTTTCTGAAGGATATTTGAGGCATAATTTTTCAATGTTTAAGCACTTTCTGGGAAATTAATAATTTTACATTTTAGGATTGTGCCTTTTTTCATAGTTTCTTAGAGCATAATCCGTTTGGAAATATACAGAAATTTCTTGACTTGTGGTGTTATTTCCCAGAAAGTGCTTATATGATGACTATATACAGGAAGTCCCAAATATAAAATCATCAATGTTGCATTTTATTTCTAGAATAACATATTTTTCAAAACTGAATCGGTTAGTCGTGATATTTCTTGGCGAGTAAAGTGAATGACCCTGTATAATCAGTAAACGTACAGGGATGAGACGGAGCCCTCTGGAGTTGCTTTGCTTTGGGATTACCTTTTTACTACACCATGGTAAATAATTTCCTATAATAATTGCATTATTATTCAGAAGTTAATGCAAAATGTTTACTTTATAATATGAAGCTGGTTAGCACACAAATTGAATGGAAAGTAACATTGCTCTTTTTTGAGATCTTCTTTCTGACTTCTGACGTATGTCAAGTATATAATTTAGAGAACTGTAATGTTTATTAGAATGAAAACCAAATTTTGTACAAGTACTGTATATTAATGGGATGTTATATTTATTTATTTGCTATAATTTATCGATTTTATATAAATGAAGAGACTTTTAATATATACTCAATTTACCAAAGTCCGTGCGGCCTTTGGTAAATTTCAGAGGCTCCTACCCATCATATCCATAGGCGAAAGATCGGGTGATGTGGGCGGCCATAGCAACATATTCACGTGGGTCTTTTCAAAAAAGTTTACACTAACTCGAGCAACATGAGAGCGACCATTAACTTGTTGACATATCTTAGAGAAAAAATCGAAAGACCATTTTTGTAGAGAATTTTGAGGTCTACAACTTTTTTCAGAAGTAATTTTTCGATAAAAAATTACCGCTTTCGAGAAAAATCCAAAAAACCTCAAATTTTTACTTTCAACCCCAAATAACTTTGGTAGCACATAAGGGAACGATGGACACTTTTGAAGTTTTCTTTCTGATGGTGAACCCAAGCTTCCTACAAAAATTTGTCTCTGTCGTAATGTTTGTTAGTTGACCACTATTTTTATGTCTAACTTGACCGGACTAATAGTAGTCTACGAAATATGCAACAATGTTATACTTATAGTCCAATATCCCAGAGCGATCAGACACAACTTATTTTTACATAGATGAAACCTCATGTTCTCAGTAGTGTCTTATGTGCTCAGAATACCTGCGTGCTTGTGGAGCTTGCCGAGTGACACCTGGGCAGGTACCAGGTGTGAAAGGTAACTAAAATTAATAGTTATTTAACTTAAATTTTTATAGCTGATTTTTATATATTTTTTGTAGAGTATTATTATAAAGTTATATCATAAGCGTCAGACACTTTTCATGGGCCAGAACTTTTGTCAGACGCTTTAAAGCTCTACAAAAAATAAATTAACTTTACTTATTTTTACATGTCTGACTTTTAAATATGTTGTCAAGACAATTGTTACAAAGTTATATTTAATTAGTCCGACAAAATTGATTGACCAAACATCCCCCTAAACAGCAAAATTATTCAGGTGTGAGTATGAGCGCGAGAGCATTATGCGCATGCGTCAAAATATACACTTTTGATTTTCGTCATTATTTATATTACTTTCTGAAATGGGAATTTGAATTGGAAGAGGAATGAAAATCACTTTCACCTGCCACACAAGAATCTTCAGAATTACAAGACACCGGTTCAACTGATTCAAATTCAATACTTTCATCGACATTTGGCTCAGCTATTACAATAGGTTCAGGAAGAGCACTAGCTGGAATTGAGCTTGATACTAAATCTGAATCGGAAACAGTAGAATTATTTTGTTCACTTGAGGTAGATGCTGTAGATGGATCACTATTAGTACTAGTATTACTAGGTAAACTTGAATGTCGATGCAACAAATGGTTTGTCAAGAATGCTCGGTAAATTTTTGTTTTTACTATTTTTTGTTTTTTCTGGAATCGCGGAATAATATTTTTTGGGCAGAGCAGTGAAATTTTTATAACATTCTCGATGATAACCATTATCATACAAATCTTCAGGTAAAACTACGTTTTTGAATTTTAGGTTATAGGTTACTGGCTGTTTTAAAACGTTTTTACACTTTTTAAATGTTTCTTCGGTAAATAATATTAATTTATCATGAGATTTTTTACAAAATGCACACTTTAATTTTGCTTCTTCCATGATTTTCACGTTATCAAGTAATGTAAATGTAAACAACAAGTGCTCTTACAGATCCGAACTATACTGTATACCATTAGGTTGCACGCAAAGGACACATACACAATACACAGAAGAATTACACGAATTGTGAGAGGGGGAACTGAGTTAGTAAGACCGTCTCACTCGCTCCGAGACGCATGCGCATAATGCTCTCGCGCTCATACTCACAGCTGAATAATTTTGCTGTTTAGGGGGTGTTTGGTCAATCAATTTTGTCTGACTAATTAAATATAACTTTGTAACAATTGTCTTGACAACATATTTATAAGTCAGACATGTAAAAATAAGTAAAGTTAATATATTTTTTGTAGAGCTTTAAAGCGTCTGACAAAAGTTCTGGCCCATAAAAAGTGTCTGACGCTTATGATATAACTCTATAATAATACTCTACAAAATATATATAAAAATCAGCTATAAAAATTTAAGTTAAATAACTATTAATTTTAGTTACCTTTCACACCTGGTACCTGCCCAGGTGTCACTCGGCAAGTTCCACAAGCGCGCAGGTATTCTGAGCACATAAGACACTACTGAGAACATGAGGTTTCATCTATGTGAAAATAAGTTGTGTCTGTTCGTTCTGGGATCTTACTCTATTAGGTTTGAAGGACCTAACATATTTTTGGAAATTTCAGTATTTGACGGTTATTTTGGTATTTTTCCTGTATTTGGTGTTTTATCTCCTCCTTAGTCATATCTAAATCTCGGAAACACACTGAAACAATAATTACCTTATAACGACCTGAATAATTACGTTTTTCTCATGTTCTTTCATAACCACCATTCACATCAGAATATATCATATGTCTCACTTCCCGATCCGATTACATAAAACGCCTTCGGCGTTGACATATAAGGTAGTAAAATACATATTCAAATGTCAACGTGATTGTCTAAGTGAATACCTAATTAAGAACGAGTTCGGTATTGACGACATAAAAGATCTTATAAAAGATTTTTTATCATAAAGTTGCATCTTGAGCGGTAATATATAAAATGTACACAAATGCTTGGTGTTAATTTTTCGAGCGTTCATAAATTATTAGTGACCTTTTAATTGAAGCGTGTAGCTTTTTTTTTTCGGAGAACACTTTCGTAATATTATTAATTAGATGTTGCAGTCCTGTTTTGGATGATATGCAAAATTAGAACATATGAAATCAAAGAAGCGATTTTGCAATCATTGTTTAGTTTAGTTACTCTCCATTTTACGAGGGCAGTTAGATATTCTACTTACTTTTTCAGTTTCTCTCATCCCACCACTAGGCGCGTGGTCCCCGCCCACTCACTTACCTCTGGCCAATCAGGGCCGACTGCGCTTCTACCGGTTGGCACAAATAACAGAGTTTCATAACAGGGCAGACCTATTCACTTCGGGCATAATAAATGATCATTATCAATTTCAACTTTGCTTCTTTATTTCTGTTACACGGATTATATATATTTTCATTTAGATACATAATGTCATTTTAACCTAAACTAAACTTGGTGTGTTTTTATACTAAGATTGCCTTGAAAAGGGTAAAAGGATCACTGGCGAATATTACTCATACTTTTGGATAAATTCCATATTGATTTTAAGCAGAAACTATCTTATTTGACAGGGGAAATGTGTTGTTGCATGAAGACACAGCTCGGGTACACACTTGTGTAGTCACCATGGCAAACCTCTATAACTAAGAACTTCTGCCCCATCCAACCTGTACTCCAGATTTAGTATCCCGAGACTGTTTTCCATTTCCAAACCTAGCTGAGCGGTAAGACACTTGTGGTATCTAATGAAGAATGATTGAAATAAATGTCTATTTAAGGATTAAAAAATAGAACAAATGTTGGGCTAAATATATCAAGTTAAAAGGAGACTATGCTGAGAAATAAAATGGTTGTTTGCCGAATCTCAAAAAGTCACCTTATCAACATATTCTTCTACAACATATTTGTTATAGAGTCTAAGCTTTTGCATGTATTGCTTGCGTTTGATCATAACATATTTGTATGCCATCTAATTATGATAGTCTTTAATGATAGCTGAATAGAGAATTAAATCTCGTTTCATTTTTCTAATCCCGGGATTTGACGATTGTCTACAGATAATATTGGTATAACGGAATTGCCAATTTTTGATGCAGATTTTTTGATATTAGCAATGTTCTTAAATATTTTTATTAAGTTACTAATAGGCTTTTAGAAAAGCAGTTTGGAGTCCACGAGAAACACTTCAGGAGCCACGTTGGTCGGCTGAAGAAGACGCCTTAAAAATTCCACAAATATGAAATATCTCTATCTTTTTTGTATTTGGCATACAAACTTTCTTTGGATAAAAACATTGACATCCCCTGACTGTGACAATATAGCTAGTATCCTGCCTAGAGGAGCTTAAAGATCTACGGCCTATTATCATCCTGCCAACCATGTCAAATTTGGAAAAGGTTTTGGCAAGTCAAACACTTTCACACGTTGACAGATTTAATTTTCTGCCTACTTGGCAGTCTGGTTTGTGCAAAAATCACAACTGTGCTACAGCGTTGTGAAAAGTATCTGATGATATACTAGAAGCAGTAGAGCGTGGCAAACTTACGCCTGTAATTCTTCTGGATCATCTCTGGGCTGTACATCAGGAGTCCATTCTTGGTCCTCGTTTTTACCATATACATACTTCCCAGTGTACAACTACATTGAAATACTCTGCCATTCATCTGTATGCAGATGACACGCAAATTTATATGTTATTTTCACCAGAAGCACATGAAAAGTTAAATAATTATATAAATATTCTTCTAAAAGCTTCTACTAATCACTGTTGAATCCAAAGTAGTGTCAGACTCTATTAGTTGGACCTAGTCAACGTAGGGGTCAGATGGAAGGCTCTCTAAATCTAACCTTAAACAATGAGAGACTTCATTGCGTCAATAGGGCAAGAAATTTGGGACTGCTCCTTGATGTGAACCTGTGGTTCTAGTGACACATAAATAAATGCATAAGCTGAGCTTTTGCTAATTGAAAATTAATTTATAGCCACATGCCAACAATATGTAAAAGTATTTAAAAGTCTTTAAGTAATTCTCTAGTGCTTTCAAATTTTAATTATTGCGACATCCTATACCATCCCTGTCTTCAAGATACTGATATAAGGCGAATTCATTTAATTTAAAATTGCTGTATGTACCTCAAAAGAAGAAGAATTAATATCCTCTCACAATCACTAATTACCACTCATTAAATTGATATGTTCATATCCTATATTCGCACAAATAATATTACTTTTTAACTGTTCTACATAAATAATTTCCAGTTTTATATTTAATAGTAAAATTTACTTACAAAGCATGTGAAGCCTGACTTTTTATACGTATACCTTTTCACAACATAACCTACCTGATCCTCTTCGGAAATGCAAATCATAACAGACAAAACAAGATGGGTAATAAAATGTAAGGAGTGTGTTTTGCATATCACTATTGTTTAAATTATTGTTGTTAATCCAGATGAGTTTTACATTTTTTTATGATGGATAAAATGATTAGGACCACAAACGTTATATAGCAAAAAGGCTGTTATTTCGTTAAAATTGAATCTTCAATTAGAAATTTATGGGGCGGGGGGTTGTAGCAGTCCCCCGCTGGGTTCGGCCTTGGTATCTCGGTATCGAGATCAACTCCCTTAAAGTTACTCTCTTCGAGTAGTCATTCTTTTGTAAGCAAGACAATATATATGACATATGTTTCTGGTCGGGAACCTTCATCAGTTGCGCTTCCCACAATAGAATATCCTCTCGAACACTTATTTATGTATTTGATACATAAGAGAAAATTTGTAGACGCGAGATGTTAGACGACAGACATCTAGGATTTTCGGGGAAACTAGCAGACAGAGGTTCCGAATCTGCAGCCGTTCCGAGTAATTGCTGTTCTCTCGTAATTCCTAGGTTAGAATGTGAATGATAAAATTTTCAGGTTACTTCACGTGTCAAAAATATTGAATACTCTCTTATTTCTGTATTAGAACAGCAATTACACGAAACGGCTCCAGATCCGGAACCTCTGTGTGCTAGTTTCCCCGAAAATCCTAGATGTCGGTCCTTTAGAGTTGTTACGTCTTATTTCATACTGAAATGTCATTAAATTGTCTCATTAAATAAACCCTGTATCAACATTTGTAAAGATTAACTTTTACAAATATACTAACTTTTCTACAAAAAGACAAACGTCGATAAGTTCTGTTCAACAGGTGCCTAAACATACTATTTTTTGGGTGTACTGGGTGTACAGCCGAAAAGAGAGCAAAGCAGGTGTTCCTTCATGAATTATATTTTCATTGTTGAGATTTTTTTAGATCTCGTCTATATGGACACTTTGTTTAATATTGACTGATCCAGCGCGCAAAAAAAATGATCTCATAAGTTAAATTAGCCTTTTTATTGATCAAGGAAATTTTTGAAAATAGGAAAGTCTTGGCGTCTGTTGTTGCAAAAAAGGACTACAAGTAGACATAAAGAGTACTAGAAGGAACAAAAAGAGTTGATGTGTTCTATTCCATTCCAAAAACAGAAATAATTTGCTAGAGGTGTAGCATAAAGCTCACTCCCATTTTGTAATAAAAATATGATTAGTTATTAGGTAGAATTATTACATTTTATATTGTGTTAGAAAAACGTATTGCTTTGTAATTTATGATCGTAAGGTCAGCCATCTATTGTCGAATTTAGTTTGAGTTGCCATATATTCAACTTGGTAGAAAAACCCTCGTATTGAACATGTTCAAGAAAAACAGTGAAAATTTTGATTAAATATATTTTTATACATTGAAGTATTTAATGTTTGTTAATCACATCTCGCTGTGTAACTCTCTTGGTACGATAGTAGTCCAATTTTGCATGCGTTGAAATTGAACCAGATTAAATATTCTAGCTTTTTTTTGTAAATAGGGTTTGTTTCACTCCAAATTGACATTTTTTTCTTGATGCATAGTTGATTAGGTAAATTAATCATTCAACTAAACCGTGGTACGACGAAATCCTGTTCAATCAAGCAGCGTTAGCACTTGATCGAGCAGAAAATAAATTAAATAAGAAATGGTGAGCGGTTAGGGTATTTAATTATGTCTTCATATAGATTAACAATTTGATAATAATTTTGGTTTTAAGCCTATTTTGTTTGAAATAATATTCAATGCTTTGATAATTTGAATAATCAGTTTCGTAACAGAATTTAATAAAAAAACATGTAATCTGCTATGAATCCACAAAATCAAAAATTAAATCGTTAAAGACAATACCAAACGTGAAAATTTATTTACTGCCTATTAGGTAAATTTAGTGGGATTGTTGAGTCAGTACTTGAAACCGCATTGTGTTGCAATATCACTTAAAGTGAGAAAATTTACTGAAGTGCTTTTGGATTTATAATAATTTTAGTTCAAGCGATTCATGGTGACATAATTTTCTAGGTTTATCCCTGGCTTTCCTGATAGGTACTTAGTTTCCCAACTGTAGCATCTACAAAGTTGTACAAATGTTTAGCAGTTTACTGAATACTTTTTGAAAGTACCGGATGCTCATTTATCTGTGTAAGCTATGTAGGAAGCTTGTTGCGGTTTGATAAGATTTATGAAATAATTTATAAATTCAAGCGATGAAATGATTTTGTTTGTTATGACCATTAAACTAAAGATAGGTAGCTTATTGCGGGTAGGTAATAATATTGCAACAAAATATCGGACAAGATATAAAGTAAGTATGTCAGTCCTTGGAGCCCAATTTATCAAAAATCACCTTAATTCTTCAGATCACCTTTTCAGATCTCCATTCTGCAATTTGTTTCTTTACGCGTAAGGTTTTATAGCCAATTCTTCAATCTCTAGTTTTAAGTTCGCTTCAAATAAAAACTACAAAAAATATATTCTTCTATTACGTTCTCTTCTTTGGTAATTTCCAAGACCTCACGGTTAAAATCTTCACTTCTAGGGAATAATCTTATGGAATTATCGATTATACGAGGAGTTAGAGATTTAGCGGTAACATATTTTATTTTATACTCGATCTTTTGTACAGGGTTATTCACGTATTACGGCACGGAATATTATGACTAAGATACTCCTTTTAGACCATCTCCTTTTTTAGATTGATATATACATCCTGCAGAGGAACATTTTAAAATTATTCCCGTTTTATACAGGGTGTCCCAGAAATGTGAAAAGTATCAAAGTTTTATTTTTTAATTGAATGCGCCTGTATATTATTAACTTTTCGGTATCTATGATTAAAATGATAAGGTGTTTCATAAAAGTATACTATACCTAAACCCCATAGTTTCTGTAATATTCACTATCTTTATCAAAATGTAGTGATCATTTAAAGGGTTCTTGTTCTCAACCAAATTCCGACTGGGGTCTCCTGAAGGATAATATTTTCTGTTGCACTTGTGAAAAATCCAATATTGTATACAAGGTATGAAATAAATACCAATTAATTAACCAGAATTTCAAATGACAATTACTTCTTTAAGTTTCATGAAACACCCGGTATTTTATGTCACCAACAGTAGTAGAATTTTATTCTTTATGTGACAGTATAATTTCCCATGAAAAAACGCACATTCAGAGAATACAGACGAATTTTAACTTATTTAATATTTGACACGATAGCTATGAGAATTTGACAGTTTTTATTTAATATTTTCTGACAACTCTTCTTTATGAATCATTTTGTTGTAATAATCGGTGATTGCTGTAAATATTAATTAATAAGAATGAAAGTTTTTAGCAAAGAAGAACGAATTGACATGCTTTTTGTCTTTGGAGAATGCCTGCAAAATTGTTTATTAGCGGCTCAGAAATTTCCTAGCAGAATTCAACCAAATAAATTAGCATTCGTAAGACTGTTTGACCATTTCAGGTAAACTGGGAGCGTTGGGTACAGAAAACCTACATAAGAAAAACCTGTGACGGAAAACGAAGAAATCGAGTTAGCTTTTATAGCTTCGTAATCGATAATTCTCACATAGGGCAGAACCAAATTGCCTGAAATGTTAATATCAGCCAAGCCAGGTGTGTCCAGAATTCTTAACAAGCATAATTATCTCGATTACATATTAACATAAGAGCAAAATTGTGGGTACAAATGGATGGGGTTCCCGCACATTTTCATGGTGAGGTACGACATTTTCTAAATATACATTTTCAAAATCGTTGGATTGGAAGAAATGGTTTTCAGAATTGGCCTCCACGATCCCCTGACTTGACCTCACCGGATTTCTTGTTTATGGTAATACGTAAAAGAAATTTTCTATAACACGCCTCCAACAACACCAGATGATATGAAGGACCGCATTAGAGGAGATTTCCATAGCATAGGCGTCGATATGTTGACAAATGTTGCTAAAAGTTTTGAAAAAAGGATACATTTATGTTTAGAGTCAACGGAGACATATCGAACATTTATTATGAGCCCATATTATTGTGTAAACCCACCATTACTTCATGAATTACCCAGCAACTAAGGTTAATAAACTGTTTTGGCCTCAAGTCTGTCATTTTTTGTTTTCCTTAAAAAAAATAGTTTGCATAATATGTAGAAAAGAATTAAATGAAATTTGTCACATTCTCATAGCTATCTTGTTAAATATTAAATAAGTTAAAATTCGTGCGTTTTTCATGGGAACGTGAATAGTTAGATATAGGGAAATGTTATACTGTCGCATAGAGAATAAGCTTCTCCTACTGTTGATGACATAAAATACAGGGTGTTTCATTTAACTTAAAGAAGTAATTGTAATTTGAAATGTTGGTTAATTAATCGGTATTTATTTCATACCTTGTATACAATATTGGATTTTCCACAAGTGCAAGGTTCCGAATCTGGAGCCGTTCCATGTAATTGCTGTCATCCCGTAACTCTTAGGTTATAATGTCACGATAAAATTGTCAGGTTAAGTTCACCTGTCAAGAGATATTGAATACTCTCTTCGAGGTGTCATTCTTTTGATACGGGATAATAACAATTACATGGAACGGCTCCAGATTCAGAACCTATAGTTTCCAGAAAATCCTAGATGTCGTCTTTATATCTCGCGTCTACATATTTTATTTTAATTTTAGAAAATTAAATTAATTTATATCCCTTGTTTGAGCTTTGACTACAACATTTCGGAATGTGCTTCAAAGTCGTTGGATATTTCTGACATTTTTCTATCGTTTAAAAAGTACTGAATACTCATATATGTTATTTTCAGTTTTTGTTTAATACGTTTAAATTGCACTTGAAATTTTCGTTTAGTTTGTTTAACTGTAGCTAAAATTTTCTGTTGATAAATTTTGTCCAGTTCCAGTTTATTATTTTCTGTTTTTATGCCAAATACTTTCGTTTCAGTTCTTCGAACTCCTGGCAGATTTTTCTGACTGTCTATAGTACTAGGGAGGGTCCACAGTTTCAGTGGGACGATTTCTTGCTTTGGCGTCATTCACAGAATACGTTCGTATTCACTTTTTAATGTTTGAAATTCTTTTATCTCGTTACATAAGTTTTTTATTGCCATTGAGAAAGTCAAGAATTTAGACCCTAAAATGATTGGAAAATACAAACATATAAAAGTTATCCCAAAAAGAAAAATAGATTAAGTAAATGGAAATTTGGTAGAAAAAGGAAATATTCCAATATCAATCATAAAAATTTTCGGAGGTTTTAAAAAATAACTGCACTCCTAATAACTAACTATTATGCCTACATATTATAACAAATATTGAAAAATTAAAATATTGTGTATTGTTAATCATAGAGGGAGATCTAGTTTTTGGGTTCGAAATATTTATAGAGTGTCGCAGAAAGTGTGACAATGTGACGAAGGGCAGGGGAAATGTGCCCTAAAAGGCAAAATTTAGAGTGAAGTATTTTATTGACTACCCATTTAGGATGGGGGTATCCTGTACAAAATTTGCTCTAGTAGTTAGGGGGATACACTGTGGTTTTGGACACATTGTACTTTCTAGAACATTACATTCAAAATGGATGCTTTTTTTGATAAGTTTAAGTTTAAATAATTTACTATAAGTATTAACCCTACGCCATTTCAACAATTAAGCTGTGATCTTCATGAAGTAAACCGGAACTGGTTTGGAAGATGAAATCTTAGTTTTTGTTTGGTATTAGGGTACAAACCTGTCAAATGAGGTTCCACAACTGCAACTGGTATTAAAATCTGATTTTAAACAAAAGCAAGACACCTGTCAAGTTTTGGTCCTTGTGACCTTTCTCTCAAATCGCTTTAAACTTTTAAACATTCCCTTTCATAATATTAAACGAAATAAATTTGGTGTTAATATATTTCCTTCATTATAATAAAATAACCATTGAATATTAACAAACTTGATCATATAAATTAACCAGCCCAACAGGTTCATAATTCTTATATCACAATATGAATTTTAAAATTGAATTTCGGTCGTGGTATTAGTAGAAAGTTGTAAGTGCACGTGTTAATTAGGCAACTAAAATACAATTTATGTAAGTTTCAGATCAATCTATAATTCGATTTGAATTACAGCCGCAGATTTGTATAAAAGCCGCTCACAAGGGGTATTTAATATTGCAATTAGTACAATTACATTCGCCCTACTTACAAACGTAGACGTTAATTTGTTGTTATCGAGTAATATGAATACTTGTTTTTTTATTTGGAATACCAGAAGTTGTTGGTGTATATATCACGATTGTTTGCATACATATCCTAGTTTTATTTCAAACATAGAGGATTTTTTTATGAATTTATCTGTTCGATAATGAAGAACTTTCACTCATAATAAAGTCGTTGTAATTTATGGATATATTAGGTCGATTTATGTATTTTTTTCTATTAGGCGAAATTAATAGGACTCTCTACTAGTGTTTAATTTAAATAAATACTAATTAAAATTGTAGTAAAAGTTGGTAACAAATTGTTATATGACTCAAATTAATATAGAATAGTTGCTATACTCACATTTTCTCTATGCATTTACTTATGAATAAGCACGACTTATGAGAATTAAGTAAGTATAGAAAATTTAATACAAATGCAGTTGAAGTAATATTAGGGATTCCGTGAGTTCACTGACATTTTTTAAAACTTAATATATACGTCTTTATTCACATCAAAATAAATCACAATACCTTCGACTATTTACATGAACAACAATAACCCATCGATGACTGCGATGCTAACTACTCATCTTCTCGTTCGATCTGTCAACCGTCTTTATACCCTCATAGTTAATCTCTTTTTGGCTTTTTTGATTCCTGGAATAGTTTTACAGTTTATTTATTGGCAAGATTAGTTTTTATTTAAGATTAATAATTTCTTAAAGGGTTCCTATTTTGGAAGCGTAATAATAATGTTATGACCAGAATTTGTTCAAGTGGTACTTAGAGATATATTATAATACAACTATTTATTTTCAAATTTATCTGCCCAAACTAATGATTTTCGTTTATATTTTTGTGTAACCAATAAGTGAGGCTTATCTCTATTTTCTAAAATTTGTAGGCATAATAGTTTTTGGAGATATTTGTTCATTTTTCCGGTACTAAGTATATCAGATGGTTCCAGAAATTCATCCTCGTAGTTGTAAAATGACGTCGTTTCGGTCTAGCCATTATCTGCCCTCATCAGGTCGGTTCGCATAATTCTTGTAACTTTTTGCTTACACTTCTTATATAGTTCAGGTTCGGATTAGCTCTTGGCTTTCAGTCGTCAGGCCTCCCACTTGCTGATTGGTCATTTGCTGATTTGTTATTTCCGGTTGAGTTGTTATAGAGCGGGGTCAGGCCAGTACGGTGTTTAATTGAATTTTCCATGAATTCCATAAGTTGTGGATTTCATTGCGTGAGATTTCAATTGCCTATCTTACTAGCCTCGATTTCAGGTGTCCTATATTTGCCAGTACTTTCGCATTCTCTAAGCCTATTCGGTCAGACGTCGTGGTGTTGTTTTATTTTGCTTTTTTATGGCGTTCTGGTGTTCGTGACGTCTGGCTTGAATTCGTCTGTTAGTTTGTCCTACATAGGTTTTGTGACAATTTGCATATGGAATCTCATGTACTCCCTGTTGTTCTAAAGGAATCTTCGGATTCCTCAACACCGTACAGATTTTTTTGTCAGTGTTGAAAATGGTATCAATATTGTGCCTACGTAGAATTGTCGCAATGCTGTCTGTAGTGCCCTTCACATACGGTAAATAAGCCTTGTTTATTGGTGTCTCATCGTCTGTTGGTCTCCGTTTTGACTTTAGGGCTCTTTGGTTATTTCGGCCTGTAAATCCGTAGTATTTTAGAACAGTTTTTAAACTGTCCAGTTCCTGTTTGAAGTTATCGTTGTGATCTAGTTACTCTTCTTTCGTCTTTATCAAAATTTCAAGTAAAGGCTTCAACCTCCATGGTAAATTTTATTTTGTGATGAATACCATTAAGTTGATTGAAATCAAAGACCAAATCGCAAAGGTATCATCCACATATCGTAATCATAAACTGGGTTTAAGAATTATTGTCCTTAGTGCCAACTCATCAAGGTTCTCTATAAAGAGGTTTGCTATTACAGATGAAAGTGGTTGAAGCCAATAAACTATTGCTACTCGAGGTTATTTGTACTTTTAATTAAAAAAATAATTAGAGAATTTTGGTTTGTATTCCTGTGAAGTTTCACTGAGGTTTCATATGCCTTTTTGTTTTAAAATTTTAGTTTTAAGTCTTAGTAGCTCTGGAGATAAAGGGGTTATTTTTTGTATATTTTCATTTATATGTTTTAACCTATATATTTTAATTTTTTAATTGGCTTGCAAAACATATTATTCAAAATTTTTATTCTTTTAAATATTTAATTTATCCACGAAAATATTTTCGCTTATTTTTTTGTGTAAGGCCCTGTATACAATTTTTTATCGTTTATGATTTGTAGTATCCCAAAGTCTGAATTTGGTATTATATTTAAATCAAGAACTAAAGTACGCATTAGTAGCAATTATAATTTTCCTGAAATTAATGTCCTTTACTATGAATGACAAGGACAGAGAAACACTGCATTTTTTTTATTTTTTTCAATCAACAGAAAGATGAAATGAACAGATAATTACTTTCCAAGCAAAATATGACCGATAACGAAATTTATTTTATCTCATCTATGATTTTTAATAAAGATTCCTAGACTTTTCTCTTATTTATATCCATCTATTGTTCGTATTTGTTCCAAATCTAGGCCAATAGGACTCTATAATGATTCATTCGAGCGAATACAAACATCCTATTCAATTACCTTGCCAACTAAACGAACAAAAAATTGAAAACATAAATTTCTTGCAAACACTTTTGCTTTACGTTCTAATCTAATTGAAACATTTCCGATTGTCGATAGATAAATAAAATACACCCAAACTGACACACTTGGTGTCTACTAAAGCTGCAATTCATTGCGGTATGTCTTAATCATCGTTGAAAATATTAGTTTTATTTGAGAGAGGTCAGAAAAATAAAATAATAACAATAATCCCAGTAATAATGATAGTTGAGGTGAACCTATTGACACCAATTTGGTTTCACTTTCTAGTGTTTATTGTCTCAAGTACTGCGAATTATTGCTGCTGATTTTTGTAATTTCTGCCGTCTGGGTATTTAAATCGTTATTATCGACTGGTAAACTGCTTATTTAATTCCTGTTGTTATTGTTTGCAACATCTGACACGTTTGGTTCTTAATTATTATTAAAGAGATATTTTAAATGTATATTATTACTTTAGTCATATGGCTTTGCTATCATTATTGAATACAATAGCTTTTATTATTTTGTGTAATTGTGTACTTAATTATATTAACAAAAGCTCAAAATCATCATCCATCACCACTGGGACGGTGTCAGGGAGAAATAGGATTGATAGATGTAGAAGGCGCCAAACAGAAATATTTACACAGTTTAGTTTTGAACTATAGTTTGATTTGATATAGTCGCGATTCGGCGGTTATCGGTCGGTCTCGTGAACGACTGCGTCTGGTTGGCCCTTGGCGCCAGAGTAACACGCCCCCGTTTGCTGATTTGTCAAATCCGGTTTAGCTGAGTTATAGTGAGACCGCCACCAACTAAACCGATGTTTAACAGTATTTTTTATGAATCGGATGAGTTCTGGATTTCATTGCGTGCATTTAGACTACGAGGCCTTTTCACGATTCAATTGCCACCCTTTTTTCTTTCTGACGGCGATCTCGTGTTCATCACGTCTGCATTGTTTTCTTCTGTTAGTTTGCCCCACATAGGTTTTGTGACAATCTGCACTTGGAATCTCATAAACTCGTTGTTGTTCTAAAGGGATCCTCGTCTTCGGATTCCTCAACACCTTGTTGATTTTTTGTCTGGATTGACAATAATTTCAAAAATTTTCTCGCAGTACTATCTGTGGTGCATTTGACATACTGTAAATAAGCCTCGTTTATTGTTGTTTCGTGTTTCGCGTCATCGGCTTCGGTTTTGACTATAAGACTCTTTATATATTTCGATTTGTACACTCGATTTGTTTTAGACCTATTTTTGTATTGTCCATTTACTGTTTGATGTTTTCATAGTCAGTTAGTCTTTTTGATCTAGTTACTAAAGTCTTGAAAACGGCAGAATTTTAATGTTACATGTAGTTAAGCTTGGTGGTGATGAAAATTAGCATAAAAGTATCTGTTGGTGTGTGTTGCTTTTCTGTATACTGTACTGTAGAATTCGCAAATAAGTTGAAATACCTACAAAGCTTAATTATGATTCATAATTGGTCATTGACATATTTTGATGATTTGTTTTTCATACCGTTGTTTCTACTATTTTCGGATGAATAAATTAAAGGATTATAAGATATATGCCGTTGGTATTTATAAATTAGTTGGAATATGACATTTTAGGAGGTCTATATCTAGTAGTTGTTATCTGTGAGCAAAATATTGTCAATATTGTCAAGTGATGAACGAATCTTAATTAACAACGATTGTCATTCCGTCAACCACTTTTTAAATGGTGCTAAATTGCATCTAGTTGCCCGTCTGTTTGAATTTGCCGTTACATGTGTTTAAGGGACCACATAGATATAGGAGCAATCTGTCTGTTGTAAATAAACATACTAAGGTTATTTTATTTCTTTTTCCAGCATTGGTAGCAAGGGGGTAGTCAAATCCACTTCTCGGTGGCTACCCAATATAACTTTCGGTGTCACGGCAGTCGATTCCCAGACCTTGTTTCTGGCAACAAGGCGGTGCCCGTTATTAATTAGGGAAGGAGAGGGTCCTGGCCCTCGAGTGTGGGATTGAGTGAATGGGAACGAGGCCTACTTGTAAGCAGTCGATGTTCGATTTCTTTCGAGCAAGAAGCCTCAGCGATGTCCGGGGTAGCAGCGAGGACCGTCGTTTGAGATCTCAGGTCATCGCCCTGAATGGGGCGCGAGCTAGTGTTCGAGATGAGTTCCTCTTGCCCCCATGTGCCTGTTCCCGTAAAACTAGCTATATGATCCACTTAGTGGAAACACCATTGTAGTAAAGCAAGCATGGGACAGAAAGTATAGCTTTATCGGACGGCGACCCGTCTACGCTAGGTAAACCTTAAACGGACGAGGTCAGGAGAAGTACGATCAGAGGAGTCGTCACTCCAGTCTTTGACTTCTGTAATGTCTGTAAGGACCAAATGAGTACTGCGGGGAGAAGGAAGTCCACCGTGTTGTGCTAGCGGTGCCTCTCCGTTTGGTGTTGGCTTCGCAGGGGCAAATGGTACAGCTCGTTAGACCCCTGGCCGGACATGTGTGAACTTCCGAGTCTTATTTATGTGCATGTCCTTGAGAGCGGGGTATAAACGACAGCCCTTTTGGGTGTCTGACCAGGGGCTCCTGCCCTGGAAAGGGAGTGAATTTGGCTAGTACCCGAGGCAAATCCTATTCCTATCAGCGCCTGGACATCTATAAAATACAGCCCCGTCCGCTTTATGGTGCTCTGGGTCTGCTCATGGACCAGTAACATCGTTCATACATAGCGTTCACAGACGTTGGATTGAGTTGGATCTCCTGTCCAGATATGCGCTATACTGGGCGCCAGTAATCTTCGGGTGTGGGATTAAAAGCTGTAACACGGAGGAACTCCGCGGTGCGTATATGGAGACCGGAGACTAAACACAAAGGCTCGATCGTTCCAACTCAACGGTATATCCAGACAGAGGCCGTCGTTTGAGGTGTCGGACCAGCTTACAAACCGTTTTTGCTGGTACTAGTATCCGAGTTGATGGCAATCTACGAGTCGCCTGAGTCCTTGTTTCCCAGCTAGTATATTCTAGGCCATCTGTGACAAAATTGTTTCACAGTTTTTGGACATATAATCTGTTTCCTTGAAGATTAGTCCCAAACAAGTTAATTTCTCTGTTTAATTAGTTCCTAATGTTTGAAATCTGTCATGAAACTTGTTACTACAGGTTGTCCACTAAATTCGATTTTCGACTTCGTATAGGTATAGCAATGAAAATAAAAACATTTTTCAGCAAGTGCAAAGAGAAAACGGGGGACGCCATATCGTTTCTATGCGAGTTCCTTCCTCAGTTGCGCTTTTCTCAAAATACCAAACACTCGAAGACTTATTTTAGTTTATTCGTAAAATAACTATATAACTGTGTTCAATCACTCGTATAAACTAAACTAGGATATCAAATGGCATACGAACATTTATTCCAAAAGTCATATTAGACATAACAAATAAAAATCTACAACCTGATTATTTGCGACATTTCATTTTACATAACGCATACGATTCAAACATTTGAATAGTCATTACGTGCATTTGAAGCATCAGTCTTAGAATTTATTGTTATATAACTCTAGTAAAGGTCATCCGAGAAGATCGACCGACAGTACCTTCACCTCCCAATTTCAGATATACTCATATAAGGAATCTGTGTGTAATATTTAAGGTGAAATTTTCCGTATTTTCTGTGTTATGTAATTAAACATAAATAGTTTGATGTATTTTGTATTTTCTAATTAGGTTGTGGGATTCTAGATCCAGGTTGATACTGGGTTTGTCTGTCGAGGGAACTAATAATGAATATTGGCAAGTTAACGAAGTATATATACAAGGAGTTGGAATGTTAAGTTAAAAGAGTGGCTCCAATATGAAGTATATGCTGTGGAACCTTTGTTGTATAAATTGTTTTGCACCCTAACACCTAACCGTTATTTATAACACTCTACGTCGTTTCAACACCTTTAAGTTGACATCTGCATGAAGTGAACCAAACTTCACAGAGTAAACCAAACAGTTTGGTTTACTCCATGAAGATGACAACTTAGAGTTGTTGAAATGACGTTGAGTGTTTTACAATTCGTATAGATCTTTTGTCGGTAGAGTGGGGTAGTTTACGGGAAGTACTCGTTTAATAATTACATAAAATTCATAAATAAGAGAGAGAGAGAGTTGAATGAATAATCGATGTTGTCAGTAACAACATGGAGAGATCGTGAGATCTGATCGAAACGAAACTGTCAGAGAATCCCGAAAACCTTCATTGACATTTCATACTCGTGAAGTAATCTGTGGCTGCGCTCAGTATTTATATGCTAAGTTGTAGCGAGATGATGGTTGTACACGTGATCAGTCCTCAGTTCATCCGTTTTCAATATTTGATTATTATTTTCCAACTATTGGAGAGATGCAGGGCGTCATCTTTTCGGGTCAGTTGTCCGGCTTATTCAATTTCAATTGCCTCTCCTACAATCCTTGTTTTATAATTTGTTGTGTTAGCTATTTGTTTGCAGCTGTCAAAATCTATTTTGTGGCCCGATGTAGTTGGTATTGAAATAGAGTAGATGTTGTTTGGTTGTTTCTGATAGATAATTTGTGCTCTTCTAATCTAGCAGAGATTATTCTCTTGTTTGTTTCACCGACGTACCTTTCGTCACAGATTCCACAATCAACACTGTATACACCCTGATTTTCTAATTTGATCTTGGGTTTTCATTTTTCAAGGTTGTACCTATGGTTTTTTTTTTTTTTTTTTTTTTATCCGAAGAGGGGGGAAATACATTGCGTACTTAACTAGCACGTGCTAGCCGTCGTGCGGGACTCCCGATGCAATGACTTCAAGCAAGAGTAAATCGTTGCATTGAAACCAGTATACCGTATACCCGCTAAAACCCTAACCTCTTTCTCCTACAACCATGGTCCCCTGCGGCACTCTTTGTCAATACTACTTCGCAAGGGTGGTTCATTGCAGATGTTAACTGCTCTTACATTGAAAGCCTCTAAAGCCTACTCCTCGAAGGTATTGCGGAGCTCTTTAAGGATAGTCTCCGCGTAATCTGATACCAAGTTCCAGGCTTGGGGGCCCTTCAGCATGGCTTCTACTAATTGTTCTGGGACGATATTAGTCTCCAGAATCCTCTCCACTTCAGCACGTTGATCCTGAAACCGGGGGCAGGAGAAGAACACGTGTTCTGCGTCCTCTATAACGTCCGTACAGTGTGGGCAGTTTGGGGAGTTTGCCCTCCTGAACCTGTGCAGGTATGCTCGAAAACATCCATGTCCAGTCAGGAGTTGAGTGATGTAGAACCCAACCTCCCCATGTTGGCGGTTGACCCAACGGCTGATGTTAGGTATCAATCGATATGTCCACCGGCCTTTAGTAGAGCTGTCCCACTTCTCCTGCCATTGTCCTAGACTCATGGCTCTTTCATCGCTGTTTCCTGTCGGTTGGTCTTTCTCTAACTTTCTGCGATAAAGCCGTCCCCTTTCTGCAGCCAGGATGTCGATTGGTAGGGTAGAGGCAATCACACTCACCGCCTCGTAAGACACAGTGCGGTAGGATGATGCCACTCGAATCGCTGAGAGCCGCTGGACTGATTTCATTTTCCGGCGGTACGATGGTAGCTCGAGCGATTTCTCCCATACCGGTGCCCCGTACAACAAAACAGAAGTAGTTACTGTTGCCAGTAGCTGTCTTCTTATCTGTCTAGGGCCTCCGACATTCGGCATTATTCTAGATAATGCCCCCTGTACCCCAGCTGCTTTCTTGCTGGCCGCGATTATGTGCTCTTTGAAGTTGAGCCGTGCGTCCAGGAGCACCCCCAAATAGCTGATGAAGGGCTGCGACTGTATGTAGGTGTCGCCTATTTTGAGGGTGATGGTTTTCCCTTGCCTTTCGACTGCTAACAAGAAGTGTTTCGGTCTTTTGTTCTGCTAAACTCAAGTCCGCTGCGAGCATCCAATGCTGAATTGTGGCTATAGCGAATGAGAAGGTTGTTTGTATCTCCTCTATGTGCTTGCGCACTATGATCAATGCCACATCATCGGCGAATGCCACTAGCCTGACGCCCTCAGGCAGACCGAGCAGGAGCAGGTCGTTGTACATTACGTTCCATAAGAGGGGGCCAAGAACAGAGCCCTGAGGTACACCTCCTGTGATCTTATAGTCTACTTGCCCATTTTCAGTTTGGTACAACAAGATGCGGTCCTTGAAATACGCTGAAACCATTCTGCGCAAGTACTGCGGAACTTCCATCCTGGCAAGAGCCTCCAAAATGCGGTCCCAGCGGGCCGAGTTAAAGGCGTTCTTGATATCCAGGGTGGCTATTAGGCAGTACTTTTTTCCACCTCTTCTCCATCTCTTTCCCGAGATAGCCTCTCTGGCGATGTTGGTAACGAGCGTCACGGCATCGATGGTTGATCTCCCCTTTCTGAACCCGAATTGGTTGGTGGAAAGTTTCGGCTCAACGTAGGGCTCCAGCCTATCTGCTATTATCCTTTCAAGGAGTTTTCCCGCAGAGTCCAACATACAGAGGGGACGATATGATGACGGTTCGTCGGGAGGTTTCTTTCCCCCTTTAGGGAGGAGCACAAGCCTCTGCTTTTTCCACTTAGTCGGGAAAACCCCCTGCTTTAGGCAGGTCTCATACATGCGTAGAAACATGTCAGGCCTATTGGCTATGGCGCATTTTAGCGCGATGTTAGGTATGCCATCTGGACCGGGAGCCTTACCGTTTTGGAGCCGGTTGCACGCGCCCATCAGCTCAATCATAGTCACTGATGGTATATCTTCGTCCCTCACCTGCCACGAAGGATAAGCGGGTAGCTCAGGCTTCGCAGGAAACAGGTGAGTGACAATGCGGTGCAATGATTCGGGGCAGTTCGTTGATGTCATAGGAGGGGCCTTAATTTTATGCATCACGATTTTATACGGTTTTCCCCATGGATCTTGATTAACTTCGTCACACAACTCCTTCCAGTAGGATCTCTTGCTTGAGAGAATGGCTCTTCGTAGTTGTTGTCTTTTGATCTCATAGTCGAGCCTTAGTTCTTCTGTTGTGACCCTGTCGCGTCTCCGTGCTCGTTGATGCAGCCTTCGTGCTTTGAGACACTCTCGTCGGTGTTGTGAGAGCGTGTCGTTCCACCAGTAAACTGGTGGGCGGCTGTTGTTCTGCCGTCTCCTTGGCATGGAAGCATCGCAGGACTTGACAACGCTTGTCATTACCTCTTTGGCAGTGGCTTCTGCGCTTGTTGCTATTGACAATGGTTCCTGCTCCATAACCAAGGCGAATGAATCAGCATCGAAAGCATTTTTGTTCCAACCGACTGGCTGTGACCTCGCACGACTGACACACAATCTTCGTTTGGGAGTGGTGTTGATTTCCCATATAATAGCTTGGTGGTCGCTATTAGTAAACTCCTCATCGACCCGCCACTCACAGCCCCCTTTAATTAGGTTGCTGCTAACGAATGTCACATCGATAATGGAGCTGGCTGTGCCTTTGCGATATGTGCTTACGTCTCCTGTGTTGAGGAGTACCAGGTTGAGCGAAGACATGGTCTCAAGGAGAGCTCGTCCTCTCACGCTTGTTTCCCGGCATCCCCAGTCAATTGCCCAGGCGTTGAAATCTCCTGCGATGGCGACCGATTCACGCTTCCGTACATCCTCCGCCAAGGTGTCCAAGAATAACTCGAACTCCTCGAGCTGTGCACTAGGAGGTGCATAGCAGCTATAGAAGTGAACCCCTCCCACTTTGGCTCTCACAAGCCATGGTTTGAGGGTATTTGGGAGTTGTTGGAACGGAAGTTTACCGCAAGCCCATATCGCTGCTCTGTCCGTTGTGTCATTTACCCAGGACAGGGTGTCGAAGTTTTTGTACTGCTCGCAGATTATGGCTACGTCGCAATCCAATTCCCGCACCCGCTGTACCAGTAGGTCTTGGGCTGCTTCGCAATGGTTGAGGTTGAGTTGCAGTACTTTCATTTACGGGCTTGTGCTGCTCTCATCGCCTGTTGGTAGATCGGACATTTCCAACTACCCGCAACGTGCCGGCAGTCTGACCTACTATCTTTCTCTTTGCAGAGTAAGCACTTGGCAGGTTGTTGACAAGCCGAGGCATTGTGACCAGCGCCTCCGCATCTGTGACAACAACTGCTTCGGTCAGTCTTGCCTCTGCACGCCTGGGCGTTGTGCCCAAAGTGCCAGCATTTGAAGCACCGTCGAAGGCTGATCCTCTCGCGAACACGTACTGTGCCCCACGCAAGTTTCAGCTTTCCAAGTGCGATGGCTTTCTTGGCCTGGACCTCTGGGAGACAAACAACTGCCGTTTGTGTTGATCTATATGCCCGTCGAAGTGATTTCACTGCCTCCTCAGTGATCTCTGC
Source organism: Octodonta nipae (assembly GCA_034190945.1). NCBI lineage: Eukaryota > Metazoa > Arthropoda > Insecta > Coleoptera > Chrysomelidae > Octodonta > Octodonta nipae. The sequence goes on along the minus strand of CM067219.1, from coordinate 137,619,953 downwards.
CAGGCCGTCGATATTATCTTTGAGCAGGTTTACTACGTCTTCCTTGGTACTGATCTCGTCCAAGTCTTTAATTTCAATCTCGATTTGCGGTATTCGAGATTGTACAGTGGCCCCGCTTGGGAGCTTATTCTTGATGGCGTTACAATAGCGCTCCATCTCCTGAGCGTCTGCCTTGGCGAATAACAAAAGTAGATCTCCCTTAGCTGTTCGTCGGATCTTATTGACTTTTTTGCCTATATCCTGCAAGGTGGGATCATTCTTGATACCTCGCAAGATATCTGCATGGGAGCTCTTCTCGCCTTTCTTTATAAGCAGCGTACAATGTGGCGCTGGTTTTTGCTTATTGGTCCTCGGGGCCTTTTTCCTCTTTACCACTTGCCAGTCAGTCGACTGGTTTGCAGGTTGGTTTTTGGTCTGCGGTTTAAACTTGGATTTTAATCCATTGTTTCTCTCCGCTTCTGAATTGACCACCCTACTTGTTGTTCCCTGGGTAGTTTGCCCGATGTTCTGGCGACCTTCCTTACCGGGCTTTAGCTTGGTAGCTAGCACCGGTTTAAGCGTTTTAAGTGGTGGTGCCTTACTTGATGAGGCTACTGAAGGCGAGACCTTCGGTGGCGAGGTCCTTGCTACAGAGGCTACTTTTATTGAAGCCGCCTGCTTTGGGGCCGCCGGTGTTGATGCAGCCGGTTTTGAGTTAGCTGCTTTTGAGGCAGCCGTTTTGGGACCTCCTTTTGCTGTCCACCTTGTGTCTGAGTGTTTGACACCTTTACTGGCGATGTCTGTGTTGTAGCAGGTTTCGCTACAGGGGGAGGCCGCGTCGTTGACGTCTGATATTTGTCATATTCTGACTTAATGGCGTGTGCCAGTTTCTTGATCTCATGATGTACATTGTGCCTAGGCCCAATAAACTTCAAGAGCTCATCGATCTTAGCTCCTAATTTGTTTGGAGCGCCACTCTCATTTGTTGCCCTTTGTTGGACGTCAACTCCACTATTCGCCTTTTGGAGGACCTGGCTGGATAGTGTCTTGCTGCCAGCTCTAGTTGTAATGGTCGATGTTGTACCATTACTAGTGTTCTTCTTCTTGTCACTATGTGACGGAACCAGTGATAATTCGCTCCCCCCAGAATCCGTGGAGCGTGCACCGGCCACCGAGGCTTTCACTCGATCGGAACCGGTGGCGGGATTATCCTCTGCAGAGGTACCCACCTGGGGTATTAAGTTCACCTTATCACCCATATCCATAAATGGTTTATTTTCGGGGTTCCTTCCCCTATCTGATTTTGGTCCGCCCTGAGGAAATCCTCAGTACTCCCCATTGCTGAAGAGCGTTCCCCTATCCGCCACCTGGGGAGGCGCCCGGTAGTGGACCAACAACCACCCCGGGTTGTACCTATGGTTTGGTGTGGTTTATACGTGGTAGTTATGTTGTGTTTTCGGAGAATTCGGTCGATTTTGTCGGTTGTTCCCTTGATGTACGGTAGAGTGGTTCTTGGTTTTTCAGCAACATCTTCGATTTGTTTCAGTTGTGTTCTATTGCTTGTTTGATTGTATGGTGTGTATGTCCGTTTTGTTGAAGAGCAACAGTAATCTTGTTTAGTTCTCGCGCTTTGTGCTTGTCATCGGTGAGCTTTAATGACCTCGAAATTAGTGTATTAGCAACTTCCTGTATTTGCGGGGGGGGGGGGGGTGATGGGAATGTGCATTCAGATATCTATTAGTGTGTGTTGGTTTCCTGTAAATGGTGTGATCTAGGAGCTCGGTCTGAGTTCTGGTTATGTGAACGGCAAGGAAAGGTAATCCTGGGGTGTATGCAAATTAAAGGATTTAAGAACTTGACTAGCTCTTCTTTGCCAAAAGAACATACGACAAATTCGTCATCTACGTATCTAATCCATGTTTTTCCCTTACGTTTTGCTGACTATAGCACAGTATGTCATAAACACCAAGATTTGTTCCAGTGCTTCTTGTATTGGTATACTTGGGTACAGCCACTTGACGGCAAAACTGGCTATGATATCGTCTGGATTTATGGTTAAGCAGTTGAGGGTGTGTGTGAAGTGTTGCGAATTCCTTACATACTTCTACTATCGGATGTAGGATGCTGGCTAGATATTGATCTCCTCTTTATATGCGAGTCTTTGATCTAGTTGTTTTCTCTAATTATGTAGTAGGATTTCTAGAGAAGCTTTTCTCGTCTGATGGCTGACGTTTGGCTGTGGAGGTTTTGTTGATCTTATGATTTTGGCCACATCTTGCCTTATATGTTGTTTTTGTTATATATATTATGTTTTTGAGCAATTATTATATATTTATATATATATATATATATATATATATATATATATATAATATATATATTGTGTACAGCTATCATTTTCGCTTAGCTAATTCGCTTTGATAGAAACGATGATATACATAATATTGCCAAACGTAAGTCATAGTAATTAAAACACATTGATTCACAAAAAACAAAAACTTAATTAAAACATTCGATACGTTATTCGACACACATTAAACACACACGTGTGAGCTTATGAACATTGACAATTTTGGATACAAGACTACGTTTCAGGTGCTCCATCATTCGAGTTACAATTATGCAACATGTCATAAAACAAGTAGCGAGTACGTGATTCGTCGTAAATGGTATTGAACGTACCGCACTTAGTAAATCTAACTGTTTTATAGAAACAATGTCTTTATTACTCGATTTCGCACATTTATTCTCAAAACATTGTGCTTCTTCGTTAAGATTACGTTCCTTTGCACTAAACATCCGTTCTTAAATGGAGCAGGTTGACGACGATGCTGTACAATGATACGAGCGGTCAATATCGACTGTCATGCACTACTAATGTGGAAAATAATCTTGGCTACCTACGTTAAAAGTCGGCTCCAAAAATGATTTTTTGAGGTCAAGCGAACTATCGTAAGATATCTGAAAACGTTTTGACAATCGTATTCGGGATACCGGGAGATAAAGTGGACAGAATTTCTGAGCCATTATCTAGCCGAAATCTTTCCCAAAACATTGGCTGTTTCCGAGATCATGGTGTAATTGCTTTGTGTATCTAAGAAAAAACGTCATTATGGCTCGTGACTTATTTGAACAAGTGACATTTGGCAGAACTTAAATCTCTTGGGTGCACATTTATTCTCAAAACATTGGATTTTTAAATGGCAGGCCTGCTACAACGAGCGGTCTCCATGTTTGTGGTCTTGTTAATCGGCTCGAACTACTGACGCGGGAAGTTGTCTGTTTTCACTTAAATCTCTTGGGTGGGATTTCGTTCAACTAACGCGGGGAAGTTGTCTGTTTTTAGTAAGAGTTTAATAAGTATTCCTTTTTAGAAACCAGATTAATTGTGTCTAAATTGACGTGAACTCAATTTAACTGGAACTTCTTACAATAATAATTAAATAAATAAGTTAAAAATGATGAGTTCAAAAACGCGCAAGTGTAACTTAAATAAAGAACAAAAACATACTGTTTTTTAACTGACTTCCAAAAAGAAGTTTGTTGTCAATTGACTTAATGACTTTCACACATCTGCCATAGAGATTAGAATGACCATCAAGATCACCTGATTTGTACCCCATCGAATAAGTGTGGGATATGGTAGTTCGGGACTTTAATCTATTGCCTCGTCCCTTAGCAAGGACCAGGCACCTTTCTTATAGAAAATTAAACTTCCGTCTAATTTTTAGAAATGTTGGTATATTGTAGGAGTTGTTGTTTTGATAAAAAGAGTCTATGGGCTCAAACAGTTTCTATGACTAGTTTTCGAGATACAGGGTGTTAAATATCGAAAATGCTACATTTTTTATATCAGTTCAAACCATTCGTACTGCAATTTTAATATTACATTAAACAAATACATAATCCACCTCTTTATATTCTAAATGATAATAACCTGATCCCAAAAACTGTCTGTTCCCTGCTTTAAGCAACATTTTTATGGAAAAATTTGAAGAACAAACAATTTTGTCAAAACGATTAAACCTTTGGTTTGGTGGCGTTATGTTGATGACATATTGGTTATTTGGGAACATAATCTTGAGGATTTACATGCATTACTTAACGACATAAACAACACAGAACAAACTATTCAGTTTACACTAGAGCTTGAACAGAATAACAAATTATCATTCTTAGACATTTTAATAACCAAAACACAATCGACATTTGAAACAGAAGTTTACAGAAAACCGACTTATACTAACAGGTTTCTCAACTATAACTCTAATCATCCAAATTCAGTAAAAAGAGGTATCATCAAATCTCTATATGACAGAGCAAAAACCAACTGTTCTAACATCAATAAATTCAATGAAGAAAAAAACGTTTATAAAAAATGTACTTTCTGCCAATCATTACCCAAATAAATTTATTAATAACCAGTTAAACAAAATCGAATACCAAACAATCCCTAACAACCAACATCAAACTTCACCAAGCAACACTGACTCCCAAGATAATCCCATTAATACAAGAACTATACCATACATACAGGGTCTATCAGAAAGATTAAAAATAGTGCGAAACAGATATAATATCAAAACATAATTTAAAACAAGAAATACACTAAAATCAATTATATTAAAAACCAAAGCAATTAACACATCTCAAAATACAAAAAATTCATTTATAAAATCCCTTGTGAATGTAATAAATTCTATATTGGAGAAACCTCTAGACCTCTAAATCTTCGAATAAACGAACACAAAAATTACATAAAAAAATGACAATTTGAAAAATCCAAAATTTGTGAACATGCTTGGGACCTTGGTCATAAAATACAGTTTCAAAATTCAGTTATATTACACAAAGAAGAACACAACACCAAAAGAAAACTAAAAGAGTTGTCTTTAATTTTGTTAAATGAAAACGATTGTATCGCTACTACCTCCGTAGAATTCAGTCGTACCTGGTTGCCGATGATTAAGGAAGAAATTGCTAATGGTCATGTCCTTGTGAACAACCCAATATCGGGATAGTTCATAAGGTTTTTCCTAGGTTTTCGCTTATGGTTTTAATGGGATCACTGAATCAACAAAATTCTTTGGTCGCATTTTTGGCGAATGCACTATCTTATAACAAAGTCTCACCTAGGAGCGCCACATAAAATTCTGAAGATCTCCCTTTCAAATTCTTCCAATTTGAAAGGAACTTTATGATTATATGATCTTTAGAAGTTTCTGTGCTACCTTATATATTACAAATAAAATTCTCTTAGTTACGTCAGAAATCAAATAATACATATTGCCAAATATTTTAATTTACATCTTAGAATTGTGCCTTAACCATTGACAACGGGGTCTGACCTGGACACCGAAACGTTTGGAATATATTATATGTTTGCGTTAAGAAATGCTCAACATTTAACTGAGCAGAATATTACTAAAATTGTGTAACACTTATCTAGATATATGGTGGGGAAAATGAAAATGTCTCCGTCTTTTCATAATAGACGTGTTTTATTTCGGTTTATCTATTTTATTTCCGTTTATTACAGAAAACGTGATTTGCATAGTATTTGACATAAATATTGCACAAAACAATTACTATTAATTATATTTGATTATAGGGTGTTTTCAATATAAGTAACATGTTTTATTAGAAAATTAATTTGTTTATTATAATACATAAGAAGATGTAATTGCGCAAATCATGGAATGTTAAAGAAATTAATTTTGGTCTTACTCATATATTGTACAGTATGAGTCATAAATACTGCTATAGTGGGCATATATTACTTTTTAGCATTAATGAGCAACCCTGTATAATAATATAATAAATCATGCATCCTGCAATTTTTATATTTAATTAAACAAATCTAAGAGACGTCACATTATATTCCACAGGATTGCAAGAACTTTACAAACTAAAATACAAGTCTATTATAAGAAATCTATTAAAAAAAATAGTTATAAAATTTCAACGATATTTGGAACTACAGGGTGATGTAAAAACTACTTGATTTAATATGTACAATTTAATATCCTGTGCAGTATAGGGAGAATGATCCTATATTTGTTTACTGTAATATGAAAACTTCAGCACTAATGGTTTGCACTTTGCACAGGGTAACTCATTAGGAGTAATAAATAATACATGCCCTCTCTAGCTATATTTATGGCTCACACTGTATATTATATGAGCCACATCGAACACTTTTTTACTTTACATATTAATTGTGTAATAACATCATCTTTTTATGTTTTCAACATTGTTAAAAAAAAGATTTTGTCTAAAAACATATTAGGTATTTTTGAAACGCTCTGCAATCCGCCATAATTTATGGCAATTGTTTTGTGAAATATTTATGTTCAATAGTGTATGTACAAATCACGATTTCTTCAATAACCGGAAATATAACACATCTATCATGATAAATCTGATATCAAAAATGTAGCATTATCGATGTTTAACACCCTGTTTCTCGAAAACTAGTCATAGAATCTGCTTGATCTCATGGACTCTTTTTGTGAGAACATCAACTCCTACATACTAACATTTCAAAAAAGACCATTTTTCCATGAGAAAGGTCCTTTGAATGACCTTTCACATACCACAAAGAATATAGACCATCTAATTGAAATTGATTTATGTGATATAATATTTCATTGCCTAATATTTCTAACTATGTTTCTAGTATTATTACCTAATTAATTAAAGATAGTAGTATCATCAGCCTAAAATAATAGGTTTACTTTCTTTTATGCGTCTTTCTAGATTCTGCTTCATGCCATTGATAAAGACCAGGAATAATAATGAAGATAAATGTTCTTCTGTATTACATACTGGTTTTATTTTATACATATTATTACAATATTCTCCTAGTTTTACTTTAAATAGTCGTTTTAAGATTATGAACCTGGCAGTATTTGACGAAAATTTCAAATTTTTTCTCAAAAAAAAACAAGCATATTGAAATGCTCTGTATCTTATCTTATTGTAATGTCAGATTAAAATATAAAAATATATGTTAACAAGAATACTTCTACAACTTTTCTCATTGCAATTTTCAATAGTGAATAAGTATTTTATAGTTGAAGACACTAAAAATTCAATTTATTGTTAATTGTTTCTGTACATTTTGTTATATTGTGTCATTTATATTACGGAAAACAACTCTATTGTCTTACCTAAAAACAAACAATTAGTATCCCTATAAGGTCTTTTTTATTTTATACCATTGTGACTGGACTGTAAGAAAATTTCATAACACTCATTAATATGTATTTAACCAAACTCGCCTGAACGCCGTGTGTGTTATTTCCTTTTATTTGGAAACGAGTTATGTCGCCTTATATGCCAATTACGTAACATAGCAACGATAATTCACGATATTAATTGTGTGCGGTATGACAACCTCGATATAGCTTTTGTTCGAATAATCGTAATCGTCAAATTTTTAAAAATTCCAATTTGAAAGGTGCACTTGTTGCACATTTTACGTCATATTCTTGTTTAGACTGAATTTCGCAAGTAACACAATCGTTTCATAAAGGTTCTACGACAAAAGACGTTTTTGAATTTAGTTGACCACTGAATGATACGCTATAGATTATGATCAATTTAATTTGGACTCGACGGAAAATCAATATAATCAATAATTGAACTTAAAGTGGTGGTCTATCACTTTATCATTGTATTATCTGAAACACAAACTACAAGCTTATTGTTTTGTAAACAGGTAGTCATATATTCCTGATATGATAAACTAAGTAGTTTCTTCTGCAAAATAGAAATAGGCAGAAATTTAAAAAAAATATGCTCCATGTCGGCGTATCAAAAAAGTATAACTTCTAGTAAATAAATACATGAGAAAAATGTTTTTAACAAACTACGATCGAATCCAACAAAATTTCAAATCCCAAAATTCAAAGAATTGTGTTCTGTGTCTGTGTGAACACAATGACATCACAAGGATACCCAAGTAACTCTTCAACAAAACAATGAAGTACCTGGAAATAAACAAGTTAAAACGTCTTCTAAATGTTATTATAGTATATTCTTGATTATTTTATGTTTTCTTGGAAAATAACACCACAATCGAAATAAATAGCTGTATATTGAAAGAAACTACCAAACGTTTCAAAGTGGATTCTCACTTCATTGCCAATGGCTTTAATATGTATTGAAAATGTAAATTGGAAATTGAAAGTTTGATTTATGACATTTAAGTTGACATAAGATAAATGTTGTTGTTTTTAAATATACAGGTAGCCCAAAGAATTCTAAAGATCATGTATTAAGTTAAACAGATTTTCAGTTGGAAGAATTTGAAAGAGTTGTCTTTAGAATTTATAAGTGGGGTTCCTAGGATCGACTTTGATATAAGATGGCGCATTCGCCAAAAATGCGATCAAAGAATTCTGCTTTTCCAGTGATCACATTAACGTCATAAGGAAAAACCTGGGAGAACCTTTATGAACTATCCCGATACTGGGTTGTTCAAAAGGAGATGACCATTCATAATTTCTTCCTTAATTGTCGGTAACCAGATACGACTGAATTCTACACAAATTTTCGATTTTTCAAATTGTCGTTTCTTTATGTAATTCTTGTGTTCATTTATTCATACATTTAATGGTCTTGATGTTTCTCCAATATAAAATTTATTGCATTAGCGAGGAATCTTGTATACACAGTGTTTTGAGTTCTGAGTTTTGTTGGTTGGTTTTGTTTTCGATATTAGTGATTTCACTGTATTTCTCGTTTGGAATGTTGTGTTAACATTAAATCTGTTGCCCACTCTTTTCAATCTTTCTGACAGACCCTGTATATATGGTATTGTTGTAACTGTAATGTGTATGTCCTGAGTAGCAGTGTTAATAAGAGAAGTTCTCAGTTGATTCGGTTTAACTCTTTGTTAATAAATTTTGTGGAGTAATTGTTTCCAGTGAGTACATTTTTTATAATTGTTTTTCTTTGTTGAATTTATTATCATCAGAACAGTTGGTTTTGGCTCATATAATGATTTAATAACCCCTTCTTTATTGTATTCGGTTGATTTGAATTGAAATTTATGTATCTGTTGGTATGAGTTGGTTGAATATTCTGTTTTTGTTATTTAATGAAATCATGTTAAAACAGTTTTTTAAACAAATAATATTAATTAATAAATAATATTAGGCATTATCCTTATACTTAATAAGGCATTTAACGCAACTCATAATTACTTAATTTAGGTGTAGAGTATAAAAAATAATGGCAAAAAACTAATGTTCTTGGTAGACATTTATTGCGTATTGAAAATAAAATCGAATTATTTTTATTATTTATACTATTTTACTGTTATCGCCTAAGTGTTAAACTCAATCATTAGCTTATGCTTCTTCTTTACAGAGGGCGCCACCTTAATTAGTTATTTTTCAATAATTCATCTTTATTTTATGCACTTTAAAATAAATAAATATTATTTATATATTCTTCACATCTACTACACATTACCTTTCGAATGAAATACGTTTCATTACCCTCATTTTAAAATAAAGACAAAAATGTGGTGGTGCGTTTTCATGTCCACGTATTAATATAGAATGGAAATTGGTATTGATATTTTTTAAAAATTTGAACCTTGCCATATCCTCATGGAAATTGGGTTTCGGAAAATTTTTTTTCGAATCTGTGGTAGGTTGTTATATCTGGTGGATAACACCTTTGTTTTTATGGTCAACAAGTTCTAAAGTGCTCCTTTGAGAAAACATAAAGGGCCCCATTCACCTCGTTCTTCTCTGACGTTTTTACCCGACGGTTAAAAATGTTAGAAAGAAGCACGTTGACTGATAAGTCCACACACACACAAGTTTTGTTTTCTGCCGATGGACCGCTTTAGTAGTGGCAGCGATTTTGTTACGAAAGAAAAAGAAAAAAATCTCCAGACGCAAGGAAATGATTGTTAAAGTTCAATAAACAGTAATGGAAAGTTTTTAATATCAGAAAATTTTCTAACCAATAAACAACAAAACAATAAAAAACTGAGAATTCCTGAGACAGTGAGTCTCAGAAAAATGCCCGACCAATTTAACTGTTGGCGCCACACACCTCATGTTTACCCCAACGGCTGGCACGATAATCGTCAAAATTCAGACTTCGCCTGAAATTTTGGGACGACGTACAAAAACGACGTTTTTGTCCATACACCTCGTTTTTATAACATTTTTACCCGAACGTTTTTAACCGTCGGGTAAAAACGGCAGAGAAGAACGAGGTGAGTGGGGCCCTTGGATCGTTGGTTTAGACCTTTTCTTTTAAATAGCTCTGTAGGAAAAAATCTAGAGGTGTTAGATTGCGAGATCTAGGGGGCCAATTAATGTTTCCTCTTCGAGCAATTATTCGATTACCAAGTTTCTGTTTCGAAAGATTGATTGTTTCTGCTGCTGCATATTCTGCACATCAATATGCTCCAATTCATCCCACAAAAAGTTAGTAATACTCGTTCGATATCGATCACCATTCACAGTAACATCATTTCCATTGTTATCTTCAAAAAAGTATGGACCAATCACTCCACCAGCCCAAAAACCACACCAAACAGTTACTTTTTGGGGATGCATCGGTCTTTCCATTATTTCTCGTGGATTTGCTTCACCCCAAATTCGACAATTTTGCTTGCTAACAAATCCACCCAATTCAAAATGTTCTTCATCGCTGAAGATGATTTTGTTTAAAAAAATTCACATTTTCAAGTTACTGTTGTAAGCATTCAAAAGAAAGTGGTTTTTGGAATGTTCAATTGCTGTGCACGATGACGAATTGATGTTTTTGATTGTTCAACAACCCTAGGCAGTAACAGCTGCAATATTTTCTTCTGACGTCCACTACGATGATATGTTTTGCCTTTTTCATCTTTTACTGAACCAGTTTCCAAAAATTTTTGAACAATTTTTCCAATGGTAACATTTGACGGACAATTTTCTCTTCCATATTCTTCTGCACAACTTTCACAAAATTTAAAATATTTTTTAATAATAAACAAGCGTTGCTCAATCGTATGTATATCTCTCCATTTTTAATAACCGGAATATTCCTACTTGTCATCTGTCAAATAACATACATTCTAGTACAAAAAATATAAATGGCGGCAAATTTAAAAATTAATCTCAAATTGCAATACTCTTTATAAAAGATCAAGGTGCTGCAATCTAACAATTTCTGACAGTACTTAACGTATGTAACACTTTTGAAATGATTTGTAATTTCTTGAATATTTTCACTTGCGTTATATTTATTCGAATGATTATTTATAACAAACGCTTGAATATAATTACATTAACATTTGCTTTAGAAGAACTAATTTCACCGGAGATTTCATATTTTATACGTAAAAAAGCCGTATACGCATTTCCACAATGTCCACGTCCGGTTATATCTATATAATTAACCTCATAACTCTTTCATTATAAGTATGATGTGTGGTTGTCATCGTCGTGCTGTGGTCGTATTCATCAAACAAGATAATATCACTCGACTGCTTGACGATGACGATATCCAACGATAAAAATGACTACCGTTTTATGAACAATGACCCTGTTTGTTCGTTCTTAAGCGAAGTTCAAGAGCACCAGGACATGAACATAACTGTTTCACATATTAAAAAGGTAAAGATCTATAACAATACCAATGTCTAGCATTGTGACACATAAAAAGTAATGGCTGAAGAAATGCAAGGCAGTTACTAAGAAACGCTTAAAGTTTGTTGTAAAAATTAACAGGTAGAATTCGTTTCAAATGTGGTATTTTAGAATATTATATAGACTAGATAATAATTTCTAACCCATACCTATGATTAGCATATTTAATCACACTTTTTTCAAAATCATATTTCTCGACAATTTCCCAATGTTTAATTTAGTACGAACCTTAATCTTGTCATATTCTGACTGCCTTTTGACTTATTGCTGAAATGAAGGCTTGTTAGGATGAAAGGTAACAAACATCAAAACGTTTATAGCAACAAAATTAATGATTTCATGCAAATGTGAGCTCAAATAATTCTTGCAGGAATATCTTTTATATATAAATAGGCGGACAAAACGGTTCGGTACCATTTTCCTTTTTGTTCCTCAGCCGATTTTCTTTATTTTTGTTTTGTTTAGTAGCTACTGACGACCTTCAGTGCAGAATACCAAAATTTCTTTAGAATATACGCTAGTAAAGTATCTTTGACAATAGGCATTTGCGCCATCTGGTGTGTTATTTGTGAAACGCTGGTTCTGTCAAGGCTCTAATTTATGTTTGCTGTGTTATAGATTAAAACTTAGTTATCCCATAAAATGGAACGAAAAAATCAAAACCAAAAGTGCGCTGTAGTTGATTTTGAAAACTTATCAAGCAAAATTCAAAAATTACAATTTTTCCGTTTTATTGGATTTCTATAGAAATCAGATAGGAAAGAAAAATGGATTACAGCAGTTCGTCGTCAAGGGAATTAAATTAAATTTACACGTTTTTAGTTATTACTAAATACATAAAATTAATCACAATTGTTGTTCTGTTAACAAAAATAAGATCCAATAACTCTTGTTATCAGAAAAGTTAATCATGTAAATAGTTTTGTTTTCAAAATAAATTGGAATATAAGGTTAACATAATTCTTAAGTTTTTAATTAATAGTTTCTTTTAGGAATAAAGAAAAAAGTTACTCTTTAGTTACAGGAGGGATGAAAAGCCATGGCAACCAGGAAAATATTCAAGGATTTGCTGTGCTCGTTTCATTGGAGCAAAAAAATCAAACAATGTAGATACATAACAAAGTTTACAATTCAACTGTCTGCAGTATATCAATATTTAGACATCTGTTGCAGCTATAATCCTTTGCTCCAACTTCAACCTTTTTATCTTGATTCATTAAAACTTCATCGTCAGTGAAATCTACCAATAAATTATATATAATCAATAAAGTTATTTTTTTTCTTCTAATATATACTTACTATTGTTAATCTCAATTGGAGCTTCATCGACTCCTGAAGATGCATTTTTTTCTTGTCCTAGGTACTTGTAATCTTTCAGCCCACAAACCAACATGAAGATTTTACTTTTTTATATACATATTGCTGGAAATATAGTTGGATTGTAACTTTTGTTATGTGCATTGTTTACTTTTTTCAGAACACTGCAAATCATTGAATTTGTTTCTGGTTGAGATGGATTGCCCCACTACTGTAATTAAAAAATCTCATTTTTGTTAAAAGAACAACAATTATGATTAATTTTATGCATATAATAATGACTAACAACGTGGAAATCAAACTTATTTATCCATGATGTCGAACTGCTGCAATTCATTTTTTCTTCATCCCTAATTGAAATGGCAATCCAGGAAAGTGGTATAATTGTCATTTTAGGTTTTATCTTGGTGTATTTTCATAATCAACTACACCGCACTTTCGGTTTGATGTTTTTCTTTCCATTGTATGGAATAACTAATTTTTATTCTAATACACGGCAAACTTAAATTACCACTTTGACACCACCAGAGTTCCGAAAATAAAACTCGAGATGGCGCAAAGGTCTCGTATCAAAGATACTTTACGAGAGTATTGGTTCATTCATTAAATAAAATATAATAAAAAAAATCATTATTTACATCCATACTGTCAATGCCAAATGATTGTCATGGCCATCTTTGTTGTAGGGATTTGGATTTAAATGTTGACGTTTCATAATAGCCGTTAGGTTATTATAGCACGGTGGTAAAGAAAGTTTTTAATTCAATGAGTAAAGTTCAAAATTTGAGTTTCATTCAGTGAGAAACGTTTCTAACAAAAATAGGTATTATTTAACATTAATTGACAACAAGTACGTTGCATTTCTTTATATATTCCATACAATAGAGAAATATTCATTGCTCTATGTGGGATTCACTAAATTTAATGAAAAATATATTGAATCTTAAGATATGTGCTCTTATGTTTTGTAAATAGTAATAGTAATACTAACTTTTGAGTTGGTTACGGGTAATTTCTGCTTACAAGTTGAAATCGATTATAATTCATTTTAAGTACTTAATTTAATGTGTTCGTTAAATTTGTTCCGTCTCATATCCCAAAATATATATTAACTAATGTTTAAAAATATTATATTTGATATTAATAGATTATATAATATAATGTTAATATTTTTATAGAGAATTGATATTTTTTATGTAGAAAGTTATAGCAACATCTTTTTACTGTTTTCTGTCCAAGTATTTTTACATTACATGGGCCCATTCCTGCAAACATCTGGGTTTTATCACAAGGTGGCTGACTTCTAAGTAAAATAAGCATCTAATTCACATTTTATGATGAGTATTATTTAAAATATAAAGAAACTCAAAACATCTACTGTTTTGTTATGGTAAGTTAGGTACCTACTCATCTATTCTAGATTAAAATGTATTTTTATTCAGTATATGTTTCCTTCGAAATCTTATAACTAGATTTGACTAAACATTGAGTAATTATGTACCGAGGAAGCATTAGATACCGTTAGATTGGTTTAGAGTGACAGGATAAGATTTTTTCAGACCAGCATAAGGCCTTGTTATTGTTTAGTGGTAAAATATTCAGCGTGGTAGATCAGTATTGATTTTAAGGACAAGTTGCAGTACCTTTCATATTAAGTATTCTGTTTTTGAAGTGAATTAAATTATGTGATTAATATATTGTTATTACAATCTTCTTAACGTGTTGTGTCAAAAATTGTCAGTCAGCGGACAGTAGAGAATATATAAAAGATTAAAATGCTCATAAGATTGTTCCTCATTTCTTTTCTGTAATATTCAATTGAAACTGCAAATGATGGAAACTTTTAGGTTGTAAAGAACAATCTTCCAATTATTATATCCTACAGCCAAAAATTTGGGGGGTAACGCATTTGTCAAAATTATTTCGAATGACTATATTTGATTCAATTTTTATTCTCTTTTTATTTTAACAGAGTTGTCAATATGGAGTAAACAATTCTGGTCATTACACCTACTTCTCCGAGTTCCCCTGGTGAAATCATTTGATTGTTTCCAAGATACTTTGTATTTAATCATCTTCGAGAATAAATCTTATAATAGCAATGTAATGTCGTCAGTGGGACACTACATTTAAATAATTTGGTCAAGTGCGAGTTGGACTCGCATACTTAGGGTTCCGTACCACCATCAAGATTCTAATATTCCAGTTTCAGATAAGCAGGGAATGAGTGCATTTTCTTATATTTATCCTTATATCTTTTAAAGGAAGCGTTTTAAATTTACAAAAAATATACACCTTAATTTTCCACACACTTTTTATTGCAGGATTCGCTTGATTTTTATCAGAATACATATGAATTTAATTTTCTAATTTGGCCCCCAAAAATTAACAGTTTTATTTTATTAATAAACTTTCAGAGAAGTCTTTTATAATCTACTGTCTGAGTTTCAAGGCTCTGTAGATTGGATATTTATCAAAATTTAAATAATATAGTTTCTAAAGTGGGAATTAAGTCGAAGTTTAATATTTTTGTTAATATCTTTTAAACAAATGATTTAAAAATATGATATATTTGTAGTTCACATAATGAGCCTTTTATCTGATATATTACATGATGCGTTTGAAAATTGAATCTTTATTTTCCATTCAATTGTATAATTTGTCCATAAATTACTATGGGGGTTTTCTAATAGTTTATTTTCCGTTTAATTCTATTATTTTGGGGCCAAATATAATAGAATTAGGTTTGATGAGGTTGATAGTTTGGGGAATAACGGGGAGAATGGGTATTTTTTTAAATATTTTTTTAATATATTTTAAAACATTCATTTTAAAAAATTTAAAAAAACATATTCGTCATAATGAGCCCTGTGATTTGATATATTACATGACCCGTTAGAAACAATTATAATTTTTTATTTTCCATTTAATTCTATAATTTGCCCCCCAAAATGATTATTAGGAGTTTCTCCTTACTTTATTATTTAAAGTTCAGGTGAGGGGCTATACTTCCATTTTTTTAAAATTTTTCAGCTTATGGTTTCGGTGATAAGGGGGGGGAATGGGTCATTCTTTTTATATTTTTGTTAATATCGTTTAATTCATTTATTTTAAAAATATGAAAAAAATATATTTGTTTTCTTCATCATGAGCCCTTTCATTTGATATATAACATGATGGGTTAGAAACAATTTTAATTTTATATTTTCCATTTAATTCTATAATTTACCCCACCCCCAAATGAATATTAGAGGTTTTTCCTTATTTTTCCAGTAAAGTTCAGGTGAGGGGCTATACCTCCATTGTTTTTTCAAAATTTTCCAGCGTAAGGTTTCGGAGATGGGGGGGATGGGTAAATTTTTTTATATTTTTGTTAATATCTTTAAATTAATTTATTTTAAAAATATGAAAAAAATATATTTGTTTTCGTCATAATGAGCCCTTTCAGTTGATATATAACATAACGGGTTAGAAACAATTTTAATTTTATATTTTCCATTTAATCCTATACTTTGCCCCACAAAATAAATATTAGGGGTTTATCCTTATTTTTCCAGTAAAGTTCAGGTAAGGGGCTATATCTTCATTTTTTTTTCAAAATTTTCCAGCTTATGGTTTCGGAGATACGGAGGGGGGTATGGGTATTTTTTTAAATATTTTTGTTAATATCTTTTAATTAATTTATTTAAAAAATATGAAATAAATATATTTGTTTTCGTCGTAATGAGCCCTTTCATTTGATATATAACATGATGGGTTACAAACAATTCTAATTTTATATTTTCCATTTAATTCTGTAATTTGCCCCCCAAAATTAAAAGTAGAGGTTTCTCCTTATTTTTCCAGTAAACTTCAGGTCAGAACCTATACCTCTAATTTTACGTTTACGTTTTATAGTTTCGGGGATAAGGGGGGGGAATGGGTAAATTTTGGTATATTTTCGTTAATATCTTTTTAAATAATTTTTTGAATATGAAAAAAATATATTTGTATTCCTCAGAATAAGACCTTTTATTTAATACATTACATGATGCGTTTGAAATTTCTTTTATTTTTAAATTTTTATTTAATTCTATAATTTGCCCCCCAAAATTAATATTAATGGTTTCTGCTTATTTTTCCTGTAAAGTTCGGGCAACGTTCTATATTTCATATTTTTTTCAAAATTTCAGGCTCAGTAGTTTCGGAGATCGGGGGGGGCGGTCGAGTTTTTTAGTTCCCCCCCCCCCAGAAGTACCCCTAAACTGAAAATTTCTTATTCTAGAATATGTACTCCTGATCGGGTCACCAAACTATACATTGGTACCAAATTTCAACCTCTTCCGTCCAGTAGTTTCGGAGAAAATTGCTGTGATGTGACAGAGGCAGAAATCCGGAGTGATTATATAAGGGTATCCATATATTGTATATACGGAACCCTAAAAAGTTAGTTGTTGCGGGTTTAACAATACTAGTAAAAACCAAATATGTATAAAAGGAAGGACCTTTCCCGGAACAATTGATATATGTTAGTTACGTCGCGTAAATAAAATCACCAATTAATAGTTAATCACCCAAGTCATCAATTGTAGAGCTTTGTAATGTCCTTACACTAAAATCTGGTACCATTTACACAAAAATTGGCGACGAACAAACAAAAAAACGCTTTTGTAAACACGAAAGAAACAATTATAGCGCTCCCGTAGTATAATCCAAAATGCTTAAAGTTGTTACGACCGGAGTTAAATAACTCGAGAACTCCCACATAATAACAACCAATAAATGCGTCCGTCTCGAATGGAATTGAAAAATCACGACAATGCATTCGAATGGATCAGCATTCAAAAGCCAAGTCTTTTTAGATTTGACTTACTAGGCGCAAAAAATTTACAAAATGTAAACTAATATTGGCTCGAAAAAGGTGTAAAAAGTTTAGAAATCAACCAATTCAATCAACTTTAAACAATGACAATAAACAAAGGTGTGGGGACACAACAGGCAGTATTATTGTGTACCGATTGTTCGTCTTTTGAAATAATTCATGTATCTGTAGAAAGAATGGATTCTGCAGCAGACTGGTCCACTTCTACCAATCCAACTTTCATTAAAGATGGTGTCGAGAAACCTTATTACTAGTATAATGCGGCGGGGCCCCATCTGGTGAATTGATGTAATTATCGCTCAGCTGTCAAACTGCCATCAAGTGAAGATCTGTATCACACTGTATTACAATAAGCACTTACAATACTGCTCTATTCAAATAACCAAAGAAATTTATTTTAATGCCCTCCAAGATAACATTGTGTAGGTGTAATCTATAATAATTTTATGTAAAATGCATGACTTGAGAATCAACATTTAGCCGTGTTAATGTTTGCTTTATGCAAATTCAAATTAGCACGGTACATCTAGAAAACATACATGAACTTGAAGGTCGGGCAATTATCTGCGACTAGCAGATATAATAAATCGTGTGAATATTCAGTTATAATTGTTGCTTTGACTCCAAAATGCCAATTAAAAATTACCTCACGCTTCCATGAAGAATTTAACTGTTTGTTGTTAGCGATCTAGAAGACTAAATCGGTACGATACGCTAGGAGAATAGTTTGAGATTATTATTTACCGACACACCTGTAAAGTGAACCGCTATCGCCTTACTGCCCTGCATTGTTTTAAACAGATGTTATATATGTTATTTTTACCAATCAAATGAATATTCTTGACATACTATTAGGCTATTGAATATGTCCTAATAAGCTGGGTCCTAAGGAAGGAAAAAGCCGCGGGGTGGAAATTGGCGAAAATGTACTTACAGTTTTTTCAGCAAGATTTTGACTTATTGTTTAAGAAAAAATATATAGAATGTGGTTTTCTATCAAAATAACTTTTTTAATAAATTTAAAAAAATATAGTACAAAATATATTTAAAAAAAAATTAACAAAAAAGTGCAAGAAAATTCAATTGTTTTATTATTTTAATGCAAATAACTTATTTCTGGACAGAGACTACTATCTGCATTGCTTCATAAAGAAAGAATGTTAAATTTCCTACAAAAGAATGGGTTTTAAAAGTTTATTTGACTGAGACATGACTGTTCAAACTTCAATTTATGATTTTTTTTTTGTCTATTCATGGGTTTTCTCTCCTCCAAATTTTTTCCTGTAACAGATAAGTATTTAAAAAATTGTATATGTAGAACAAAGTGTAGTAAGGCAATTTCGTAAAATTGCCCGGATTACTGGCTGTCTGTAGAGAGATTCTTCCTCACAGTTTTTCTGAGAGAAAGAGATGTCTATAAAATGATCAACCAGTATTCCTGTATATAAGTAATGTATTGTATATTGTGTAATACTTATCTGTGTATGGAGACGTTTCAACTCCGAGTCTGGAGTCGTTGTCAATCGTTTAGTGTTGTTTTCGAGGTTTTTTTCCTGGCTTCTTTAAGTTAAAGAAGCCAGCTGTATGATGATAAACAACACTGAAATCGGAGCACCTTCAGCCGACCTTCATTTGGACTGGAAGAATTTACTGCTAACAGAACAAAAAAACGGTAACCTCAGCGTCAAGTGATCGCCAAACGACAAATTGTCAGTGTCAAATTTTTTGACAAACAATAAATTCAAAATCAAAGCGAAAATTTTTTGGAAAAAAACCTCGAAAACAACACTAAACGATTGACAACGACTCCAGACTCGGAGTTGAAACGTCTCCATACACAGATAAGTATTACACAATATACAATACATTACTTATATACAGGAATACTGGTTGATCATTTTATAGACATCTCTTTCTCTCAGAAAAACTGTGAGGAAGAATTTCTCTACAGACAGCCAGTAATCCGGGCAATTTTACGAAATTGCCTTACTACACTTTGTTCTACATATACAATTTTTTAAATACTTATCTGTTACAGGAAAAAATTTGGAGGAGAGAAAACCCATGAATAGACAAAATAATTCAAGACCTCCTCAACAATCTTTTCGAAATTACTTCAATTTATGACATCATCGTTTTCATACTTTCGAATATCCAGTTGATTAAAACAAGAAATTCACTCAAATTATATCAAAAACAAAACCACAGATAATGTAGAATAACTTTCAGAACAGATCAAAATTTATTTTGTCCGTTCATTGAGATTTTCTCTCCTCAAAATTTTTTCCTGCAACAGATAAGTATTGAAAATCGTATTTGGAGAACAAAGTGTAGTAAGGGAATTTCGTAAACTTGCCCAGATTACTGGCTGTCTGTACAGAAATTCTTTCTCGCAGTTATTCTGAGAGAAAGAGATGTCTTAAAATGATCAACCAGTATTCCTTTATATAAATAGTGTATGGTATGGTATAGTGTTATACTTATCTGTTTGGAGACGTTTCAACCCCGACTCTGGAGTCGTTGTCATTCGTTTTGTTGAGTCTTTCTTGGTATTTTCAAAAAAAATTTCGCACTGATATGGATTATGTTGTTTGTCAAAAAATTTTTGACAGTGACAATATGTCATTTGCCGATTACTTGATACTGAGGGTACCATTCTTTTGCTCTTCTAGCAATAGATCTCTCCAGCTCAAATGAAGGTCGATTGAAGGAGCCCCGATTTCCGTATTGTTTATCATACAGCTGGCTTCTTTAAGTTTTCTCTTTTTTAAATTTTCCTCTTTCAACAAGATCTTTGTTTTATCCCAATCTATCCTATGACTTCCGGTGCTAGTTAATTCATGGTTGGCCAAATTTGACTTGTCCACATGTCTTCTCGAAATCTTATATTGGTGTTCTATTTTCCTAACTTCTAAAGGTCTTGAAGTTTCACCGGTATAACTATGGCCACAGTCACACACAAAACTGTACACACAATTTTTGGAATGTTGAGTTAAATGGTTTGGTATGTGTGAGGATAGAACGCAATGTATTGTTTGTTTTGAAAACAGTTTTAATATCGTATTTATTTCCTAACCGTTTAATTTTTTCGGATACACCTGGGACGTATGGAATTATATTCATAATTTTGTTTTCTGTTTGTGTTTGGTTGGTATTAGTGGTCTGTTGGTTATTTGTGTTGGTTTGTTGTTGCGATTTTCTTTCTAGTTGATTTATAGTTTTATTTATAATGTCTTGGGGATATTCATTTTGGAGTAGATGTTGACCTCGTCGTTAAATATTTCGATGGATGATGATATGTGTTTTGCTCTATCATATAAGCACTTTACAACACCTTTTTTTACATTCAATGAATGGTTGGAGTGAAAATTTGTTCTCCAAATACGATTTTAAATACTTATCTGTTGCAGGAAAAAATTTTGAGGTGAGAATACCCCAATGAACGGACAAAATAATACAAGACCTACTCAACAATCTTTTCGAAATTAGATCAAAATTTGTTAGTTTTTCGATTAATTTAGTTTTTTTTTCTCATTTGAGTCAATCCATCTTACAATTTCCTCTCCAAGCAATCTGGCGGTACTGTTTGGCATTAACAATTTAACGTAAATTATGAATTTTTTATTTTATTTAATAATGAACCAATATTATAAATAAGCATTCTTCACTGATGGTCTTCAGTATGTACTAAACAAAACAAAAATAAAGAAATTCGGTTGAGGGACAGAGGAAAAAATGGTATTGACCCGTTTTGACTTGGCCAATTTATATATAGCTTATACTGTGTTTATACACTCTGGGTACTTGGATTTATTTAAACCCTCGATCGAACTTGCTATAATTTACTTCCCTTCACACAACTATTTATTTTTAAACACCTGTTGTTTACTAAACGACGACCTAATACTTAATAATTCCTTTCGTCAGCTTTCCGTATTTGTACAGGGTGTTCAAAAAGTCCGAGTACGGCTGATTTACTCAGTGGGAAAGGATTGTAGAGGAAAAAGTTAAATGGATAACTTTTAATATTTGTTCCCGGCTACCCAATGGCCATGCCCGCTTAACCTTGAGTATGACTTTGAAGGTCATATCAAGGTCAAGTAGATTTTTTCAAATGGGAGCCCCATTTTTTTATGTGGGGAATGAAAAGAGCATTTTTCTTGACATGACCTTGATGGTCAGTGAAGGTCAATCACTAAAACACCCCAATTTTTGAATATTCGACAAAATAGTGAAATTTATTCAAGGTCATGGTCAATGTCAAAGCGGACATGAGCATTGGGTAGAAATCCTAAGTTCATATAATCAAAGAAATGTTTCTAAGCCCCATAGTCCTCGTGGCTCTGAGCCTTATCATGCTTTACCTCAATTTGTCCTTCACTGACCATCAAGGTCATCTAAAAAAAAAATGGTCAAAGCCATAATTGGACGTGAAAATTTTCGCTCTTTTCATTTCCGACATAAAAAACTGGGGTTCGTATTTGAAAGAATCGACTTGACCTTGATATGACCTTCAAGGTCATAGTCAAGGTCAAAGCGGACATGACCATTCGGTATTCGGGGGAAAATATTAAAAGTAATCCATTTAACTTATTCCTCCAAATTACTTTCCCACTGAGTAAATCAGCCGTACTCGGACTTCCTTCTCAGAAGGATCTCTAGAAAATTAAATAGCCGCATAGATATTTCCTTCATGAATTCTCGAACACTCGGGAAATTGCACAGAGCTAACCGCAGGCCTCGTGGCGCCCTACGGCTGGCTCTCTGCTTCCATAAAATATCAGATGATGAAAGCCTATCACATTATCTTCAATAAACATTTCTTAATATAAGCTTTTATAATTGATCTGTTGGTTTAAAAAATACTGCCATGTAATTTGAAATACATTTAATTTACAAAAAAGTTCTTATTACTAGTTTTGTGCAAACTTAGAACATTTTGTTATTCTAAACAGCAGCTACAACAAAACAGTAGTAAACGTTTACTTTTTTATATTTTTTGATTTGCAACTAAAGTGACTCCACAAATGGTATTAGTATGGTGTTTAGTATACTTACCTTTCACCAACACTAAAAATTACATTTCCTATTACCATTTCTATATTTTATGGGCAATTTTTTCTCATCCCTATACATTGAAAACGTTACTTTCAAACAGAAGCGATTCTTCCTTTCTCTCATTTTCATTCAGCCGAGTTCAGTAAACTATATGAATTACACGGCAGAATAATGTAATCACGGACATAATACCTAGAAAGTTTTTAATGCCATTGACAATGGACCGTTTTATGCATGAATGTGTTATGGTCGTACTCTTCTTCCCATGTTTTTTTATTGACTGCTGAAAGGTAAATAAATTGCGAGAGAATTTTATTATTTGATTTACATTTCATTACCATCGCAAATACGAGGAGCCTCTATATTATCGTATAGAATCTCAAATTGTACTTGTAAATATATTTATACAAATTATGTAAATTGGGAAAAGTTACTACGACCTTAACAAAATTTTAGAAAACTTTAACAAAATGAAAATGAAATGTACTGTATTTTGAAGCAGATTTAAATGAAATCAGGGAATTCAATGAATAACTTTTTTGGTGAATTCAACACCAATAATAAATAATTTTTAGAAAAAATACAGACTTTTAATGTCATTCTAGTTATGCATTGAAGTCGATAAAGGACCCCGCACATTCCTTATGGAAAGTGACCCCCGGTGGATTTGGCTGAAATTTTCCTATTTTGTAGATTTCAACGAAATGAACAAATGTCTTCATGGCCGCAAAGTCCGATGACCGATAGTTTTCAAGTTATGGTTGGAATGTCTTCGATGCACATTCCATAGAGAATATCCAAAAAAATGTATGAATTAGATGTTGCGGTTTTAGTTCAATGCTGGTTCAATGCAAGTATATAATTGACGAAGGACCTTTAGCGGAACACTCAATAAACACGTGCCGTCACATAAACGAATCACCAAATAAAAGTTATTACTAACCTTTTATGTCGAAGCTCTGGTGTTTTCTTGGTTCTTCTTTCTTCAGAGGATAGTCCCGTAATAGCAGGAACAGTTTCTTAGAGCTTCGTCTGGACAACACGTTACACAAAAAATAGCGACGTAATGTTCATTGATTGAGCATACAAAAAATGGAGGTTTAACAATAAATGATGCGCTTTTGTAAACACAAAAGAAACAAAATGAAAGCGGTTTAGCGGTCGTTACGAACGGAGCTGAGAACTCGCGAAATCGTAACGCAAAAAACAACAATAAGCGCCGTCTCTTCAGACGGGAACAAAGCGACCGAAAAGTTCGGAGTACATTACACGAATCTCCCAAGCGTCCTAACAGCTAGGGAACCGAGACACGAATGTCATATATTTTACACGCAAAAAACACTTACAATTAGCATTAGCGCGACGGATTGTTTTAGAAAAGGTGCAGAAGTTTAAATATCAATGAAGTAATTCAATCAAATTGAACACAATAAACTAAACAAATTGCGGGAACGCACCAATGGTTAATTTTATATTTAATGTCAGGGTATACCACGATGAGCTGAGTCGATATGTATATCAGAAACTACTAGGACTATTTATCTGAAAATATACTGGGGATTCTCGAAGAGCTGTTTTCAGTTAAAATAATTTCAGTTATCTACGACGTCCGGTTGTACCGGAAGTGGACCCAAACATTGTTTTTATAAATGGAACACCCTGTTTTTTAAAGCTTTTTTAGAATCTATGATGCATTTCAATATAACTTTATTAAAAATATCATATGTCAGAAGGGCTCCAGTTGAAAGTTACTTAAACTTTTTAAAAATTTTGACATATGTAGCTTTCTAAAAAATATATTTTTTTGGAAACAAACAGGGCCAGGTCAAAAATTATCAGAATTTGCCTGAATAAAACCTGAAGCTTCCTAAATCTTTGGAAACTTTTCAAAATAATAAACCGAGTGTTCAGAAATTGGCCCCGAATTCGGGTATCTCGAAAATAGTGTTAACTAATTTTTTTCAAATGGATTTTGTTTGAATCCCCATACCTAAGTTAAAGGATTTTTGTGGTTATGAAAGATATCTGAATTATCACTAGACTTTTTGGAACGAATCGACAAGAAACAAATGCTGAAGTGTCAACAAACAATATTTGCGAATAATTTGGTGTTAAAGCACAACTATATGGAAAGCATTTATCATGTCTCGTTTAGGATTTAGTAACTAAGTTCTGTTCGCGATACTCGGATAGACCAACACCCACGCTGATAATAAATCAATTAAATTACAGTCTCCGCATGCTTAAGAGCATATCCAGAAAATTCCGCAGTAGATGCAGAAAGAGATGTGGGAATATCTATGATTGTTTTCAGAGGATCCTAAAAAAACATAACATTCAATCCGTTTGCATTCTCGTTAATTAAGAATTTAAGAGCAACTGACGCTCAAAGACGGAATTATCTTTCGAATTCATATTAATCAAAATTCAGGAAGGCGAACATTTTCTACACAAAATGATTTGGGTGGGTGAGGCAAAATGTATGGAATAGTCAACCACATTACTGGAGTGATACTAATAAACACATTATTTTTACGTGAGAGATATCTCGAAATTTTAGAAAATGGTTTACGTCCATTAGAGTTGACTTAGAATCAGCTGTGGTCTCAACACGACCTCATAATATTGCACCTAACGTTTTAGACAATCATTTTGAAGATCGTTGGATAGAGAATAATGGCCCTCAACGACGGCCCCCTCGTTCTCTCGATATCACTCCTTAGCTTTTTTTTATTTGGGGTCGAATAATAAATATTGTCAACGCTGCACCGCTAACAACAAAGGTAGATTGCCAAGAAATGATCTGCGTCATGGTGTTATGAGTATGCTTTGGTCTATGCGAAGATCACAATGGAAAGGTTTTACATACTTTTTTTATAACCATATCAAATTCTACATAAATGGTTAAGAAAGTAAGTAATGTATTTACGTTTCTTGAAGCTTCCTTCAAAAAAACCCACTAATAATTCATATATCTCTAATAGCTACACGGAAATTTTAATATAAGTGTATATAAAAACTATTTTATTTAATCTTGTAACCATAAATTCCTACTTTTTGGCCTAGATTCCAATGGTTTTGAGGAAAAATGGAGTTGCCATTTGAAAAAAATGAGATTCAGTACCAATTTCTGAACTCTCCGTTTTTTTAACAGTTTTCAAAGATTTATGAAGTTTTAAGTTTTATTCAGGCAAATTCTGGTAATTTTTGATCTGGTCCTATTTGCTTCCACAAAAATAATATTTTGTGAAAAGCTGGATCTGTCAGAATTTTCAAAAAGTTGAAATAACTTTTAACCGGACCCCTTCAGACATATGCTGTTTCCAATAAAGTTATCTTAAAATTCATCATAGATTCTAAAAATGCCACAAAAAATAGGATGTTCCATTTAAAAAAAAACAAAGTTTGGGTCCACTTCCGGTAGAACCGGAACTCATAGACAATTAATTAGTAACTAAAACCGGCTCCTATAAAATCCCCTGTATACTAATTTTCACATTAATACTCCCAGTAGTTCCTCATATACATATCAACTCAGCTCTTCATGGTATACTCTGACCATAAATATAAAATCAACCATAACTTAAAAACCATGTCATCGGACTTGGCGGCCGTGAAGACATTTGTCCATTTTGTCGAGATCTACAAAATATCAAAATTTCAGCCAAATCCACCGGGGGGCACTTTCCATAAGGAATGTGCGGGGTGATTTGTTTTAAAAAAGCTATTTACTTTTTTTATAACAATTTTCGTCATTAACAAAGTAGGGGTTGTTCACTATTAGGCAAAATACATATTTTTTGACGAACCTCGTAGACAATTGAAAAAAAACTGACGTGGCGATTTTATCTTACGTATCAGACCACGCAGATCACTCTATCCAGACTTGAAGATTACTCTTCCAACAATCGCCATCTTGCCCTTTTTTATAAATCAATAATTTAATTATTATGTAAATGTGTTAAATATGATGTTGTGTTCTAGCTCACAATGATATTTATTATAAAAATCAAAACATAATGTATTGATTATTTTTATGTTTCTTTGGGGAATAACACCACAATAGAAATAATCAAGAACATGCCACAAACAACGTTTAGAAGACAATAATGTATTGATTTAAAATAATAACTTTATATTATTCCATAATTTTTTAGTACTTATGTGATTTTTTTTGTTTCAGGTAAATATCACGAAACTATTCCTCTATTAGTAAGTAATACTAAATACTATATCTATGACTTAACTAAGAATTGTATTGGTCAATCAATCGATCATCATTCATTTAAACCTATGAATTTAATTGGTAAATATATTCTTCTGCATTGCTCTGGGGAGACTAAAATTGCATTTATATTGGCTCAGTCGGGAGGATTAAAGTTGCCATTTTTTATCAGTAAAACTTGGGAAAGCTTTAGAAAAAGAAACGGTTTTTGTATATTTAAAATATCATCAGAATGCATTACATTAACCGTACTGATGAAGGTGTATACTCAAAATCACCACAGAATTTACAGTAGCCTGTAGGTAATTTATGGCAGTAATTTGTAACTATGTACTAACAAATTTTCTTGTAGGCGGAAACGAATCTCCCAAATCAGTTTAAAGAAAAAAATGTCTTTAAATAAATTACAGGGGTCCAATGTTGGCGACAACATATTTTTTTATTATTAAAATTTAAAAATATAACATTAAAAAAAACGTTTTAAGTCATGAGTTAATACCATATGTAACTTGAGAGATGGTAAGATATTTTGCTAAAATTTACTTTGTTTGTAATGTTAATAAATACTGCTTAACTGGATTATTGTTATTATGTTTGGAAAAGGAAGATTTTTAATTTTAAAACTAATGAGCTTTTGCAAAAACAAAAGTAAATAATAGCTTGCTTTTACAATGTTAGTAACTACTTCTAACATAACTTTTTTATTGTTACTGCTGTTTTAAAAAGAAACTTTTTTCATTTTGATTCCAATGAACCTTTGCAGGTTTGGATTAGTTACTTTGTTGCAATGTCTTCATCCAAGAGCCATAATACTTAACTGCTCCAAATATTTCTGCAAACGCATACCATCTTCTTTAGGACTTATGTTTTGGTAGTTTAATTATATTCAATAAATAAACTGGTCTTCATCACTATCATCATATGCAGCGATATTCAATCAACTTTTCATGGTGTAGCCTCCCTGAAAAATTAAAAGATTGCAGAAGAACTTGAAGAGTTGTGGAAATGGAGAAATTAAGGTCTTGAGAAGAAACGAAGAAGAGTTGAAAATCTGTGGGAAGGACTTTACTAATTGAAATTAATAAGAAATGCAGGGATGAAGAATTGAAGAACTGGCTCGAAGGATTGAGAAAAAGAACATATTTCTGGCAAGTGTTATCAGGAACTCAAGGCAAGAGGTTGAAGAATTGGTTTTTTGAATAACGAAATGCTTGAAGAAATGTATTAATTAATATCTTCAGCTCATCGGAGACACTAAAGGTCTTGACGGAACAGATGAAAAGCTAAAATCTATTTGTAGGAAAGATTGTCTCAAAGGATGGAGAAGATGAAGTATATTTTTAGAATTTTTCAGGGGATATGCGGCATATCTTACCACGCTGCCTCAGTGCGGACTGGTAAGGGGCAAAGGTCTATTTTCCTGATTTTTGCCATTTATACGAGGGCTGCCTTTTATATTTCGGGATTGGACAACCCTAGTGTTGCAATCTGACAACTGACAGTTCTATCATAAAGTTTGACATTTTTGAGGTTATCATCTCAGCCAAAAAATTGAATTAAATCGTGAACATTTTCGTGCGATTATTTTTTACAACTTTCGACGTGGATTAAGTCAGCAAGAGTGCATGGATGAACTTAATTTAATTTTCGGCGATGAAACTCCATCAATGACCACTGTTTTTCGATGGTATGGTGAATTCAATCGAGGTCGTTGTTCACTCCAAGACGAATTTCGTGAAGGTCATCCAAAAACAGTTGTTGTTCCGGAAACCATTGATGCTGTGCGCGAACTGATATTGCAAGATCGTCATGTGACCTATAGTGAGATTGAGTCAACCTTACACATTAGTGGGACCAGCATACATTCAATATTGCATAAACATTTGAATGTCAATAAAATTTGTTCGCGTTGGATCCCACACAATTTGTCAATGGTTCAAAAAAAAGGCTCGTGTCGATGGGTCGAAAGAAAAGCTCCAAAAATACGATCGCGGTGCTTCAAAACACGTTTATGACATAGTGACAGGTGATCAATCGTGGATTTACGCGTATGAGCCCGAAAGTAAACAGCAGTCGACTGTATGGGTGTTTCAAGATGAGCCGAATCCAACAAAAGTCGTATTAAAGACGACTTACCTCTCCCCCCGGAATTCTTTCACAATTTTTTAATAATTAAAAAAACCTTGACTTGACTGGGATTCGAACCAGGGTCAAGCCCTCATTATCAAGCTCCAATTTTTATACAATTGTGTGAGCTGAAGGACTTTCACATAAAGCCACAGGAAAAGCCAAGAAAAACATATGTATATATATATTTCTTGTAAACATAACATTTTTAATTTGTTTTACAATAAATACTTTGGGCCCTCAAATTTATTTTACATTTAAAAAGATATGGGTGGGGGTCATTAGTTCATCTCTACAAAAAAATCGCCGCATCTGATGATAATACATGTCATTAATGAGAATATTACATATAGCTTGGAATAATTAGCGTGAAAGAAATTTGGAGTGATTTTTATTGTGGTGAACATTTAATAAATATTTATTGTTATAGTATATTTCATTTCAATACTTAATTAAGTGTTTATATATAGCTAAACTTACTCTGGAAATTTTTGCACAACCAAAGTAAAACATGTAACATTCTTAGAAAATCCCAAAAGGTCATACGAACCTTGAATTATTTAATTCTCATAATTATTTAAACGTAACAAATACGTAATAGTGGCTTCCATTGTGTGGTTACCGTGGTTGTTATTATAATACATTGCGGATTGTATAATAATTAGATAAATGTATTCTCTTCTTGAATGTCATTAATTCCCAGGTTTGTAGAAGCAAAGTGTAGGTAATGGTCTTCTCACCCACGTCATGGTCACTTTTATCGTACAGTTGGAATCGTGGCATATCGAACTCAGTTATGTAATGACGGCATGACTCTTGTACTACATACGATTCGAGCCCTCGGGGTATCATCGTTTATAGGAAGACCACGCCAAGCGACCTACACTGGGAAAAAATTGAGAATTTTCTCATCAAAACAAACACATTGTGGTGTTTGTTTCAAAACGTAAATTCTCAATACAAACACAGAGTGATGTTTGTTTTTATAAAAATAAAATGAAATATTATCAATCAGTTTAATGTGTCTGGGGAGTAGCTAAAATATTATATGTGACAGAATTTTTTAATATTAATACTAAACTATACTTATAATAAACCAAGACCGTGCCTGTCATCAAAGATTTTTAAAAATTGTCATGGTGGTGAAGATAGTCATCAGCATAGAATACAAAACAACAATTTTTGAAATTGAAAAATTTGTCTGACTATCTCTCAATCGTGTCAAAAATGTCAACAATGTCAAAAATGTTATAACTGTCTTAAACGTCAAAAATGTGACAGATGTCATAAATGTCAAAAACGTCAAAAAATGCCCAAAATATCAAAAACGTAAAAAAATGTCAAAAATGTCACACATGTCAAAATTTACAAAATTATAAAAAGCATGTCAAAAATTTCAAAAACGTCCAAAAAGTCAATAACAAGAAATGTCAAAAAGATTAAAAATGACAAAAATAGCAAAGATGTCAAAATGACAAAAATGTCAAAAGATGTAAAAAATGTCAAACACGTCAAAAATCTCAAAAAGTCAAATGTCATATTGTAACAATATATTTGTCAGAACTATCAAAAAATTTCAAAAATTTTATAGATTTAAAAAAAGTTAATAATGTCAAAAATGTCCAATTGTCGAAAATATCATATTTGTCAGAACTGTCAAAAAGTTTAAAAAACGTTAAAAATTCAAAAAATCAAAAATGCTACAAATATCTGAAAGGTATAAAATGTCAAAATTCGAAAATTATCAAAATTGTCTAAGATGTTAAACATTGATAAAATTGTCGAAAATATCTAAAGCATCAAAACAACAAATGTCAAAAATATCAGCGATCTGACCCTAGTAGAAAAAATAGAGAAATATACCAGATATGTGGATCACTGAAAGACCAACGAAAGAGAGCAAATAGAGCGAGAGGAGAGAAAAAATAGAAAGAGGAGTAACAGAATGAAAGAGAAACAGGTAAGAACAAAACTCTATTAAGAGTAACAGCGAAAGAGGACCAAAAAGTAAAGAACAAAATAGGGTAAAATTGATGAAGACCTTACATAAAAAAGTAGAAATAGAGGGGAAATATGCAATAGAGAGAGTACAGAGGAGAAGAAGAAAGTAGAGAGAGTAAATTGACAGGGAAATGAAAAAAAAATACCAAGAAGAAACAGTAACTGGAATTATAAAGAAATAAAAAGACTAAAGAGTGTACCTTGATTTATTAAATTCTCCTGGTACAGTAGTTTATCATATTAAATGGAAACAATGTGCACCATTTTCTCTTCTTTGGGCTTGTATTAAATCTTCCTCAAATTTTGGGTGAATGCAAACATTGAAGATGCTGCTGATAACCATATTAGTTAAATGTCAAATATAATTTTTACTATAAATACTAAAATGAGTCTAATTTGTTAGTTATTCTCCCCGTTCTTCCAATGTGTCTCGTACGACACCCAGTAGTCATGATCTTTAGATCTTATTGACCATTAACCGGTGGGATAATACTAGTCCAGTCAATGAAGGCAAACAATGGCAATTTGTCCAAGCATCACTGAATTTACAACAAAATTGGATCCAATTTCTACTTATCCTCTACTTCAAAGTTGAACCTGTCAAAACAAAAATTGAAAGGTTTATAGTAAAATAATTGAAAAGCAATGCATTTTTCGAGAAAAGTTTATAAATACATTTTAAATTGCTTAAAAATCCTTTAAGTTGTTTTTTTATAAAAATCTCTAGCATGAAAATTAAACAAGTTATGACATAAATAAGATTGTTTTTTTTTGTTTTTTTTTGACAAAAAAAATGTACAAATTACCCTTTAAGTACCACCTCAGTTGAAATTAATTACTACCACTTCACAAATCACCAATTTATGGGCTTTCTTATAAACTAAAAGCTCATGTAAATTAAAAATGTATTTAATCCTTATTTTTGAAATGGTGGCCTAATTTTATTTACGAACTTTAAACGGTCATTAAAAAACCTATAATTTTGTACTCTGTAAAAAAAGACAATTATTTGCAAAATTACAAAAATACAATATTCTCTTGAGGCTTTACTTTTTTAAAAACTGCTTACTTTCTGAGCCTATTTTAGTTAAGTCAGTCAAGTAATTTGTGAAGTAGTAGCCATTCGTTTCAACTGGGGTGGTATTTAGAAGGTAATTTGTTCATTATTTTTGTCAAAAAACAAAAAACAACCTTATTTATTTTATAATTAATATGAGATTTTTATAAAAAAAAACAAATTAAATTATTTTTTAAGCACTTTAAAAAAGTGTTTATAAACTTTCCGAAAAATGCATTCAGTTATTTCAGGATAACCTTTCAATTTTTGTTTTGACAAACAAAAAATAAATTTCAACATGCTATAACTCCGTTTGTATTGGTTCTACAGAAACCACAAACTCAACTTTTTTTTGTTTATATAATCTACATTTTTGATCCATATGTTTTTTCCTAAGCTGCATATTTTTAAAGTTATTTACGTCAAAACGTATGAAAACATGTTTTTTTGCTTGAAAAATCGATAATTTCACTTGCGATTAACTCGAAAAGAATTTACTTTTGGAAAAAACTTCAGGCAACAAAAGTTGCTTAAAATTAGTTAATTTATTCAATCCCGGACTTTTTTCATATAAATACATTTCACCCCCGGGAAGGGGTAGCATCCCCCCCGGGAAAAAAGCAACTCCTGGCACAGGGCCAACTTTGAAGCAGAGAATAATCCCAATTTTTGGGAAAACCGGTGCTTTTTGGACAAATTACCCGGAAAAACGGTCAATGGTTGGACTATACATTTACTTTTTTACCATGATTTGTATATTTTTTACAAACCAATATGAAAAAAATATATTATCTTGAATTTCCTATGTAATTACTTCTTAAATTGTACATGTATTTGAAATTGATTTATAATTAACGTCTGGGAAGAAATATATAGAGGCGGGGGACAGCTCAGGACTTCCGGATAACAGTCGCCATCACTATTTACTTTTAGACTGTATATAATCAGATTCATGAGAACTAAGTAACTAACAACACTAACCTACTAAGTAAACTAACCAAACTAACTAAACTAACCATACTAAATAAAGTAACTAAACTAACTAAACTAATTAAACTAACTAAAGTAAGTAAACTAACTAAAGTAACTAGAGTAACTAAAGTAACTAAAGTAACTAAAATAACTAAAGTAACTGAAGTAACTAAAGTAACTAAAGTAACTAAAGTAACTAAACTAACTAAACTAACTGAATTCTAACAGAACTGCTTAATGAGTTTTTTCTAAGTGTACAATTGCATTGTTCATAACTTCGTAGATGCAAATATCGTATGTATTCGTAAAACAGAGAAAGTAACAACGCAAAGACCGTGCTAGATTATCAAGACAAGTGTAGTCGTGTTCTTGTTATTATTTGTAGTTATCTAACTAATCGACCCGATGAAAAAAAAACAACCTCCATTATTTTATTAATTGAAGGCTGCTATAAATTGTAATAACAATCATAGTGTTAATAGTGGGACGCTGTTGTTATGCAAGATGCAAAGATTGAGTGATGTTAGATGTTGGCGATAAGATGTTATTTAACGTCTAAGGAGGTGGTGATCGAATGGAGATATGTTCCATTTTAAAGCTTCGTTGATTTGACGAGTAAGCATGTTATTTGAAAAAGGAGAGAACTTCATAGTGTTACGATTTAATAGAATGATGTTATTTCTTCTGTTCACTGGGATTTACTGTCTCCATTTCATTTGTGTACCTTGGATTAACTTTACATCAAAAATAATATTGTTGGCATAGGTTAAAATTTTTATCAAAAATATGTTAAACAAATTATTTATGAGTATTCAAACACAGCAGTTTTGTAGTTTACCTACCATCATGATTGAAAATTGGTAAATTGGACGAGGAAAATAAAAGTCATCAAAGAATATTTTACAGTCAATCCTCGAAGTTTCCTTGGAATTTCGTATCTGCTATCGTCATCAGGTAAAATTAAATTATTTTACAGTCAACTTTATCAGAATACATATATGCCTAAAATGCTAAGAAAAATACCAGCACAATTGATTATTAAAAAGTAAACAAACAGTCTGTTTAGTAAATTGATTTGGAAATCAGGAAATCTGTCACTGTACATGATAGAGACAATATCTGACAGGATCTACTACTATAGTTGCAGGTGTTCACTCTTTTAAAAAGGTTTTTTTTGTGAATTTTGGCATAAGGTTGGTTCTATTTCAGAGTATTTCATTCATTAGATACGGATTGTTGTTTTTAGTTTTAAAATACCTCCAGAGAAAAAAAAACAAAAGTGCCATAACTGCATAAGTAAACATTTTTAATTGGTACTATGGCATACAGGTAATAATGAAAAATTACGAAATGACCTACCGACACTTGCGAACGGCAGTTCTTCGTAGGAAACATTTGAGAGTGGATATATAATAATAATAATAATAAAAAACAAAAACAAACGAAAGTAAATTTGTTAAGATCGCAGTTTTAAGCATCTGATAGGAAACTACGTTCTTGAACTTTCACCGGCTGTATTTAAAAAGATATCATCCTTAATATGAATTTATTTGAATTTTAAAAAATCCTTAACGTATTCACGATCAGCGGCCCAAAGAACCCTAGGCCATGATTTTCACTAAAAATGTTATTTTTTAAACTTTCGTCCAGCTAGTCGAAAATAAATTATTCCGTCAGTGCTAATAGTTTTTTCGTTGCTACGGATAAAATATACATAAATTTCGATATTTAAAAAATAACTTTGAGGTTAATTTTTACCATTTTATCTTATGTTTTCATCAGTCTGCTTACTTTTCTTGTAATCTACAACAATTCAGCTTTATTTTAAAAAACAATTTATTTTTATATTTTCATATCATTTCATGTATGTTTTATCGCACTTCAGTTCCCAAGAATCTCTGTTCTGGCAATTATTTTCATTTCTGCTTTCCAAATGGTATCATAAATACTTTCTCTACCAAATTTATGAGGTCAACCTTACCTTCTTCTATTTGTAGATGTATATTCTAAGATTCTCTTTGGTCATCAATACTTGTCAATTCTGGTAATCTGACCGTATTTGCCAATTTTATTAGTGGTGTATTTGTTATTTTTTTTACTTGATCCATCCATCTAACAGGTGATCTGCCTCTCGGTCGTTTACCTTCCACTTTCCCCTTAAAAAACTGAGGCCACAGTATACACCCTTGAAGCACCCTTTTGCTTATATTTAATTTCTGTGATGTATGATTATCTATCCTTACCCTGGCTTCTTTTGCCTTGTATAGGCTCTTTATTAGACTTATTGATTAGTTATTTCCATTTCCTTTAGTATCTGCCACAAGCATTCCTATTGTACGCAATGGAATGCCTTTTATTAATCGATAAAATACAGTAACATAGGAGAATTGAACTCTCTTGATTTTTCGATTAGTTGTCTAATATTGAAAATTTCTCGTGTTCCTCTTCCCTTGATGAAGCCTACTTGCTCAGATAGTATTTGTGAGTTCAAATAACATTGTTATTGACATTAATTATATTATTTTGTCTGTTCTTAGGGGTTTTCTATTCTCAAATTTTTTTCCTGCAACAGATAAGTATTTAAAATCGTATTTGGAGAACAAAGTGTAATGAATAAGGCAATTTTGTAAAATTGCCCGGATTACTGGCTGCCATACAGAAATTCTTCCTCACAGTTATTCTGAGAGAAAGAGGTGTCTTAAAATGATCCTCCAGTATTCCTGTATATAAATAGTATATGGTATGGTATAGTGTTATACTTATCTGTTTGGAGACGTTTCAACTCCGACTCTGGAGTTGTTGTCAATGGTTTTGTTGAGTCCTTTGAGGTATTTTCAAAAAATTTTTGCACTAATATGTTGTTGTTGTTTGTCAAAAAAAAATTGACAGTGACAATATGTCACTTGATACTGAGGGTACCATTCTTTTGCTCTTCTAGCAATAGATCTCTCCGGCTCAAATGAAGATCGCTTGAAGGGGCCCCGATTTCCGTATTGTTTATCATCATACAGCTGGCTTCTTTAAGTTTTCTCTTTTTTAAATTTTCCACTTTCAACAAGATCTTTGTTTTATCCCAATCTATCCTATGGCTTCCGGTGCTGGTTAATACAGGGTTGGACAAATTTAACTTGTCCACATGTCTTCTCGAAATGTTATATTGGTGTTCTTTTTTCCTACTTCTAAAGGTCTTGAAGTTTCACCGGTATAACTATGGCCACAGTCACACACAACATTGTACACACAATTTTTGGATAGAGCGCAATGTATTATTTGTTTTGAAAACAGTTTTAATTACGTATTTATTTTCTAACCGCTTAATTTTTTCGAAATTACTTACGAATAAGGTATGGGCCAATTTCAACAACGAATTTTAGAAACTTAGAAGACCTAAATAAGAAATTAGCACGATCAGAGAACAGGTTAACGTTCCTAATAAAATGCCGGAATGAGGGAATAATTCCAAAGGGGTTGTTACCAAAAATGCCATTTAAAGACAGAGGTAGTATTAGAATTCAATTGAAGACAGGTAATGCTTTAGTTAGAAATAGAATTCAACGCCATCGAAAATTAAAGGTAAGCCTTAAAAATAACATCACTATATTAGAAAACGAATTCAAAGAAACACACATTCCATCAGACTATACCCGCATTCTTAATTGTTTAAAGAATTCATACAGCTTGGAATTTTTAAATATGTAAAAACAGAAACATAAACAAATTTAAACACCTCTTAAATGAAAAACACAAAAAATCAGTACTCACACCAAATACAGATTTCATTAATAAAACTGTGATAAATTTATCAATTAAACGCATTACACCTACAGAACAATACGTACTTTCTAAAGAGTTAAATTATTCAATCACTCCACAAAATATACCTAAACTGGATCTAATAGTTGCGATTGAAAACACAGCACAAAAACTACCTTCAGAAGTGTCCAGTGAATACCGAATAAGAAAAATAAGAAATAAATTACTCCTGGAGAGACAAAACAAAACGAAACACAATCTCACCTCTACAGAAAGATATGCCGTAGAAAAGCTTAAAAAAGACAACACAATTAAAATTCTACCTGCCGACAAAGGTAACGCTACGGTTATACTTGATAAAAATGACTACAACACCAAAATGATGGACCTTATTATTACAGGATCATACTCTAAGTTCCAAAAATATCCTACGCAAAATATAGAAAGGGCTGCTAGAGACATTATAACAAAACACAAACAAGAATTCACTCCATTAGAACGAAAACACTTAACACCTCACTACAGTAAACCTCCACATTTATATGGCGTTCCAAAAATACATAATGACACAATACCAATGAGACCAATTGTGAGTTCAATAAATTCACCATTACAAAAATATCAAAATTTTTACCAAATATAATTAAACGTTACGAAAACAATCCTAACAATTTAAAAACACGAATGATTTTTTAACTAAATTAAAAAACATTATTATCAACAGAAATGATATACTAGTAAGTTTCGACATAGTCAGTCTTTTTACAAATGTACCTGTTGATAAATCATTACAAATTATAAAAAATAAATTACAACAAGATATTACCTTACACAACAAAACAAAATTAAGCATTGACACAATGATGGAACTAGCCGAACTTTGCTTAAAAACAACATATTTTCAATTTGAAGGAGATTTCTATAAACAAGAATTTGGTATGGCCATGGGTAATTAAAGTTATTAAAAGGTAGATTATTGTTAATACAAGTAATATAAAAGATGATTGGGTATAAAATTTTCTAAATGAGATAGAGTAAATTAATGAATTATTGAGTTCTAGTTCTATATAATTTCAAAATTTATCAAAGCTAATTCCTTTGTCACCTATAATCAGTAATATATTTATGCCATATCCCAGGTGTATCCGAAAAAAGTAAGCGGTTAGGAAATAAATACGATATTAAAACTGTTTTCAAAACAAATAATACATTGCGATATATCCTCACACATACCAAAGAAGCCAGTTGAATGATGATAAACAATACGGATAGAAGAGTAAAAGAGTGATACCCTCAGTATCAAGTGATCGGCAAATGACATATTGTCACTGTCGAACATTTTTTGACAAACAACAAAATCCATATCAGTGAGACAATTTTTTGAAAATACCTCAAAAGACCTAACAAAACGATTGACAACGACTCCAGAGTCGGAGTTGAAACGTCTCCAAATAGATAAATATAACACTATACCATACCATACACTATTTATATACAGGAACACTGGTTGATCATTTTAAGACATCTCTTTCTCTCAGAATAACTTTGAGGAAGAATTTCTGTACGGACAGC
The DNA here is from genome assembly GCA_034190945.1 of Octodonta nipae. Lineage (NCBI taxonomy): Eukaryota > Metazoa > Arthropoda > Insecta > Coleoptera > Chrysomelidae > Octodonta > Octodonta nipae. The sequence continues at coordinate 137,581,365 of CM067219.1, read as the reverse complement.
CGGTAATCCCCGCAATTTTACGAAATTGCCTTACTACACTTTGTTCTCCAAATACGATTTTCAATATTTATCTGTTGCAGGAAAAAATTTTGAGGAGAGAAAACCCCAATGAACAGACAAAATAATACAAGACCTTCTCAACAATCTTTTCGAAATTACTTATTAATTATATTGTCCTGTAATTCCCGCAGTTTTTGGTATAACCTTTCTTATTTAATATGAATAAATATGAATATAGTCCAGTCGCTTTTGGCCACCTTTTAGTGTACCAGATCTTATTGCAAATGTCTTTTTCACTGTAAAGAGTTCCATATTTTCATTTTCCAATCTTCAGAGTACTTTAAAATAAATCTTATACTTGACAGTTTTGACCTTTTCCAATAAGAATCAAATGTTATCAGCAGCCAATAAACTCCTGCCTTCCCGCAATGTTAGTAAACATCTAAAATTGCACGAGTCTAAACCCCCAAGGCGATGCATCTATTAAATAACACCGTATAACTTCGCATACACATTAAACCTCCTCCATTACGGCACTTAAATGTCAGACTCGAATAAAAATGCAGAAAGTGAAATAAGTGATTAAAGCCACCGCAAGGTGAAGCGATGATTAATTTGCCTGACCAGATCATGAATTTCGAGCTTTAGAGGTGCCATTAAAGTTACATCGATTATCATTAGAGCGAATGGTATTTTGTAATATTACGATCTAGTTATGCAATAGGACAATCAATGGCCGGGTGTTATTATCGTCAGCGTCGGTTGGAGATTGCTTGAAGAGGAAATCACTTATACAAGAATGTTGGTTCAAGTATGCTATCAATGTCTGAAATTATAGTTTTGGTTACTTAAAGTGGTTTTGATATCAAAACTGTTGCACATTTCCTATTCTTGATAGGTTTGCTTTTTATTCATTGGCTACATATTTTCTTAATTTGACCAAAAAATTGATGAATATAAGAAATTAACTTAACTTTTATTATAATCTGTATGGATAAGTTTAAGTACCGGTATTCACTTAAGTGTCAAATTATCTATTAGCAAGCGTCACTCGTAAATTCAAGGTTTTATTATAAACGCACATATATCCAAATAATTGGACAATTGCTATTTAAACTAATTTAAACTCCCCTAACACAATATCTTTTTCTTACATTTCTTATTTACATGGTGTTACTACAATTCAACTCCCCCCCCCCTATATTCCATCCACCCTATATGTGCAACTTCTTATGAAAAAACCCATCCAAACATTTTTTTATAACATCTTTTTAATCACGCTACACTTCCAATCGATTCCACATTCCACCAACCCTGTATATGCGACCGCTTTTGGCCATTCTACAAACACTTTTGTTTCCAAATTCTTTCATTTATGTTGTAACATTTTTGTAAACACTTTGTATAACTATAATTGCGCTGCACCCTATATATGCAACTTTTTACAGGCTACCTAATATAAAATATTTTAAATCACACTGTATAACTATAATTTCACACCACCATATGTTTTAACTACCCTGTATATGCATTTGTTTATGGCCACCTATTGTATTTTTTTTGAACCACCATGTATAATTATAATTCCAGTACATCCTATATTGCAACCACCCTATAAATGCAAATGCTACCTCTATAGGTAAAACATTCTATTAACATTTTTTTAGCGACCTGCATAACAATACTTTTACTTCGCCCTGTCAGCTACCATTAATTTCCAACTGCTTATGAGGTACCCTACATAATTATTTTTTCTCTATTCTATTTGAACGAACACATATCAAAAAGACGAGTTAATAAAATCATAGAGGTAATACTTACCCACATAACATTGTTTATTGCAACAATATCAGGAAAATGCCTCAAACGAGCTGTAATCTCAAGAATATAACTGCAGATTGCAGAAATATTAAATTTCCGCTAATATTTTGTCACAGTGTTATTGCCAATAACATTATAGCAGTATTGTTACGATATTCCCGCAATTTTACTGCGATTTTAAATTTTACCGCAATATTGACGAAATATTACTTATTTATATATCACCATAAATATTTCTGCAATAATATTGCATCCCAGGGTTGCATCTTGGGTCCTCTCTTGTTTTTGATTTTTATCAATGACTTACCCGATAGCCTGAAGACCTGCGTTGGGTTGTTGTTTGCTGATGATTTCAAATTATTTAAATCCATTAGTGGCAAAAATGATGCTGTTGCACTTCAAAACGACTTGAATTTGGCGCTTAATTGGTTTAGAGAAAACAAAATGTTTGTTAATACCCAAAAATGTTGTGTTGTTTCCTTCTCCCGAAAAGTCCATGTATCTATGGAAGACTATTACATTGGAAATTGTAAGGTTAAGAGGTGTAAAGAGGTTAAAGATCTGGGGGTAATCTTTCAAGATAACTTCAAATTCAATACCCATTTCAGCTACCTGATAACCAAAGCATACAAAGTACTTGGATTTGTTATAGGTAATAGCCAAAATTTAAGTGTAAAAACATCCATAAGACTTTATACATCTATGGTGAAGCCTCACCTTGAGTATGCCTCCAACATTTGGTCACCAAATTGTTACACCCACATTAACGAAATTGAAAAAATTCAAAAAGGTTTTCTGCGCTATCTCTATATCAAAAAGAATGGCATAAATCCCTTGATGGTATCTTATAGATCAATGTTAACAACCTTCCATCTCTGTTCTTTGAGTACGAGGAGAAAGACCCATGCTGTTATCTTTATATATAACATTCTAAATAACAGAAAATATTTCGATTGTGGCTTGATCAATAGCGTTAAGTTTAGGGTCCCTTAAGTCTACTCTCATCTAATCTCTTCTACATTAACAACGGAAGCCCTTCGCCCCTCACTTATCTACTCAGTGTCTGCAATGATATGCTTTCCAATAACATAGTTCCTGACCTATTTATCATCAAATTTGGTGCGCTTAGGCGCATATTATTGCTGCATCAGGATGCAAACCCTTCATGATTTTGGCATGTTTGTGACATTGTCAAATGCCTTTGTAATGTTTAACCCTTCACATGTAAGTACCTATTTGGTGTTTGTAAAGAGAATAAATAAATAAATAAATAAAGATCAGTTTACTGCAAGTATTGCAATATTTCTGCCATATATATTTAGCTATATTGGTAAGTAATACTTCTATGGTTAAAATATACTACGCATAAAACTCAAAAATCTTACATTAGTTTACATACATATTAGTTGATATATCACTTCCAACAATGGCTCTATAGTGATAATTGTTTTCCTGATTTCATTCTTTTTTGAGAAGTTCAGCTGCCGGGAGTTTTCTAATTAGCATTGATAATAACTAGTTTCTTACTACAAAGAACTGCAGCTTCGGAAAAAGAATATTTTTAAAAAGTTTCTTCTTAATTCATCAGACAGCAACAAAAACCGGTTTCTTGCTTTATCTAATTTACAGCTTCAAGAGTGAAAGTTTCCGATTGTTGTTTTCTAAACATCATCAACTAAATGACTATTTTAGGAAGAATGTTCAAGTTTTAATAATTACCTTGAAACACGTTAAAAATCAAAATATTATCTCGTCTTCTCTTTTAATATACAATGTTTCTATCACAACATCGTTTATCTGATCCAAGATTTCCATTTCTAATGTTGTCGCATCCTCCCAATCTCCATATATCAAAAACGAAGAAAGTAAGAAGACAAGAATATGACAGTTTTACTAGGATAGTGGGTCAAAGAGGACGATTCGCGATACCAGACGCGAGACCTCCTTCGAGATCAACAAATCACGAAGACAAAAAAAAACATGGAGAATTCGAACGAAAAGAAGGTCATGGTCGTCATAATTAATGACTTTTACCAGCTGCATGTTTTTTAAATTTTATTTCACGGATGATTATTTTACTGAATGGTACGATGACCGTTTCTCGAACAGGAAAGGTGTGTATTTTTAAAATCTACAACCTACGGTTTGTTATGTTTCACATACCATCGTGTAAGATGGTTCTCGTTTCGTATAGTAATTATGTTTCGATAAAATTATAACAATAGAACAATAGCTATTGATGACCTTCTTGATGACATTGTACTTGGAACCTGATGAAGACACCATATATTTGATTAAACAAAAAGAAAGTTTACCGATATTTATTACATTGTACTCTCTAAAAGCGCTAACAGTAATAATAATTATTTCACTTCAATGGCCCATTCAGGTACTGAAATTTTACAAAACAAATTACTGTATTGTTTGTAGAACATGTTATGTCAATCTGGAAAACCAGAATATTTTTGAAACCAAGCGACTGTTTCATGCCCACTATTCTAATATTTTCAAATAAGAAGACATAATTTCCAGGAAGATTCTTAGTCTATTTTGGTTCTGCCTTGGTATGAATCTACTCCCAAAAAACTGACGTCAAGTTATATTATTAATATTTATTCAATTTCAAACACAACAAAGTTAATGACTTAATACTTTGTTAAAGAAGAAATGTGAATAGGTATATACCCTAGCCATCAAATGAGTAGAAAATATATTATAGATAGATACGAAAATGGTCTGAAAATTGGTAGATCCTACTTAATAATATAATACTTAAAAAACAGAATGGCATATTGACACAGAGACCCCAAAGCAGGAGTTGCATTATGTGTAACGCCGTTTTCCTGTGAATTCTAGTATAGAAAACCACTCCACAGATTCGTAAGTTAATTACAACTTACGAAGAGAATTATGATATTATCTTTTCGATGTTTTACTGTCCCTTAAACTCAATATTGTTTCTAATTGAGATCCTTCATCTGTTAAGTGAAGCACAACTGATGAAGGTTTTTTACAAGAAACAATATATTGTCATTTGTTCAATGGAGTGTAAAATGTCGAAAAGTCACTATAAGAATTGGTTTAATAGGTTTTAGTTACCCTATGATTACTTTTGGGGGATCTGCTTAGGAGTCACATATACTTAACGACGATACACATATTACTACTTTCGATTTGAGGTTTCTGTGGACTAGTTTTTCCCTGATACCGTCTAGTTACACCACTATTTAACTGACAACTTCTGTAAGATATATAAACGGAATAAGCAAGGACATATCAACGCAAGAACTGTACCAATTGTTATATCAACTACAGGATTAAATAACAAAAATAACTCACAGGTTAATAATCTTTTGATATCTAGTATATATTTGGAAGTGCTCCATATACCCCTGTATCTGGTCATCAAAGTAGGGGGCGATCGCGATTAAAATGAGGTAGTTTTAACTCCAAGAGCCTAAAATAAAGTCACTTCTATCAGTTTAAACCCCAGAAGGACTATTTTTAATGTAATAGTCCAAGTAATCTAGGTTTAATATTAGATTTAGGTAAATTTAATACAGGATCGTCACCGGGAAGCATAACATCGCCTCCCTGAAGCATAAAATCGCCCCCAGGGAAGCACGTGTCTAGATCTGCCCCTGAGATATATACATAGTTGCTGATTTTCAGAATACAGATAAATTGTAGACTCGGATAAAACTATAAGCACAGATTAAACTATAATGAATCAGAAAAGTGTAGTAGTGTTAAAGATTCTGTTGAACATTGCATGAAAAACTATTTTATTTTAAACCATTTGTGGCGAAATTACATCTGCAAAACTGATTTCCAGTTCTTCATGGAACATATATTCCAACTAGCTTAACGTCAACTATTACTAGCTATGTTTTGTATAGGTTTCTTTACTTTTGTGCCCTCGAGGACCCCCTATGTTGGGGAGTATCCTCGACAGTGCTGCCCCTTGGTTTTCGGGGTAGCCCTTCGAGTATGCTCATTGCAAATGAGCCTGTCATCGAGGGTGATCCCCAGGTATTTAATAAATTTCCTAGGGACCGCCCTCACCCCGCCTCAAGGGAAGGCAATACCTCCCTCTTCCCAAGGGGGGGCCCCTCAGAATGACGCATTCTCTCTTCTGAGGAGCTACCCTTAAATGGTTTCTATCGAACCACTCCCTGATGATAACCACTCATTGTTCTTAGCCACTATCTCATCCAGACCCCTGGCCCTCACAAGGATTGTCAAGTCGTCTGCAAAAGCCAGGCTGACGCATCCCGCTGGCAGAGCCAATCTTAAGAATGGATCATACAGCAGGTTGTACAACGTTGGCTCAAAGGTTGAAACCTGAGGGACCCCCTACGTAAGTTCAGTTCAATCTCGGTGTCTCCCACCACAATCACTCTGGCTGTCAGGTATTCCTTCAGGAGATTTACAACCCCCGCATCCCCCTCTACTGTGGACCTACCTTTTCAAAAGCCGTACTGGTTGTCCTCAATGGCTTCCTCCACACGTCCCCGGATAAGATGCTCGTACGAGTATACTTTGCCGATTACGTCTAACAGGGTAATCGGAGTTATTGTGAGATCTTTACTGCTTTAGCAAACATTTTTGAATATCAAATTCTAAGCTATTGATTTTTAGACTAAGTAAGAATTATATCACAATCTTTTTGCAGCAATATAATTATAGTTTTAAAAAACTAAAAAAATACTCTTTAATAGCAAACGGAACTAAAATGCAGAAAATAATTTTTAATTATGAACAGTTTATATTACAGCACTAGAAAGTCAAAAGCGTGGGGTGGTTGAAATATTAAATTTTACAATCATTCTATTGGCAACTATTTATAAGAGGAGAGTTATGCAAATTTAGTGAAATGCACCCCACGCTTTTTACTTTCTAATGCTCTAATATAAACTGCTCATAATTAAAAATTATTTTCTGCTTTTTAGTTCGGTTTGCTATTAAAGGGTATTTTTTAGTTTTTTTAAACTATAACTATTTTCTAAGTTTTTAGTACCATAACGATGTATTTATAATTAAAAAGTTTACATTATGTTTGCGTAACCTTTCCATTTCACTGCAGTTCTACTACTGCCAACTAGATGGCAGTAGTTGATAAACGAATTTGTATTTAGTCAAGAACAGTCACAAAAAGACAACAAACGGGAAAATTCAACTCAAAGAATTGTATTGTCATCGGCCCTTGACACGTGTGCCAATTTTCAACTTAATTGGACTTCTTTAAGTTGGTGAAAATTACATCGAAAGTTTCCGTTACATAGATAGATACATACGTACACATCGACCTAATAAAACCGTATTAAAAAATGGTCACAGATAACTATGGCATATATCTACTATTACTCTCCCTGAAAATTATATTTATTGGCATTTCCAAATAAATAATATATCATTTATATGAACATTGGTTTTCCTTACACTCAGTATAGTGTACTGTTTTTATTTACACTTCGGATTCTTGGATTTATTTAAAAACGCAGTCGAACTGACTATAATTTATTTCCATTACTTTCATTCATATTCACACAACTATATACAATTTTTATTAAAACTCCTGCTGTTTCCTATACGGCTATCGAATAATAACTCAATCCGTTCGTCCGCTATCTGTATTTATATATTTCTCCTCAGAACTCTATAGATGGATTCTCGATCATTCGATGAATTTCTATGTATTTCCATAGCGCCAGCCGCCGGCCTCGGGTTGCCAGACGAATAACATTTTGGATTCCAGGAAATATTGGATGAATGCTGATTCGACGTAATATCGGATGAATTTCCAATACTGTAACTTAAAAGTGTTACGGATCAGATAGTTTGTATGACTGAATTCAGAAAATATAGGTCTTCAGTTATTTATACAAGAATAAACCTATATTGTACAAATAATTTCACCTTTTAAATTCAACACAATACATATCTTAAATAAGTACATACGAAAATTTTCATTAATAATGAGCCAAATACAAGACGTTTCAAGGAACCTAATGAAACTATAATTATGAGCGATTACGGTCTCATACATTCATTATAGATATGTTCTTGTAGATCAATAATAATTACATATCGAACTAATGTCATATGATGGTTATCAGAACAAGTCTTCTTTATGAAGCCGTAGTTTTCCTAACCTCACTTATCACTCAAATACCCCAGTGGTTCAATTATACTACAGCCAATTAAATTCAGATGCGAACAATATGAAAATACAATTAATATTAGTTTTATCAGATATTTTATAACCTATTTGTATACAATAACGTTATTGTAGAAGGTCGACAATTCAAATAATTCTAAAATTTTGTTTTGAAATCGTACGATGAATATGAGTAGTACAAAAGAATTGAAGCCGTATAACGTTTAAAATTAATAAAGGCAATCAAAAAGGCTATAAATAAAAATATGAATTGGTTAACTGTTTTAACGGTCGCAGAAAAAGTAGATTTGGTTCAAGACAATTTGAGATCTTTTAGATAAGCAGCTCTTAAATTTAATGGTCAGCTTCCTGACGAACCATATCCTGCTCGCTACTGGTTATTAGAAAAATTTAACCAAATTTTTGTAATTGCCGGAAATATAGTAGTTCTTGTAATTGATAGTCGTCAATTTTAACAATTCTTTAATAATACATATTAATATTCTATATTTTAACGAATGTCACACTGAGACCTTCCAATATGCTATAACTTACCACATTTTTACTTCTACCGTGGAATATGCTTCCAAGCCAACTTACACTTATAAATTCCTTCTTTCAACTGATATTCAGATTTTAAATATTTTATGTAATTAGGCAAACTATTGTAGCATTTTTCCAATTGTAATTATCACCCTGTTCAGCATTGGTGTATCCAAGGGGACGCTAAGGAGTTTAAGCTCCCCTAAGCTTCTGAGTTATAAGCTTTTTAGTGTTTCAAATCCACCTTATGCGGGATCAATCTCCCTAAACGAGGTCAAGCCCCCCCCCAAACGACAAACCTGGATCAGTCACTGATAATATATATTAAGTGCCTCATATTTTTTTTATTTTTTGCCCTTTACAGTCAAAATTATAACATATTGAAAAATGCCATTTTCCATATTTCTGGCAATTTTTGCAGAAAATTTTGACTGAATTATCCGGTTTTTCGAGGGCTGCCTTTTATATTTCAGGATTGGACAACCCTAGTGTTGCAATCTGACAACTGACAGCTCTATCGTAAAGTTTGACATTTTTGAGGTTATACGTACTCAGAACGTTTTGACATACGAGCTCTATGTGTTATTTACAGTAAGTTGAAGGATTCATCTCGGCCAAAAAATGGAATTAAATCGTGAACATTTTCGTGCGATTATTTTTTACAACTTCCGACGTGGATTAAGTCAGCAAGAGTGCATGGATGAACTTAATTTAATTTTTGGCGATGAAACTCCATTAAGGATGGTATGGTGAATTCAATCGAGGTCGTAGTTCACTCCAAGACGAATTTCGTGAAGGTCGTCCAAAAACAGTTGCTATTCCGGAAACCGTTGATGCTGTGCGCGAACTGATATTGCAAGATCGTCATGTGACCTATCGTGAGATTGAGTCAACCTTACACATTAGTGGGACCAGCATACATTCAATATTGCATAAACATTTGAATGTCAAAAAAATTTGTTCGCGTTGGATCTCACACAATTTGTCAATCGTTCAAATAAAGTGTCGATTGGTCGAAAAAAAACTTAAAAAATACGATCGCGATGCTTCAAAACACGTTTATGACAAAGTGACAGGTGATGAATCGTGGATTTACGCGTATGAGCCTGAAAGTAAACATCAGTCGACTGTATGGGTGTTTCAAGATGAGCCGAATCCAACAAAAGTTGTTCGCGCACGAAGCACTTCCAAGCAAATGATCGCCTGTTTTTTCGGAAAAACTGGACATGTCACAACCGTACCACTAGAACAACGCAGAACTGTCAATTCTGAGTGGTACACAACCATTTGTTTGCCAGTTGGCGTCCAAGAAATTAGGAAAACCAACCGCCGAAGACGGATCACTCTTCACCATGACAATGCGAGCTCTCACACATCGGCTCAAACAACTGCATTTCTGACTACTCAAAACATCCATTTGATGAGTCATCCGCCGTATAGTCCTTTTATTCCCGTACGTAAAAAACAAACTGAGAGGTCAACATTTTTCGACACCTGAAGAAGCGGTTGCTGCGTTCAGAATGCATGTTTTGGAGATACCTCAATCAGAGTAAAAAAAGTGCTTCGACAATTGGTTCAAACGCATGCAAAAGTGTATCGATCTTCATGGGGAATATTTTGAAAAACAATAAAGCGATTTTCGATGATTAATATTTGTTTTTTGTTCTCTAATCCCGAAATATAAAAGGCAGCCCTCGTATTGTACCGGTCGTTGCAGAAAGGCAAATAATTCTAGGTACATACTGACGTTATTTCAAACAACCCAAGCTCGCCAATAGGCTGCGTAGATACTTAGAGAGAGAAGGATACCCTACATTTTTTTGCTAGTGCAAGAGAGCTTGATTACATAAAGTCTACAGTATTAACGTATGGTAGATTATATTAGAATTAGAAACATTTGAAACTGTTGGAAGAACACCTAAAATTTATAGCAAGTCAATCGGATCGTACTTTTTTGGCATCTAAATGCACCAGTACTTGTTATAAAAAGCTTTTATAAAACTGATCTTGATAAAAAATTATAACTATTATAGTTTCAATATTATCGAAAAAATTCAAATTTTAACAAATATTTAATGTTGGTTTATTGCTGAAAAAAAATACTCAAAACCATTTTTCCTTTTTTTTTGTTCATTAAATGTATGACAAAATTCAGATTGTTATTCATTTAAATACTTAAACGCTTTCAGTCTCAAACATCATAAATCACTAAATATCAGGTAAGTAATTAATAATTCATTGTAGTGAAAAGTCAACAAGAACTGGGATTATGGCAAAGTCGTGACTATAGTTCTAAAATTCATTACTGTGAAATAAGTTAAAGAGATAAATAATTACAGATTAGTTCCGCATAACATGAGATTCATAAATACTACCAGGAATTAGTATTCATTTTTATTCTAACATGTAATTTTCGTGTATTTTAATGGGAACAGAGTTTTCCTAGTTTCACACAATAATCTTGTGACATAAAGAAGTGTGCGTCTTGAAAGTGATTGCTGTCTTAGTCTTTCTCATTTGAACTTAATCTAAGAAAAACTTGTTGAGATAAGGAAAGACCAAGGAAAAGATTCTCCCTAGACATATAAAGCGGAAAAACTATATCAAAGAGAGTGATAGAAAAAACATTCAATTGTGTCAATTTTCTGTTGATATTTTAACAGTATGGAAGAGGATAAAACATGGACGAAGTTTCGAAAGTTTTAAGTATTGGAATTTTGGCGTATCAATATCTGTTTTTCTTATCGGGTTAATGCCTCAATTTTTTTTATTTTTTTGCATAGCTTGTTGCAAATGACAATTTTTAGAGCACCCAGCAGAGTTCGGAGAGTTTGAGGTTCTTAAACTCTAACTAATGCCTCTACAACTTGTCAGGAATTAAAGTTCATTGGAATAGTGATGACTATGTAACTACCTATTTCTAGAACAATGGGGGACCGGTAAATTCACTATGAATGCTGTACTAGATGACTGTATTCCGAAAGCATAAAATAATGGAAACTCACATCAGAACCCTTCACGACATCAAAAAGTTTTAGACAGGGGGCAGTTTAGGACCTATTTTATTTATAATATGCAAACTGAAGAACGAAATGAAACTAGCGTTTCGAGTACTATAGAAAAGTAAAAGAAACAGTGCCAACTAAGGAGTTAAATGTTATTGGTCAATACGTGAGAGGCAGAAGAACAGAAGAAGAATAATGAAACACGCAAGAGGTTGAAATAATCCTGTTGTATGTATCAACCACACGCGCATTCCATCATAGGCTGTTACTATGAACGGAACACTATAAATCCGTATACCAAAAACACCTTTTATGTTAAGTTTTTTTGAGACTTAGCCATGAAATACCAAATGCCATAACTGGAGTACTGTATGAAGCACCAATGAAAGAAAGTTTTGAAATCCTCCCTGGAAAATGTTCCCAGGGACTAGGTGAACCATTCACAAATATCCTAGGATACAAATACATAATTCCAATAAATCTCGAAACAGTATAATATTGTCTGCCTTAATTCTTTTGAATCGCTTCTACTTCTGTAGAATTCTTCTGTATCTGGTTACCAACAATTAAGGAAGAAATTATAAATGGTCATCTCCTTTTGAACAACCCAGTATCGGGATAGTTCAGGAGGTTTTTCCTAGGTTTTCCCTTATGACAATGGGATCACTGAAAAGGCAGAATTCTTTGATCGCATTTTTGGCGAATGCGCTATCTTAAAACAAAGTCGTATCTAGGAACGCCACTTATAAATTCTAAAGAAAATCTTTCAAATTCTTCCAACTTGAAAGCTGTTTAACCATAATACATGCTCTTGAGAATTATTTGTGCTACCTGTAAATATAAAAACAACAAAATTTTTCTTATTTCAACTTAAATGTCATACATCAAACTTTCATTTTGCAATTTACATTTTCAATACACAAAGTCATTGACAACGAAGTCAGAATCGACTTTGAAACGTTTGGTTTTTCCTTTCAATATACAGCTTTTTATTTCAATTGTGGTGTTATTCCCAAGAAAACATAAAAATAATATAGCGTAAATGAAAGGAATATGATTTTGGGGGGAAGTTTTACAAAACTCGAACAATGACCCACTTCTCTAGGAAACTGAGTCGAATATTTTGGGGAAAATTGCAATATAGTACTCACTCACAGTTTAGAGAAAAATATATTAATTTGTCAAATGAAAGGGCAGTAAAAATACAAATAAACTTGAGTGGTAGTTTTGAAATAATTTGTTAAAAAAATATTAAGGCAAATGTTTTAAATTTGGCCTATTTATTTTTATTTCTTTATATACGAAACAATGCCGTCTAACTTTAAAAATTAAGTAGCTGACTATTTTCGAATTCAAACATCGAAATAAAAGCTATTCAACTGACTAAACAGGTGAGAAAAAAATAACTACGACAATTTCGAGAAATCAAAGTGATAAATCCAGAACAGAGACCGATAACTACTAGAACATTCGAGATATAGTAGCAAACAGAATATAAAAACTAGTGAAACGCAGCAGGCGAGCAGTTAGGCTAGGACCTGGTATGTTGAGAATCCAAGACGTGAATCATCGAAGTGCATAGTATAAGAATTAGTAGTAATAAATGAAGCTTTATTTGTGGTGTTAATCAATTGTTTTGAAGCCATCGAAATCTATAGGACGATGAAGTCCAGCTCGCACTTGCCTAATTACTTTGAAATGAGTGATGTTTGTTTTTGATTTTGATATTCTAACATCTACATTACTACATGACATATTTGTGTATGCGAAGCATTACAAACTTTTTTTTCGCCATTATTGCTTCAAAAGAATTTTAATCTCCATATCCTGTTTCAGAAAAACTGATACAATGCGTTCGTTAATAGCAACAAAAGAACAGTCGGAAATTTATTAAATTACATTTATATCATAAATATTTATACAACCTTGATTTCTATTCTTTAGCGGCTAATTACAAAATCAACGACAGATATTTCATAAAAGCGTATCAATTAATTAGTTTAAGCGCCTAGTTTTTAATAACAGACGTCAATCAACGAAACAAACGACTCTAACTTTGTTTTCGGTCAACAAGATTAAGCCGAGGAAAGTGATATATCAATCCTGGCACTCACCTTACATCTTTTTGGTAAGTAACGATATACCTTTAAATATCAATGTCATTGGATATTTTTTCAACGAGTTAATAAGAGCGGTTTGTAGTTTTAACAAGGTTTTGAAAGTGTCTGGTGAACGGTAGGAAGAGCTACTGTTACCTTTAAAACCAATCAGTTTTTCGTAATGCGAAGTAATAATTTAACCAGCATGAAGATTTTTATTTAATGGCGAAATTGTTGGTGATTTACGAGCGATAAAATTGAACGGTTCGTGAAGGTTTAATTAAATATAGAACTAAATAATTATCAATGAATTATTACATAATATATTTAAACTTTGTTTTTTTATTTAACCATTGTGTTGATATGAATCCCTCTCTACTTTACGTTTTTCCTTTCGTATTTATTAGACATGCTGCCTCATTGTTAAAATCTAATACCTAGACCATCATATACTTACATAGCGATATTACTCAAATATAGAGTGCTTCAGGAGCCGAGAAAAAAAGCCTCGTGAGTGTCTAAGCTCACTGGATGGATTCCATCGAGAATTCCTCCTGCACAGCGGTAAATATACAATAAAATGGCTTTCCCATTTTTTTATGAACATCATGGAAAAGGGTTCTTTCCCAAGCGACATGAAAAAGTCCAATGTTATCACTATCCTCAAACCAGGAAAGCCGAATGATGACCCGAAAAGTTACCGCCCAATAGCGCTACTAAGCGCAATTTGTGAGCTCCTTGAGAGACTACTCTATAAAAGAACCGGAAGCGAAATATTGGAGAGGGTCCTCATCGAACAGGCCGGTTTCAGACCAGAGAGAAGCTGCACAGATCAGAACATTTCACTTACTACCCATATTGAAGCAGGCTTCCAAGATAACCTGAAAATATCAGCCGTGTTCGTGGACCTTTTAGCAGCTTACGACAATGTGTGCAGACATGGATTACTCCACAAACTTTACAAAAGGCCCATGCAAACAAACCCTGCAATTTATTGATGCTTACTGGCATGGTTTTCCAGGTTATATTGTTCTTCCTAGCCCCGTTCCTTTTCAATCTTTATATCTCCGATATACCTGAAACTAGATCGCCGAAGTTCGAGTACGCGGATGACTGGATGGTAGCCACGCAACACCGTTTCATTGAAGAAACAGAAACTGGCCTCACTTCAGACCTGGCGAGCTTAATTCCGTAAATGTAGACTAAGGCCCAATCCCAACAAAAAGGAGACGGCTTGTAATGTAATTTCTTCTTATACACTTTTATGGATTTTATATCATGTGCAGCCATACGATAAATAAATAAAGGTCACCTCTGACGTTACGTCAGAAATCCAATACTACACATTGTCAAATATTTTAATTTACATCTTAGAATTCTGCCTTTTTTGTCCATAGTTTCTTAACCATTGACAACGGGGTCTGACCTAGACTCCGAAACGTTTGGAATATACAGCAATTTTTCTTTAATGTGGTGTTATTTCCCAAGAAGTACTTAGACGTTCAAGATATTGTGGTGTCGGGCGGAACATGTCAAAACAAATGCAATTTCAAGTTGATGTATTTCATTTCCATACTCATCTATTTCATGTGTGTAAGTGTGGACCTCCGATAAGAAGCTTTTGCTTCAATAATTCAGACCACATAGGAAGTCATACGTTTTCGTTGTTTCTAGCAATGCCTGCTTTGATATAGGGATATGAATGAAAGCAAACTTCATATATTACAAAATTTATCATTATTTATCACTGTTATATGATAATTCATTCCGATTGTAATGCTTCACAACCTGCACGATAATCCTAAATCCTTGGGAGAGACACACACTTATAATAGTTATCAACGACGATTTCAGTATAACGAAAGTAAAAGTAATTAAAAACAAAGCATAAATAATTTAAATCATGCTTAAGTGAAGTCATCATCCGCACTCGAATTAACATATTTTCACACATCTGTAAACACGCTGACGATAGAAAGTTTTCTGGTCGAAGCTCGTTTTCCTAATTGGTGAGAAGACGACTCGAATTCATTCAAGAGCTAGACATTGACATCGCGAATGGCACGTCTACAGGAAGAAATTTCTGTTGCGTTATTTTCTTTAGCAGAAACGTGTTCTAGGTTACTTATCAGGTGAAATAAGAAATTTTCTCTGTCACGCCGTTTGAAAATGTTGTTAAAGCATTCATCAAGTTACTACACTTCACTTGAGGTGTAATTGAAGTTTAATATGCTAATGGTTTTAATAGACACAGAGAGGACACGAGCATCAATTGAGTTCGACAGGTATGCTCTGTGTTTTGTGAATCACGTTTACTCTAGTTTTGGAAAGAATTAGAATGTCTAAGAATGAATTTAGCACATACGGAGTTGAACTATATTACTAAGAATTATTTTGCTTGATCAGTGCTTTATTTTAATGTCTAACTACATACTTTAATTTGAAACGGTTCTACTTATCAGGCAAGTCGCATATCAAAGAAACATGAGACATGAAACGTGAAATACTAAATCACAAAATGCGAAACTGTTTCTTTCTAACAGACTAAATCTAATAAACAAAAATAAAGTTGCAGAGTTATTCCAGTAATAGAGAAAATGGAATCTGATCGATATACTTGTTGCGGTTGTGTCGCGCTCTTTTATTATTGTCAAAAAAAGAAAACGACGCATCCATAAAATGATACAAATCTTAAACATAGTACATATCTGTCTGCAAGGGAATTAAACAATCATTCCGTCAAATTTCAATCATTTTATAGAATGTGTATACAAACATTTACAACATTATGTTCTATTGTTGGTCCCAGTTTAAAGAAGAAAGATACTAACTTCAGAAAATGTGTCTTGGTGTTGATGAAAAAGTATTAATAACATTACGGTAAGATACAATTAATTTTTAATTGTTAGTTCGTGTTCTATTTTTTTGAAACGTGTTCCAAGTTTCATATTTCATATTTAACGTTTCATGTTTCTTTGATATGCGGCCTGGCCTGCCTTATAGAGTATTAATATACATTGATTAGGAAATACTGTTTGCAGAAATTTATTTATTTAGAAGTAATTTTCGCAAATCAAAGTCAATTTGAACCACTTACTATTTTTTTGCTACAATAGAAAGAGGAGTTCGTAAATAGTGCGCCTTTTGTTATAAATTTTGTTTACTTGTGGAGTCAGATGCTTTTTTTATTTTTTTAAGTTGTTTTACAGCAGTGAACAAAGCCAACAAACGAGTCGCTATAAATACGATGGCGCAGTCTGTAGGATGTAATGTGTCCATGAATACTATGGTGGTGTTTTTTCGCGTCATTACTCGAGTTACACTACAGTGACCATGATAAATGTACAAACTAGTTTGCAGGCCACGGTGTCTACAGTCAGGAACGTATTGAGGAAAATACAGAAGTGTCGAATGGCCAAATTTTAAAGTTTCCATATTAACGAACACAGACTGGATCTGCCATATTATTATTGATAAAAGTTTCACCAACATGCTTGTTAAACAATTGCGGGAAACTATCAATACGCACATTGACTTCGGGAGTATAAGTGTCATGTATATCTCAAGGTCAAACGAAAGTTTGCCTGTGGCCATTCCGCTTCAAGGTTATTGAGGCTGGGGCTAAGGTACTACATAATGAATGAACGAAGTTATTTTACTTATTTAATGATTAGTTTTCAACAAACTGGGTACATTGTTTAAAAATATAAACTACTGATGGTTGTTCCCTGATATGAACTGTCGTTAAAAATGGCTACTTATAAAGAAATTCCCTCTACATAAAAAAGGTTAAAGAAATAGTCTGGAAACTATAGAGGAATAGCGAATAATGCCCTGTAGTATGCCTCTGCGCATGAGTTTTGAAAACAAAAATAGAGAAAGACAGACCTAGGGAAGGCGTGTGATTGGGTACCGACATTTCTGCTATGGAAAACTATACTGGACATAAAAAGAAGTACTACACTGATAAAGTCCACAATGAACCTATACCACATTAATACTGCTAGAGTATGGAATTAATGAAATAGGGTCATTTAATAAGGCCCGTAAGTGACTAAGACAAGGCTGCTGCCTTTCTCCAACTATTTAAAACCTATAGAAGATAATGAAATAGTGGTAGCTGAAGACGAGGATGGTCTGAATTACATTGTAAGAAGCTGCAGGACAATACTAAACTTCTTGGAGAAAATGTTTATGACGAAATCATAATTCATGACGATGACGAATAATAACATAAAAATTTTTAAGCTAGAAAGAGGAAATATGCGAAGTGTATACAGATATAAATAAATCAGTTCAACGGCTCAACTCACTACTTTGGAGTACGAATATAAGGAAATCAACATAAAGGCGAATATACAGTGCAATTGTAAAAACTGTAACATCTAGCGAAGAACTTTGGGAATATAAAGACTACAATAAGAAGAAATATAGACATTGAAATTGAAATGCTCATAGGAAGAGGTATACTAAAATATATAGAGAGACGACAACTTCTATAGTTTGTACATGTCAATCGCTTAGATGCAAAAATTTTCAAAAACTCAACAGAAGCTGACGAGTAGAAATAGATATGACAATGTTAGCAAGAAAGTCCAAGTACCTGTCAAACTAGAAATAATTGGAAACTGAAAAAAAAGTTTATTTTCGTTATTCTTACTGTTATCACTTGCATTAAATTTTGAGAAAATAACTATAGATTGCTATATACAAAAGGGTTATCAACACAGTTAAACTGTTTAGAGACTGATATCCAGGAAAGACATAAAGGGCATAATTTAACTTCAAAAAGTTCCATATGCTAAAAACGAAAACCTCAAAAATATGAAAATACATTCATATATGAAATACCCCGCAAAATTTGCATTGGTACATACATTGGGCAGTCGTCACAGTGCCCCAGAAATAGGCTATAATATCACAAATATGATAATAGAAGCCAAACTGCGTCACCAAATGACAAAAACATAAAACACTTAATTTTGAATGTACAAAAGTAACCCAATCAGAACCAAAAACCAAATTTAAAATCATATTAAAATAAGCAAATTTTGGTATAGAAAAACTTGTGCATCAAAAGCGACAAAACGAAATATTATTGTCGTATTCTGTTGTAGGTTGATTCCGAAGAATTTATTGTAGGATTTCAGGTCAGCATTCCCTTTAAGGAGATTTTACGTAATACTAATGATGTTAATTATCTTCTTTTATATAATACGTTACACTAATAAACATAATTTGCATTCGAACATGGCTGTGAAGACGAGGTTACAGATGCCCACAGTAACACATTCCACAAGCGTTTTTGTAAACCGAATAAAATTAAAATTGTTCTAAAAATATAAATGTCTAAAAAATGTCAATTGGTGATGATGTACGACGAAAATGAAAAATTAAATCGTAAAAAATATACAGAAAACGTCTGCAGCAAAGTTGTAAGGTTTACAAAAATATTTATATTGAAAATAATTTTACTTATACAGAGTCACCAAAAATTATATTCCGTGCCAGTTTAGTTTCTTTCTTTTTGGAACTTTAGAGGGTCGATTTAAATAATTTTAGATTTTAGATTAAATCTAGTGAAATTAATTTAGTTGCACTAACATATGCAATTTACTGAAATTTTCAAATCAAACATTTCAAATTTATACCGCCTAAAATATCAGACAACGGGGTCTGATCTAGACCCCGAAACGTTTGGAATATACAGCAATTTTCTTTAAACTGTGGTGTTATTTCCCAAGAAGCACTTAGACACTTTTTTTGTTTTTCTGATTAGCAATAACTGACGATTTGGAACTAGAAAGTAATGTCAATCACCTGTGTGGTTTTTCATTTTCCGAAAATCATTATAAAAAGCAGAAAATTGTAGCAGCTACTGCTAATTCGGCAGTAAAATGTTATTTTAAAGAAATAATTGAGGTTTTAGGTACAGGGTGGTCCAATCTATACGACACGTTCTCTCGATTGAGATCTTTTAAATATTTTGATACAATTTTTTGTATACTTATGTGGAATCTTTTGGGTCATATTTCAAAAATAGTTTTAAATATACAGGGTGTTTCAAAGAAAAGTTAGCTATCCAAGTTATAATATCTTTAATGGAATACTTTATATTTGAGATCGAACGCGGATTGTAGAGGTAAAATAATTATTTATTTATAATTTACTTAGTCATTTAAAATATCAATATTTATGTATCATGTCCAGGGTGTATTAAGGGGGTGGACGGACGACGCTTTTAAAAGAGGACACACACCGTAAATGACTAAAACATGGCTCTCCAAATAATGAAATAAAGCGCGAGAGTTGATTTAAAATAATATTATAAAGCAGTAGATAGTGAGTGGTTAAGCGGTCGTGATTTTACATAAACTATAATTAGATTTGAGACGTTATATCGATCATTTTGATGACCTCTTTGGTCAAATAAAATTATGTAATTGGGACTCGTTCCTCAGAACCCAAAAAACTTTATTAAATTGACAACTGACCCGGAAATCGTTGACTGACATTACTCTCATTGTAGATATAAGCTACGCCGGTAATGAAGTAATAAATTTCCGTTAATTCACTAAGATTGATTGAACAAATCTATGTGTTCAAGTGAATTTTTGTTAAACAAGTTTTATTATTTTTGTGTAAAACAAATCAGCGACAATTATAATGGCTGTATTCTGAGCAGAGAAAAATACTGACAAGCAGAACAGAATGCGAATCAAAGTTTCACAATGAATGTTAGTCTTGGGTGCATTCAGGGATTTGTAGCGATGCAGCGCTTTGTTAAAGCGGTGTACTAAAGAGTGCCTGCTTTACCCACAGTGCTGCAGCGCTTTAATAAAGCAGTAAAGCATATGAATTCTCCGCTTTACCGCTTTATAAGTAAATCAGCTGTCAAATTCTGTGTTGATATTACGCAAAAGTGTCTCCAACAAATAAATATAACTAGTGAAAATAACTAGAAACAAAAGCTTTCATTCAGCGGAAGCAAAGCGCTGTGGCGCTTCAGCGCTTTGATGCTATAATTACCTGAAGGCACCCATTGTTAAATATATTTGGTATTAAGGCAGTTTATATACAAAAAAATGTGGCGTTATTACGAAATATTTTAATAAAGTTTCGGAAGAAATAGGCAAGTTAAATAATCACCAAAAATCACAAAGGTAATGATTATTATTTATAATTTTAGGTTAAACATGCCCATATAATCATTGAAATTGCCGGGAACTTGAAGCCACAGTTAGGTATCATTAGATTCAGTTCAATACAATTCAAGAAAACCTAAATCTGTAGAACATATAGATGTATTTTATTTTACAAAACTCATACTTTTTTCAAATATAAAAAATAATCAGTCTAAGTGGTTTAAATCTAATATATTTTAATTGGTAACAAAAATTGTTGATATAATTGAAAGAGAAAAGAAAATGTAATAAATATATTGCAAGGTTTGTTTTCATATATACAAATTAATAAGAAAGACATGGTGTTATACAATTTCAAACAAGTCATGATTCTTTTATACTGTGTTATTACAAATCAGCAACAATAAATTTTATTTCCAAATGAACTGTGATACCTATAATAAATACTTAATGCTGCTACTAATATTCGTTTCTTTTTGTGATAATCCATTGAATTTACATACTTGCACGCACACATAAATATAAACATTTACAACCTTACCGCATACCATATAGAAAAGGTCGCCGGCAGAAAAATTGTTGGTTTCGATACACTAACTGAATATTCAAAACGGCAATACACTATTGTTAGCGCCCTCTTTCACATAATCAGTGAAGTAGGCAAATTATGTGTCATTGCAAAATTAAGGTAATAGTATTGGCGTTGGCAAACCTCCTTAATACACCCTGATTATGGAACAAGCAAACTTTATTAATAATAAATGAAGGTTTTCGAGATCTACACGATATAGCCCGTAACACAAAAAATAATTCATTAACACTTTAAGTGCCACCATGTTAAAAAAAATTAATCCCTGTGAGCCACTGTGTAAACTCAATAAAAATCTATGAAAAATGCAATTTCAACTGTTTGTATATAATTTATGTATTAATTTTTTTTTTCATAAAAAAACTTCTTCTATTCAAATGGATACAGGTAGCCCATTTTCATGAATTAACGGTTTTGGCCACATGTATCGATTTGATAATAAGAAAAGGATATGTTTTGGTTACTATGAAAGACTAATAAATACATTAAAAAAAAAGAAAAAACCGACTTCAAAAGAAAATTGACTAAAAAACATGAAATAATAGTTTGCTATAATTAAATACTTTCTCTGAAGTCGGTGCCAAGCGAAAGTAAAAATATTTTGGGAAGTACATTGATGAGTTATACCTCGCATCTTCTCTGTTCAAATTGGTACCGACTTCAGAAAAAGTATTTAATTGTAGCAAACTATTATTTCATGCTTTTAGTGAATTTTCTTTTAAAGTCGGTGGTTGTTTTTTATTTTATAATTTTTAGTGATGCAATGGCTTAATTGGATGCAGTTTTCAAATATAATTAACTTCTTCCATATCGTCCAACATAAGGTATTTTACTGTCATGTAGTAGCTTGACCAACCTCGTTTACTGTTGAACAGAATAACTTGTTTTGTAGATATGTATATGTATTAAGAAAATTTTTTAAACGATAAAGTCCTCTTTGATAACAAACCTTGTCTACAGTTAATAAAAATTGCCATGGAATGATTACTGTTTATGTTTTAGACCATCTAAAAAAGCTTTTTGTGAAGAATAACTTTTTTCTCTTAAAATTATTAATAAAAAGAAATCGTTTGATTCGTGAAGACACACTGTATATACATATTAAGTCATTTATTTTGATTAATTCACCTTATTTACAATTTACCGAAGAGTTAATACCAGTAACTCCATCAAAGCTTATAATACCGGAGACTTCACCAAGGCATAGAATATAAGAAATTAGGTAAAAAGTTTTTCCCCATTCTCTAAGAAACGATACCAGCTATGTTATTTGAAAAAAATTCCTGACCACTTTGAGATATCGCGGAACTAATCCAGTTCCAATCTCTTTTCAATTTGTCCCACTTTCCGAATAATTTTTTTCTAATAATCCGGCGCCTCCACCAAGGCATAGAATATATGAGAAAAGGTAAAAATAGTTTTTCCCCATTTTCTAAGAAACGATTCAAGCTATGTTAATGAAAAAAATATGGGACCACTTCGCTATACACCCAACCAGGATCCAGTAAAATGGTCGAAATTCCTCGAGCCGTTTTCGAGTAATCGGTGAACAAACATAAAAAAAGCAAAAAAAAAACAGATGCAGGCGAATTGAGAGAACCTCCTTCTTTTTGAAGTCGGTTAAAGAACAGTCAAGATTGGAAATAAGTCCAAACTAAATCTCCACAAACTCGCTACAAATCTAGTATTTGTGAAAAATTTTATTGTTCGAAATGTTTTTCTATTACCCATGAATCAGAATTAATTCAATAAATATGAGTTTTTATAAAGGTTATTTGTAAAATCACTTAGAGAAAATATTGTGTTATGTATTTCAAATATAATGTACTTTTTTTTCAAGAATTATTATTTTATTATCCCAAAAAAATTCTCAGGCCAAAACAAATTTTGAACCAACAGGCCATGCTCTATAAGTCCCCTATACATTTAAACGCACACGTTGCATCTGTGTGAATTCAGCCAGCCTAACGTAAAAGTAGTCCTTTGTATCCGTTTGGATACAGGTGGCCCGAATGGTCAAGGTTACTTGTATCCAAAATAATACAAATGGCGCTTAACGTGTTAAACCAATATTGGAGAAGGTAGAGGAACACGGAGCGCATAAGTATCATTCCAGATTTCCAAAAATTCCTATTAAACATATTTTTTAGTCATAAATAATTTAAATTTGATATTTCACGAGCTAGTGAACAAGTAACCAACAACAAGCCTGAAGGTCATTATATTGAAATAATTTTGATCGTCATATACATTTTCAGTAACATGATAGCACACAACAATTTCAACATTGTAGTTTCCAATAAGTGCATACAACTTCCCAAGTGGATTTTCTATCACGTTTTGCAATAATAACATGTTGAAACAATTTTCTCCTATGCTCGAAAATAAAATTTCATGTTAACCTTTTGCAACGAGCCGGCGTTGTGAAAATTAGTTCAAATACCAGTTTGTTCATAACAACAACATTAACGCTGCAAATTAGGATTACTTTTGATTGATTGTTGGCTAATCATTTTTGCAACACTTTACATTAATTGATCATTATCGCGTGCTAATGATAACTGTGATTTGCACGTTCTAACGACACCAAAAGATAATTACAAAACGGTGATATTAAGTTTTCCATTATCGATGCTTCGTAAAGATTTTGTTATCTTTGTATTTCCTGATGTTTTAATGAAGATCTGAACTAATCTTTTGATTGCAATAGGAACTATAAAATCAGATAAACAATAGTAAATGGATTTTCGAGATAGCTTGTTAATTGCAGCGAGATATATCAATACGCGTGAATTAATAACAATAAAAAAACTATAGTAAACAATTATGCAGCTGCAAAAATTGTGATTATTCCACCTGGATCTTGTTTTTCTTTGATAATGAAATGGTATCATTGATAAGATCAAGAAAATGATTAATTTATACTAGACGGAGAACCATGAACATGAACTTGACACGGTATCGAGGGCGGCTCATAAGTATATGGCGAGAGTTTTTCCGGGAAAGGACCAGGCACTTTTCTTATGGAAAAATGGACCTCCGTCAAATTGTTTGAAATTTTGGTATGTTGTAGGGGTTAATGTTCTGACAAAATGAATCCGTGGGCTCAAATAGATTCTATGACTAGTTTTCGAGATATAGAGTTTTAAATATCGAAAATGCCGCATTTTTTATGATATCAGATTTCCAGTGATAGACGTGCTTTATTTCCGGTTATTGGAGAAATTGTGATTTGTACATTATTGGACATAAATATTTCACAAAACAATTGTCATAAATTTTGGTGGATTACAGGGTATTTAAGAAATACGTAACATGTGATTTTGGAAAAAATCTTTTTTTTTATTACAACATCAAAAACATAAGAAGATGTTATTGCAGAATTAATATCTCGTTAAAGTAATAATTTCTTTGTGTGCTTCATATAATATACAGTGTGAGCCATAAATATAGCTAAAGAGGGCATATATAATTTTTTCCTATTAATGAGTCACCCTGTACGAACCATTCGTGCTGCAATTTTAATAAGACATTAAACCGATATATTATCTGTCTCTTTATACTCAACGGGATGTTAAACTGATAGCAAGAACTATACATATTGAAAAAATGTATTTTTTTATAATACTCCGTAGTTTTAAATTCTCTCCATCAACTTTGTATTTTATTACATTTTTACATTAACAAAGGGTTTTACTGAGCAGAATATTATTAAAATTGTATGACTAGTTTTCGAGATATAGGGTATTAAACTTCGGAAATGTCACCTTCATCGGATCATATTTCTCATAATAGATGTGTTTTATTTCCGTTTATTGCAGAAAAAGTGGTTTGCGCATTGTTTGACATAAATATTGCACAAAAATTACTATTAATTATTTTATAATACAAGGAGTTTCCTATATACGTAACATGTTTTTTTAGAAAACTCATTTCTATTATAACGTTGAATACATAAGACGATCTAATTGCTCAGTTAATATAATGTTAAAAAAAATAATTTTTGGACGTGTTCATATATTATACAGTGTGAGTTGTAAAATTGCTAAAGTGAAAATCTATTATTTTTTCCATTAATAAGTAACCCTGTATAAACCATGCGTCCTAGAATTTGTATATTAAATTATACAAATCTACGACTCATCACACTAAAGTTTGTAAAAATTGTACAAATTAACGTATTGCAGTTTATACAGGGTTACCCACAATGATAAAAAATGGTATATGGCCACTATAGCTATATTTACGACTTACACTGTATAATATATTTGAACACGTCCAAGAGTCCAACTCGCACTTTACCAAATTATTTGTAAATGTCTGTGATGGTTTATTAATGGTAAACAGTAATAAATGCAAGCACTGATGAAGCTTTGAATATAATAAAACGAAATGTTGACAAGCATTTAACAACCTGTTTTAATTATTCTATTCCGATTAGTCTTTTTGGCTTACTGATACTAAGGACACTAAGAATTTCTGAAATAAATGATTGCACTGAATCTCTAGATGTTATACACGCTTAAATAAACAACATGGTATTGTAATGCTTTCGTTTTGCTTACATACAAAACAAACAAACATAAGAGAACGACTTTACAAGTTACTGACGCAGCCAACCAAAAATGGAAAAATGCAATCAAATAATACAATTTATGAGTTTGCCATTTACGGGAGACATTTCTGCGTCCAGGCATTATTTGTCATCGCAATTAATATGTGCAATACTCTGAACAGACTTTGTTAAAGAGTTAAAGAAATGTTATATAATATCGCAAGAGTAATTTAAGGTATTTAGGAATGACAGCAACATTAGTAATTTTAGAAAATAATGATTAATAGTATTCATTGATTGATTGGAATGATTGGCACAAATATATAAATAACTCATTAAATAACATCTGCGGAACTATTTTGGTTAATATCAGAAGAAAACGCCAAAAAGGTCGCTTTTATACAGGGTGTCCAACGCCAACGAGGCACCTGGTATATTTCCCAAAATACTACTTTTTTTAAAGATGCAAAAACACGTCAAAAGATTTAGAAAATGGAGACAATTTGGCTATACTAAACACCCCAGCGCTAGCTACTCAATTTTTAGGGTTCCGTATATACAATATACGGATACCCTTTTAATATCACTCCGGATTTCTGTCTTTGTCACATCACAGCAATTTTCTCCTAAACTACTTGACGGAAGAGGTTGAAATTTGGTATCAATATATAATATGGTGACCCGATCAGGAGTACATATCGTAAATGAAGAAATTTTGACTTTTAGGGGTACTTCTGAGGGGAAAAACTAAAAAAATTGACCGTTCTTCCCCCCTTATCTCCGAATCTACTGAGCCTAAAATTTTGAAAAAATAGGAAATATAGATCGTTGCGCGAAATTTACAGGAAAAATAAGGAGAAACGATTAATATTAATTTTGGGGGGCAAATTATAAAATTAAATGAAAATTTAAAAATAAAAAAATTTTCAAACGCATCATGTAATATATCAAATGAAAGGTCCCATTCTGAGGATATATATTTTTTTCATATTTAAAAAATATAATTAAAAAGATATTAACGAAAATATGCCCAAATTTACCCAATCCCCCCCCCCTTATCACCGAAACTATAAAACGTAAAGTTTTGAAAAAAATTAGAGGCATAGGTTCTGACCTGAAGTTTACTGGAAAAATAAGGAAAACCCCTAATATTATTTTTGGGGGGCAAATTATAGAATTAAATGGAAAATAAAAAATTATAATTGTTTCTAACGGATCAAGTAATATATCAAATCAAAGGGCTCATTATGACGAACACTAATTTATTTTTTTTTTTTTTTTAATAAATATTTTAAAATATATTAAACAAATATTTAAAAAATTACCCATTCCTCCCTTTATTCCCCAAACTAGAAGACCTAAATTTTTTTATTTACAGGAAAAATCCCTAATATTAATTTTGGGGGCCAAATTATAGAATTAAACGGAAAATAAAAAATATTTTCTTAACGCATCATGCAATACATCAAATGAAAGGATTTATTATGAGGAATACAAATACATATTTTTAATATTTTTAAAATTAATTGTTTACAAGATATTAACATAAAGATATAAAAAATTGTCATTTCTCGCTTTATTTCCGAAACCATACTACCTAAAATTTTGAAAATAATTAGGGGTACTGGTGCTCACTTGAAATTTATAAGAAAAATTATTAGAAAACCCCCATAGTAATTTTAAGGACAAATTATACAATTAAGTGAAAAATAAAAATTCAATTTTCAAACGCATCATGTCATATAAAAGGCTCATTATATGAATTACAAATATATCATATTTTTAAATAATTTGTTTAAAATATATTAACAAAAATATTAAACATCGACTTAAATCCCACTTTAGAAACTACACTATTTAAATTTTGAAATATATATTTTATTTGTATTTTTAAATAATTTGAATTAAGATGTTTAATAATTTATAATTTAATTTTGCCCTATATCTTCCAATCTACAGAGCCTCAATATTGAGTCAGTAGACTATAAAAGGCTTCCCTGAAAATGTATTAGTAAAATAAAACTCTAATGTTAATTTTTGGGGGCCAAATTAGAAAATTAAATACATATGTATTCTTATAAAAATCAAGCGAATTCCTGAAGCAGATAAAATAAAAAGTCTATTTGTGGAAAATGAAAGTGTATACTTTTTATAAATTTAAAACGCTTCCTTTAAAAGATATTAGGGCAAATATAAGAAAAAACACTCATTTCCTGTCTGAAACTGGAATATTAGAATCTTGAAGGTGGTACGGAACCCTTAGAATGCGAGTCCAACTCAAGAAATATGCGAATTAAAACGTAATTTCTGGATATTTTTCTGATCTCTTATGTTATTGACGAATAATAATTAATACAGATAATTCGCTTATAATTTCAAAGAATTTTTGCTATTACGACAAGGAAAATGAAATTGACAATGGATTTTAAATCATTGTATTACAACAGATGTTCAAAATGGTCTCCATCCACTGCAAGGCAGTGATATAATTTTGCCTCAAATTCAAATCATCCAGTGACTCCGGAGGAGTAGCATACACATGGTCTTTAAATACTCCCAAAGAACCAAATCCAGGAGGGTCATATCTGGCGACCTTGCTGGCCACTCGATGGCACCTCATCTTCCAATTCATCCATTAGGAAATCGATTATCCAGAAACTGGCAAGACATAATGTGGTGGGGTACCCTTGTGCGGAAAAACAATTTCATTCTTAGCAATAGATATAGACTAACATCTGCCTTCAAGATTTGAGTTTTTCATGGATTTACAGCGTTTGCAAGTAAGTCTAAATACTTATCATCATTTAAAGTGCCATCATTAAAGACGGGTCCAACAATATGATCACCTAGGATCCGTGCCCGTACATTTACAACTGTGGATTAATGTTACTCCAGTATCGGCAGTTATGACGATTTACCTCACCATTTAAAGAAAAAAGGAGGCTTCGTCAGAAAAGCAAGTATTATATCAAAAATTTTGGATTGAATTTTATCCTTCTGTCAAAGTCGTCATTTAATTCATGGACCGATCTGATTTTATAGGGGTCGAACTTATTACGTTTCAGTTCAGTCATAGTATTACTACTTCTACCCCATCGATTCTTCTTGACTCGCGTTTCTTGTTAATCACGGATCCCGTTTCGTTGAATTTGCTCGACAGTTCAGTAATGTCTGTACATGCCTTTCTGGATGTCTCTTATTGAAATTGCGAGCAGTTTCTCTAGCACAATTATTACTCTGAACATAAAGAACGATAATTTCAATTTTTTCCGCTAAGACTAAACTACACTGAAGCGATTATGGAAAGAAAGTAACACATTTACCAGCAAACTTTTTTTTTCTTTTTAAGGGTAGTTATTAAATTTTATTATAATAAAATGATTTAGAATCCACTGTGAGTTTCATTTTCCTTGTCGTAATCGCAAAAAGTCATTAAAATTATATCTATTTTAGTTATTATTCGTCAATACTTGACATCAGAAATTAGAAAAACATATAGTAACTACGATTCAATTCGCAAATTCCTTAAATATTGATGGAATACCAAATAAAACGCGGGAATGAGTAATTTTATTATATTTTTGTTAATATCCTTTAAACAATTTATTTCAAAAATATGAAAAAATACATTTGTATTCCTCATAACCTTTCAATTGATATACATCATTCATGATGCATTAAAAAATATTTTTTATTTTCCGTTTAATTCTATAATTTGGCCCCCAAAATTAATATTAGAGATTTCTTCGTATTTTTCCTGTAAAGAAACAAAATTAGATTAGTAAATTATAGTTTTGGGAATAAAAGGGGGAATGGGTATTTTTTAATATATTTTAAAATATTTATTTCAAAAATATGAAAAAAATATATTTGTTTTCGTCATTTGATTTGATAATTACATGGTGCGTTAAAAAATATTTTAATTTTATATTTTCCATTTAATACTGTAATGGGCCCTCTAAAATTAATATTAGGGGTTTCTCCTTATTTTTCTGGTAAGGTTTAGGTACTATATCTCTAATTTCAAAGATAAGGTGGGGGGGAATGGGTAATTTTTTTTATATGTTTGTTAATATCTTTAAAATAATTTATTTTAAAAATATGAAAAAAATATAATTGTTTTAATTGTGAGGCCCCCTACCTCTACCTTTTTTCCAAAATTTTACGGCTTTTAGTTTCGGATATAAGGTGGGGGAAAAGGGTAATTTTTTTATATTTTTGTTAATATAAACAATAAACAATTGTCTTGATCAAATTCGACATCCTAGTGTACATTGTTTTAGTACTTAGATTGATGATTTTTACTGTCTGGGCTTTATTTGTTGGTATATGATTTGAACACATTTACGCACCATCTTTCAATAATGTGTATATGGTTCCTTATTTCAAAAATATCAAAAAATATATTTTTTATTTGATATATTACATGATGCGTTAGAAACAATTTTAATTTTATATTTTCTATTTAATTATGTAATTTGCCCCCCAAAATGATTAGTAGAGGTCATTTTTTTAATTCCCCCCCCCCAAAAAAAAAGTACCCATAAAATCAAAATTTCTTCATTTACGATATGTACTCCGGATCAAAAAACGCTCGTGTCGATTGGTCGAAAGAAAAGCTCAAAAAATACGATCGCGGTGCTTCACAACACGTTTATGACATAGTGACATGTGATTGATGTATGGGTGTTTCAAGTTGAGTCGAATCCAACAAAAGTTGTTCGCGCACGAAGCACTTCCAAGCAAATGATCGCCTGTTTTTTCGGAAAAACTGGACATATCGCAACCGTACCACTAGAACAACGCAGAACAGTCAATTCTGAGTGGTACACAACCATTTGTTTGCCAGTTCTCTTCCAAGAAATGAGGAGAACCAACCGCCGAAGACGGATCACTCTTCACCACGACAATGCGAGCTCAAATCGGCTCAAATAACTGCCTTATAGTTCTGACTTGTCACCAAATGACTTCTTTTTATTCCCGTACGTAAAAAACAAACTGAGAGGTCAACGTTTTTCGACACCTGAAGAAGTGGTTGCTGCGTTTAGAATGCATGTTTTGGAGATACCTCAATCAGAGTGGAAAAAGTGCTTCGACAATTGGTTCAAACGCATGCAAAAGTATATAAATCTTCATGGGGAATATTTTGAAAAACAAAGCGATTTTCGATGATTAATATTTGTTTTTGTTCTCTAATCCCGAAATATAAAAGGCAGCCCTCGTAAGGGTATCAGTATGTTAGGATCCCTAAAAAGACACACCACCGTTGAGTTCCTTATTAAACAGGCTGTAAAACGATGTAGCTTTGGATAGACAAATATGTCCCCTTCATAATTCAAATTTTCAAAATAATGAGTATTTTTGGAAATATTCCTGGTGGCTAGTTTTCGTTGGGCCACCCTGTAGATAGATAAAAAATAGGTATAATTTGGATTATAAGGGATGCTTTCGGAAGTTTTTTTGATAAGTATAGTGTTAGGGTCTATTCACACACAACAGTCTCGTCAAAGTTCAGTCACCATTCCGAATCAGCCAAATAATCTCTAACTATTTTGTCTCTATTTGTTTCCCATTAGAAGCCAACGCCATAACAACCTTCTCGAATGAAGTTTCGGGTACAAGCTAATAAACTTTGAAATCAAAACGCGTTTGCAGAAATACTTCTCTTAATAACAGTAATAATTCACTACGAGCCTGTAAATTATTGGCTAAATCAAAATACATACGCGTAGGTTTACTTTTTTGTGAACAGAATTCATAATATCTATCTATCGAAAACAATAGCAGCCATTTTCACATGTAGTTTATACGTTTTTCTAACCTAACCCATTAAGATTTCAGTTGTGGAAGTGAAAATAAAAAAAAACAATTGTCTATTACATGGCAATTGAAATAATTTGCTAGTATCCATTCAGAAAGAATATATCCTTAATGATTCGCTGTTGGAGTGAAAGGTATTGCACGCTAAAGAAAGTAATTCATGGTTGTGGTTCGTATTTACTTAGCGTTACATAAAATATTTACCACCTTAATGATTAGATCTAGTTGACAGAAATAGTATAGCACAGTAGGGATCAGATTTCATTAGGTTATTGTGGAACAAGGAAATACAATTCATTTATAATTATTCTACAGACAGTCGCCATGGAAAACATTACGTATGTATAGACTAGGAGAGAACAGTATGACACGATAGAAGATCTTAGAGAAAACATTATTACAAAATTGAGATCTATTTTAGGTAACATCAATTTAAATCGAATTGTTCGTTTATGTGCCCAAGAGGACGGTTGTTAATTTGAGCACTTGTTATGTTCAGTGTTGCTCCTCAATGAGACGACACTGGTTGCCGTCAGGGTTGCCAGATGCCAAATTTGAAATTTCCCCAGGTGTATTCTATTTTTCCCCAAAATACTACTATTTTTAATGACTTTTCCCCAAAAATAATAAATAAATAACCCTAAAATCATACCTAAAATGATGTTGTGAGTGTTTAACCTCTAACTTATGGTGATTTACCTATACCTATGTAAAGTTTTTCATGATTGATTTTTGGATATTGTATACATTTTTTAAATAACACTAGATCAAACTTTATAATCGAATATTTAATGAAATATTTAGAAAAAACAGATAAAGTTCAAAGATTACATTGAAAACTTAATTAATGTTTCGAGTGTCTGGGAAAGATTTTTTACTACGTTTTGTTTGTCAGGACTCTCTTAAGTCGACTCTTGTCAAGAGTTTCTTAAACGTGATGAATAAAAGTTATCGCTCCAACACTACCTGAATAAACAATATTTGTATAGTACAAAATAAGAGGTGCGAACTGGTTAATTAATACCGTTGATCCTCTCAAAATGTTGGGGTATCTGGGAGAATCCAAATTTTAAAAACACCATTGGGGTGAAAAGGATAGAAATCAAGGTAGGTGACGACTCGGCCTGGCTCATCTAGTCGGTAGACGGCACCCTTCTTTTAATGAAAAAAAAAAAAAATATATATATATATATATATATATATATATTTAATGCTTATGAAAAAATCTAAATTAATTTTAATATTAAAATATAACAACATGTGTCTTTTTGTCACTATCTATGTTAGTAAATTCTTGACTTTACGATAAAAAAATTATAAATTTTATTTCTTTAGTTCGATAAAATATGTTTTAAAGTCTTATTGGACTTCCAAAATATTGACTTTGATTAACCTCAGAACGTTTAAATTCAAGTGAATCATAAAAATTCACCTCACGGAATTACTATATTTGCATATGGACGCCGAGGTTCCGTCACTCCACTTCACTAACTCTACAGCAAAATTTACATTTTCCCAAGATTTCCCCATCATTTTTTATTTTCCCCAAAAAATTTCCCCAGAAGTTATTGATCCCCAAATTTTCCGCAAAAATATTATTTTTCCCCAAGATGGGGGAAAAAATCCCCAATCTGGCAACCCTGGTTGCCGTTGACCGACCTTCCCAAGGAATTCTACCTGCTGTCGTGTTGGCGTCAAGTTCTCGGGAAGAAGGGAGAACCTTTTGCCGTCACACATGTGAAAAATAGACTCTTAGTTTTTAGTATTCATTAAATTCTGTTGTGATATATAACTTTTTGTTCATGTGTAACACTGTGTAGTTGTTTTTACGTTCAAATATATATTTTTCGTTACACTGTGTTTTCGTTCGATAATAAAAGAAAATACAGTAGATTAGAACCAGCGAAACATATTTATTATATTATATTTTTTATACTTACATATTTTATTATAAATATTATCCTAATGTTCGCCTAAAATTTTAAATAATCTTCTATGCGGCTGTTGCCTTTCCTAATATAACACAGAATACATTTCAACTGTTTTACTACTGTTTCTGTCAAATTTGTAATACACTCTTAACATATCTCGTTTTTTCTGGAGTCTGCTTGTGTATGCTTTATTTTCGTTCGATAAGTACTTCGGTGGGTCAAAGCCAATTAATGTAACATTTATCTACTTTTTTATTTACACCACGAACATTTTAACCTCCACACGTAACTGTAGAGCTTAGCTGATGACACGTAGTTATACCTTTGTTTTGATGTAGTGTACTATATCCAAGTTCAAAATATTGTTAATGTTATAAATAAACTAATATTTTATCGTGAAATGAATTCCGACATCGAGAAGTTTCAGGAAAATCTAGCTCACAGAGACTCCAAATCGGGAATCGTACTGTGTATAACGCGGTTTCTCTGTGATTCCTAGGATAGAAATCACAAGAAAAAAATAGTAGGTTTACTAAAATCTGTCAAAGATATTACGATACTGACTTTTCGAGATTTTTGCTCCCCTCAACTAATTGAGGATAGCGCAACTGATGAAGGTTCTTGACTAGATACAATATATTATCTTGCGTTCAATGGATTGAAAAATCTCGAACAGTAATTATCGTAATTTCTTTGACAGATTTTAATAACCCTACGATTTTTTTCATGTGATTTCTTTCCTAGGAATCACAAGGAAACGGCGTTACACATAGTACGATTCCCGATTTGGAGTCTCTGTGAACTAGATTTTTTTGAAACTCCTAGATGTCGGAATTCATTTCGCGATAAAATATTAAATTCTATCACGACAGAATTTTGAGACATCCTAACCTAAAAGCACAAAAAAATCGATTTTCGGCTATTTTTAAGGTTATGTACCCTCGCGATATTCTTTCTTGTAAACCGATAACACTTCAAAGTGTAAGTGTTGATCTTTCAAATGCCGTTGAGTTTGCTCAAATAACTTAATTTTGCATTGAGATATTTCATTTCGAAGTTTTCGAGTTTCATCAATTTCGCTATTCTCAAAATCCACATGATTCTTCAGTCTTTGACTCCCAAATTCGACACTTATGTTCAATTGTAAGTTTTCACATTTGTATCAAGTTTTGGTTTGCAACAATAGAATTTTTAAAACCAAAATTTAATGTACACCAAGTTGTACGACCCAAAACCAAAAAGGTGGTGAAAAATGTTAAAATCGACCTAAGAGTATTTTATATTTTATTTTTCTTCGTATTTGGGAGCATTTTAAAGTAAGTCAGTGTATTAGAGTAAGAATACAATGTGTACCAAGTATCACCATCCAAATCCACCCCTAAGTTCCTTAAAGGGGGTAAAAATCGCTGAAATCGATCTAAATGTATTCTACTTTTTGACTTTTCATATATTTTTGGCGTAGTTTTATATAAATAAACTTTCAAGGGTAAGGAAGCGATGTAAACAAAGTTACAGCATCCAAACTGACCCCCTAGTACACTAAAGGGGGTGAAAAGGGGTGAAAAGGGGTGAAAACGGTAAAAAAGTTCAAGAACTATTCTTACTCCAAATCAGCAAACCCTAAACTCACGTATGCCGAATCCACGTATCTTAAACTCCAAGATGAAATCCAACAATTCTAATCCCTCAATTAACATCTCATCGCATTTTACAAACTGTAATAACCTTACTTTTAGCGCTACCCAGAAACAACGACGTGAACGTAGTAAGGACTGTTTCCTTTGGGGTACCCTTGCCTTTCACAAACCGGGGTGCTTTTCGACGTTTGTCCTCGTATCTCTCTTACTATTTATCCTTATGAAATCTTTTTTTATGCTTTTCGCTTTGGCTTTATATGTTATCAATAGATAATCATAATTAAATAAAACTTCTTTATATATTTTTAAACACAAATTTGAAAAAATTTCATATTGGGGACTATGTTTCCACAATATAACATGTTTTCGTAGCCTCGATATTTATAGACTTTACAATTTATAAATATTCTTATAGCACTGATTAATTTATTTTTTTCATTTTTCAGGTAAGTGATTTTATTTACGTGGCCTTTTCGGTGAGTAAAAAAGTAATCTTATTTCAAAGCGTATACAAAAACTTTTCCTTCATGTATTTTTTATTACTTACTGCGTTGACACAGCTTGAGTGTGAATATTTAGAGACCAATGCTGAAATCAAAACAAAAACGCGCCACGAATATGTGCTAGTAGATTGTATGGTTCAATCAAAGTATGCACTAGTATTGTTGTTTATAGGAATTTATAGAAATAGCAAAGGGAATAGTAAAAATTTGCTCAATTTTCAAAAAAGAATTCCAAATTGTCACATAAAACTTATAATAGGGAACAAAAATGCCGAAGTTGGGACACGCGAAGACTTCAAACAGTTAGGGAGACAAGAGTAGGCATTTGAGAACAATTTGAAAATTGTTATCACTACACATAATCCCAAGAACATCAAAAAGACCAAGTTAACGCCCAATTAACGAATTGACGACGTAAACCAAAGTCTGTTGCCTTTATTTCTTGCGTTCTGAATCTCGTAAGCCTTTAAACTAGCGTTGGGTTTTATGACTCTTTTTAGTGAGCCGGCTCATTTCGTTCAGCTCACCAAAACGAGTCGTTCACAATGAGTCGTTCAATTGAACGATCTCCTAAAACACAGCCGTTTAGCCTTAGGCGGATTTATATAATGTCTCTACTAGTTGCCTAGTTTACTGCTCAAA
The DNA here is from genome assembly GCA_034190945.1 of Octodonta nipae. Classification (NCBI taxonomy): domain Eukaryota; kingdom Metazoa; phylum Arthropoda; class Insecta; order Coleoptera; family Chrysomelidae; genus Octodonta; species Octodonta nipae. The sequence continues at coordinate 137,544,915 of CM067219.1, read as the reverse complement.
CTAATATTAAAGTCATAATTTAAAGATCATTAATTTACGTAAATACACAATTTTAATTTTTGTATTATTTGGTAACAAAAATAAGAAACTCTAAACATTAAAAACAAATAAAATTATTATGCTTACTTATAACGCAAAGAGAAATTTATATAACAAAAACACTGCAAAACAATAACAATCCTGTGTCTTAGTGCCTGTCATAATAAAAATTTAAAATACCCATTCATCGATTCGTTGAAACAAAAAACTTCCGACCAAATTTTAAAATACCTTTCATCTCATGAATCAGACGGCTGACGGCTCTTTTCTCTCCACTGCTCCGAGCCGAGGTGACTGTGCCGGTCGAAAGATTGAACGATGAACGAGTCAACGAGTCTCTAGTTCGTGATTGAACGTTGAACGTTTAGCACATCCTATGACTCTCGACTGGCGAACTGAACGAGCTATTTGATTTAACTGTGCCGCTCATTCGTGGCACATGTAGAATAGTCGTTCGTTTTGAACGACTCATTCACGAACGACCCAACCCTACTTTAAACGAAGATCTTTGGGCAAAACTCTGAATAAAGTGGTTTTTGCAATGTTCAATTGCTGTGCACGATGACGAATTGATGTTTTTGGTTGTTCAACAACACTAGGCAGTAACAGCTATAATATTTTCTTCTGAAGATCCACTACGATGATATGTTTTGCTTTTTTCATCTTTTACTCAACCAGTTTCCACAAATTTTTGAACAATTTTTCCAATGAGAACATTTGACGGACAATTTTCTCTTCCATATTCTGTACGAAATTTCTTTCCAATTTCTGCACAACTTTTACCAAATTTAAAATACTTTTTAATAATAAACACGCGTTGCTCAATCGTATATCTCTCCATTTTTAATAACCGGAATTTAAAAATTAACCTGAAATTGAAACACCCTTTAATATAGGCAAAAATGTAGCAAACGATAATAATGCCATACTAGACGTGGTCAGTGATAAAGAAAAATGGACAGTACGCTAGAGATTTTGGAAGGTAAAATATTAAGAAGGATTTTTAGGGAATATTAATTGTCATTTACCAAATAGCAAACTGAACAGTTCTAAGGATATGCAAGTATTGTGGCGGAGGTGACTCAAAGAGCCAGAAAGATGGAAAACAAGAATGGCCGACACGTATGTTGGACGGGAAAGTAAAGAGGACAGGCAACGAAAAAATTGCTGGATACGGAGAGGTAATGAAAGTTCTGAATGAAGAGGAAGTCGAGAATTCGGTGCGAACATTAAAGTTGAAAAAGATGTTTTTTTGGTTTAAAAATTAGCAACTCTTAACTAAATCATCTTCAGTCTTCATTATCACTCAGCTATACAAAATCCACTCTAAATTCAGAAACAATGCTTTGAAACATGTTTGCATATACTGAATCTTTAATACATTATTACCAATTTAGTGATTCACATGACCTAATCCAATCTAACTGTACATTGCATGAAATATTGTATCCTTAAACATAAATTAATTTATATGTTCTCTTATATAATTATAAATCACTTTGTTACAATGCAGCAGCACTTTATCAAATGATATATCAAAATGTTTACGTAATGTTCATTCATATCCAACACAAAACGTACGATTCTTCCTCGATTCTGACCTTTAATATTATTCGTACGACCTCACCGCGATTCGAATTCCACCTGTCACATACTTTCGATTATATTAATATAAATATCTTTATTTATGCATGACATTGTTTATATTTCTTTCCATGCTTGCTTAGAATTCAATATACTGTCACTCTCGATTACAATTTTTAGAAAGGAAAATTTTGATGGTTCTATTAAATCATATGAGATTTTTTTTCTTCAATCGTGTGTTGTCAAGAAATTCTCCTTAAATATTTAAGATTTGCTGATGTAATTATAACGAGATGTGAAGGATTTTGGTCTTTTAGTAGATCACAAATTCCATAAAAAAGATCCCTATACTTTGGCGCGATGCATCCAATTTGAGTAGGTATATTAATTTAATGGATATTTGTGTCCAGTTTTATGCAGACCACCTAAATATAATCTAATCTATATTTATAATACCTAAAAATCAATGTAGCCGACGTATTTGCTAGTTTAGTTGTCAAGTTTCTATACCCTAAAATTCCGAACGCACTCATAGAACTTGCCAACTAAAGTTCAAATGAAGAAAGCCATAATTATGTTATTTCTAGATAGCTACCAGAATAAGAAACACTGATTTTTTCAAATTCTAGCAGCTGCCAACCCCCTCCTATCAGTTCTGTTCGTTTCATAGCGCAAACCAAATAACGAATTTAAATCGCGAAGCATTTTTTACAAAATGCCGTCCACATATAATGGGTGAGTTTCTAATCAGTAATACCCCTCAGAGTTTGAGAGCGATTGAAAGATTTTAAATTTTCACAGATAACTTAAAAAATTCATCTTAGATTATCGAAATTACTTCTTAAGTTTTTAGAATTTTACTGTTGTAAACTTAACGTCTGAATCCAGGCAACCCACATTACAGCGTTCAGTAGACATAGAGTATTATATGTTATCTAACTGCTACATGAATTAGCCGAAAATATTATAAATAAAAAAGTACTACTATGAAAGTAAAGGGATTTTTTTATCTAATGTGTTAAGTTATTTGGATGTGTGTCTTTTTTGGATGCGTGTCTAACTAAATTAAACGGTATCTTTCTTGTCCGGATTTGTTATGCTTTTTATATTTATCCATTGACGTGGTCCACGGTGCTCTTTATTCTTTGCCATTCTGTTTTATTCGTATTGCCATATTTGTTATGCAGTTGTACCATCATTTTGCTACATTTACCATCCACACAGGAACTCAAAATTATTTAGTCTGGATTATAAGTTCAATTTAAAAGGATACTGTACTGTACACATTTATATAGCCACTTTGCAGCTGTTAAAACATTTTTTTTAATTAAGGGAGCCGCAAGCACTGGCGGATCCGGGAGGTGGGCTAAGGGGCTGAAGCCCCCCCAAAATCATCTGAGTGGTATACTTTTTTAGTGTTACGAGATCAAGAATTTATTTATTTATTATTTTTTGGTTAACAGTTTTGTTATCTGTATTGTTGAAACTTGATTACTAGAGTGCTTCAAATATTTTGTAGTTACTAAATACAAATTGAAAAATATTTAGATATACTCTTATAAATGAATAAGCGATAATCATAAAAAAATAGTAAATTAGCCTAAGGTGCCTTAATGTATACTGTGATGACAAATCTGGAATGTATATATAAATAGACAAAGACAAAACGATTAGGTACCATTTTCTCCTGTGTTTCTCAACCGATTTTCTTCATTTTTGTTTTTTTTTTTAGTAGCTACTGACGACCTTCAGTGCAGAATGCTAATATAATTTTATAATATTGGTTCATTCATTAAATAAAATATAATAAAAATTCTTATTTACGTCCATACTGTCAACCCCAAACAACTGACAATGCCGCCTCTGCCAAAACATTGAGTAATTATATATGGACGGATTGGTCGTTAGATGCTGTTATATACTTAGAGCATGTACTTTTGGAAGTGGCATGCAAGCGTTATTATTGTTTAGTTGTAAAATAGTCAATGTAGTAGATCAGTATTGATTTTTCGGACGCGTTGCAGTAACTTTCATATTAAATATTCTGTTTTTAATGTGAATTTAATTATTTGTTTAATATATTATTATCACAACCTTCCCGAAAATGTGAAATGTGTAAAAATTTGTCAGACAGCGGACAATAGAGAATGAATTATCTGATGACGATAGCAGATACAAAGCTATTGAAACGTTGTGAGATCAACCTTTTCAAGACGATGCAAGTCCAAGGAAACTTCGAGAAATGTATTAAATATTTAAGTTCTCCTTGGGTTGTTGGTCCTCTCTATTCTTTAACTTTCCTAAACTTGATTGAAACCGCAAACGACGAAAACTTTTCGGTTGCAAAGAACAATCTTCCAATTATTATATCGAATATTTTGCCAAGAGCAGTGCTACCCAAAAATTTGGGGGGTCATTCATTTCTCAAAAATATTTGATTACATTTTTATTATCTTTTTATTTTAATAGATTTGTCAATATGAGTGAACAATTTTGGTCATTACATCTACTTCTCCGATTTCTCCACAACTCTGATTCTTATAAAAATATACTTTTTACAATTTCATGAAATAGGGTCGAATTTTGACCACTGGGCGACCACTAGTTATATCAATTTGACGTAGACACCGTAACATTCCACCGCGCTTTCGTTCGAGTCTTTAGTTTCAGTTAACAAGAAGTCCAGAGCTGAGGAGCTCAAGCTCCTTGAAAATATGAGTTGTAAGCTTTTTCAGTTTTTGTTTTGCTAAAACCTACCCTTAGCGGGGTCAAACTCCCCGTTATGTCAAGCCCCCTAATGAGGTCAAATCCGCCTCCAACGAGCTCCCCCTAACGACAGTGGAAAATACTTAATCAAAGTATTATGAAATGTTAAAATAGTTTAGCCTATGAAGGATACGGATAAGATGATATTGAAGATGATATTGCATGAAGAGTAAATATGCATCACCCGACTGTTTCTCGGATAGTAAGGCGAGACAATGAGACCGGAGAATACAAAAGAGCTGGTCACGAACTTAAAAAAAAATATTCTAATTTGCTGAAAAAATTGGTGAAATTATTGGAATTTTGAACACCCATGTTAAATAATAAACATACGAGTTTAGAAAGGACCCCGCAGAACCCTTATGAGAAATGGCTTTCGGCCAATTTTTTTCAAATTAAAGTATGTGATAGCTCTTGAAGAGTGGATCAAAAGTGCTCGTGGGCACAAAGCTCCAAAGCCAACAGTTTAGAATCTACAGCCCTCTAAAATGACATGGTCCAGGTCCTTGCTTTCGTCCATGTTTGTTATGAAGAGTTTGCTTGGGCACAAAGCTCCAGCCAATAGTTTAGAATCTACAGCCCTCTATTGGTCCAGAATCCTTATGGGAAATGGCTTTCGGCTAAATTTTTTTAAATTCAAGTATGTGATAGCTCTTGAAGAGTGGATCAAAAAGCGCCAGAGCCAATAGTTTAAAATCTACAGCCCTATAAAGTTGAAGCCATTTCCCATAAGGATTCTGGTCCACGTCAACTTTAGAAGGTTGTATGTCCTAAACTATTGGCTCTGGAACTTTGCGCCCCGAAGCACTTTTGATCTACTTTTCAAGATTTATCATATACTTTAATTTGAAAAAAAATGGACGAAAGCCATTTCCCATAAGGATTCTGGACCATGTCATTTTTAGAGGGCTGTAGATCCTAAACTATTGACTCTGGAGCTTTGTGCCCACGAGCACTTTTGATCTACTCTTCAAGAGTTATAACATACTTTATTTGAAAAAATTTAGCCGAAAGCCATTTCCCAAAAGAATTCTGCGGGGTCCTTTATAAAAACATTAGGTTTGCATGATGAATTTTTTCAGCGTTAATGCATTTATGCAATTAAAAAAACGGCAGTCATTTGGGACTGATCGATGCTTTTTACGAAATATACTTCCCGTATCTCTTTATTTCACTGTCTCTAGTTTTCTTTATTTGTGTCACTCATAGCAAAGGATAT